>VXBI01013412.1:0-134497 GCA_013397375.1 Toxostoma redivivum | reverse complement strand
TCCCAGCACGGCCCAGGGCTCGGAGCCGCGGCCGCGATGCCCTTCCCGGCGGGCGGCCCGGCCTGGCCCGGCGGACTCCGCCGCACAGAGCCCGGCGGGGAGAAGGCCGGGCGGGCGGGGAAAGCGGCAGCCGAGGACACAAAGCGGCTTTGTGCCCGGTCCGGGCCGCCCAAGAGCCGCAGAGAGGTCGCCACCTCCGTTCTCGGTGAAGGAGAGAAGAGGAGCGCCAACAGGCGGGGGCAGGAGAGGGGCGCCGGCGGGGAGAGAGGCCGAGCCGTGCCGCAGCCGGGCGGGCTCGGCTCCCCAGCGGCCCGCCCGACGGGAGCTGCAGCCCGGCGCTTCGAAAAGCCGCCCTCAGCCGGCGCGGCCCGGGCGACAGAACAAAGAGACAACATGGAGGAGATGGGGGAGAGGGGGAGGAGAGGCACGGTAGCCGGGAGGCCAGTGGGACGAGGGGCCAGGGCGGGACGCGCGGGCGGGCGGCACTCACAGGAATATGGTTACTCATTGAAGACTGTAGCCTGATCATACAGCCGGGGTGCGGGCGCCACCGCCGGGGGCAGGAGGAGCAGNCCGGGACAGCGCCGGGACAGCGCCCCGCCCGCTCACGCTGATGCCGGCGGCTTCGCCGGGAAGGGCCTGGCGTGAGCCCCAGCTCCCCCGGGATGGAGAGTTCCAGACTCTTCCCTGCGCCGCCAGTGCGGAGCGGCCGGCTGGCGCTCCGCAGCCCTGTGCCCGCCGTGGCGGGGCGAGGCGGGAGAGCCGCTCACGCGCGGGTCGTAGGACGCGGGGTGGCGCAGCCCCGGCCCCGCGTGGGTTTAATCTGTCGGCCCTTTCGCCCGCGGGCTGCAAAACCGCTCTGGCAAGTTTAATGTGCCAGGAAGCTTTTCGAGCGTTCTGCCCGCAGATTACCCTGTGTCTTTCAAGTCGAGATGAAAACAATGATTCTGGTGTTGCAGATGGGAGCTCAGCCCAGCAGGCCAGAAGCGCTGTGAGAAACAGCAAGGCTCGCTCAGCCTCGTGCTCCCTCTCACTCCTAGGAAAGCGTCTGCCAGGGCACAGGGGTTCCCGAAGGGCGGGCTTGAGGAGGCGCAGCCGGCGGTGGGAAGTGCGGATGGTACCGCTGCCGCGCCGCCAGTCCCTGGCTGGACCCCGGCACCGCGGGAACACCTCCATGTGGGTCACTGCCAGCTTCGTGAAATAACAGCCTATTTTTAGCTTGGGTTCGTCTGAAACTGTTCTAGCTGTGTTTAACTAGTTAAGTCTTTCTTCTGCATGATATTTTATTACTGCTATACAGATTACAAGAGCTTGTAGAAGTTGGTTTTGCTATAAAAAATTAAGAGCCTCAGTCTGAGTCTCCTCAAGTTAGTATTGCCCTATACAAAGGCATGGCTGGTTTGTGATTCTGCCAAACGTCCTGGGTTCTTAAACCCTGCATAAACTCTGGTTTGTCCAGAGATTTTCATGGTATCTGACACGTGAGAGATGTGCTATTCAGAGCATGTCTCTACTATCTTTCTCTCCACCTGGCTTCAGGAGGCCATAAGCTAATTTCTAACCAGGAGCCATGTCTCTGCTAGGATAATGTACTTAGCTTCTCTGGGCTATAAATACATCTGAGCTGTATTTATTTACATTGTGTTATGTGCTTACTGACTTAGAGCACGTGTCTGGTGAACTCGCAGCTGTTGCCACTTCTCCATATAAAACTTCTTGAAAGCGTGCTCAGAATGCTATAAAATGAGATGATCCCAAGGTTAATGGCTGCTTGGAATATTGTTTACTTTTTGGTCGTTGCAATAATAGGAAGGTTTTGAGAATCAAGTAATAAAGTCAACATAACTTCTATCATTAGTAAAGTTTGAGGAATTTGCTCTGAATCACAGAGTTCTGTGATTAAACAGCTCTTTACCTGCTTTAATCCATGCTGTTTGATTTTTGCACAATAAACTGTTCAGGATTTTAAAATCAAATTGCTTTCTGCTGCAACATTCTTTGAGTGCTCTAGCAATGTAAACTAGCAGTTCTCTAGCAGTGTAAACTCAAGTTTACACTGAAAATAAGTCTGGTAGTTTCTCTAAAATTTTATATCCAAAAAAGAAAGGATTTAGCTCAGAAAACTTCTGCTTCTGGTCTAAAAGGATTTCTTCTTTTTTTTTTTTTTTCCCTAAAGAATGCCGGGATCATTTTAACAATATAATAATATTTTTTTATTAGATTGACCCTATCTTGTCCCCCTAGTTGTGATTAATTATGTCATACTAGTTGTCAGTTACTATGCAGTTCCTGTGTTTTATGATCTGAGATGGCAAGAGATACTTGGTGACTACCATAGTCTCCTATTTCATATAATACAGGGCAGAATCAGAGGTATGTGTAGGGGAGAGAGAAAGTGGATAGTTACAAGATGCCAGTTAGTGAACTGATGAAACAAAGCAGGTTGAGGAAACAGAAAATGGTGAGACTCCTAGGGAACTTTAAGTGTGAGATAAATGCTTGAAAAGAGAAATCTGTGGGGTATAATCAGAAGAGACTGATACTACAGTACGAGAAGCAAAGATATGATCATCACCATCTTGTGGTATTAGAAAGATTAATACAACTTTTATGATAAGAGGCTATAATAGGAAAAAGCTTGACTACAGTTTTGAAGCAGTGGGAATGAAAAACAAAATGTGGGCATGGACTGAATGTCCTTACCTAGCTGACTAGTCTCAAAAGTTTTGAATGTTTTAATAGGCAGTTGTGCAGTAAAACAGTCAATTTAAAGAATACCAAAGTTTCAGAAATTCAAATGGTGAGCTATACCTTATGATTGCTTTCTTTTCTCCTAAGAACAATAAAAATAAATAGTGAAAAAAATCCCTATTCACACTCTTTATGTAAAAGTGTAAATATTTTATATGCTTTGTTAGCCATTTTTGCAAAGAATGGGAATCTTAATATAATTAGGGAAAAGTTTTTTATTTCTGGTCATCTTTGCCAACCTTTCTATACTTATAAAAGTTCCATTATATTATTTTTTAGTCAGAGGGATCAGAACAGGAAGTAGTTTTCAACATGCAGTCACGCCAAGACCATGTATCACTTTGAAGTGGTTTTAATTTATTGCTACCATATATGTTCTTTTTTGAGAGTGTTACTTCTATGGGATTCATGCAAGTTAAACTTTAAAATATTACTGTTATATTTTAAATATATATCTTTATATAGGAACTTATATAAATATTGCTCAGACTAAATAAAAGTACTGGTTATTAATATCCTTATCTTTTGCAGACACTTTACTTCTTTAGTCCCTCTAAAAATCAGTCAGTTGTTCCTAATGTTTGTCTGGGTCTTCTGTAACATGACATTAGGGCAAAAACCCACAAACAATTGTATACTGGAAAGAAATATGAGAATCTAAATTTGTTCAGTTGGAGGTAGTTCCATTATGTGTATTTGGACTAATAATGTTTTAAATTTTAGTGGAATTGGGGATTTTATATAGCTCTTAATGTCATGTCTGTTGCTAGTCTATATATATAGAATTAATGTATACACAGAAGGTTCTACTGGTTAGATCTTTATCTACTGATATTTACAGTAGCCTTTTGTGTAGAGGTTTCTGAAGTCTGTGCTAATGCCTATGTCATGCTAATGTGTAAAAACATGAAGTAAGTTGGCTATCACTGGGTTAAACTGCCATCTAATAGTAAACTCATACATGACTAAACAGATTAAAACAAAAAAAAATTAAAGGACAAGAACGTAATTAATGCAAATCAATGTAGTTCTAGGGAAAACAGCTATTACCAAGAAAGCAGACTTAATGCTTTGATAAGATTACAAGGTTGGCATAAAAGTAACTGCATAGCTGTAACACTAAATGTTAATGTTTTCAAACAGTTTTATCAAAGGAGTGTAATCAAAGATGAGTCTAAAAAACAAGTGTGACTGATGCAAAGACTGATGAATAGCAAGTAACAACGATGCCAGCGTAGTTCTTCAGAGTAATCTAGACTGTTTAGCAACTTTTATCACTCAAAAATGTGTTTTAGTACTAACACTTGCAAAGTCATACACCTAGAACAAGGAACACAAGCAAGATTTATAAGTATTCAAGAATACTTTTGTTACTCTTAAAGGAGTATAGGGATTATAATGGACAAGTCAATATGAACTCCTAGGGCGGTGCTTTGGTAACAGTAAAAATGATCATTTTGTGATCCTTAGATATCGAATGTGAAATTGTGAGGAGTAGAGGGATATTTTTTTTTAATAGCATCAATACTAATCAATTACTGTGTGCAAATCTGTTGTCCACAGACCTTACCTTATTTTCTGATATATGTAAAACCCCAACCAGTTCATCTGGAGCCTGTGTGTGGCCTTTTTCATGTGCCCTGTTATCTACTACCTTGTTTATACTTACTGCTCCATCTCTTAACCCTTTTTTGCTTTCCTCTTCAGGTTAGGTTCAGTGCCATGGGGTCTCTTGAATTTTGTGATCTTTTGTGAAACAGGATAATGGAGTGGAAGGGACTGCAGAGCAGTGTCAATTTGTTTGAGAGTGGTAGATCCACAGCTGTGTCATAGAAGAGAGAGTGAAATATTTTTGAGAATGTAAATCTGCAGAACTTGTTCAAAGACTGGAAACGGTGAGACATATAAAGGACTCTTCCTGTTTAACTCAAAAAGCAAATGCAGTGAAATCTCACAAGGAGAAAATATAGGCCTCTAAAAGTTTCTTAATTTGAAGAGTAAGGTAGATTGGTTTATAAATGTATGACAAATTCACTTGGTCTGAAGTTGATGAAGATACAAGTTACTGGCTTCAGTACGGGAATTACTGGGTTGAAATTTCATATACTGTGATGTACAGGAGATCATAAACGGTAAAATACAGATTTTTACGTCTTGAAGTGCGAATTTAGCTGGAAAAGAAGACTTTTAATAAAAAATGCTTTACTTCAGGTTTTTTAGTTAGTTGAAACTCTTTATGGTATTTATATCTCAATGGAGCAGTAGAATTTCTTATATTGTGTCTTAACTGGAAATTCTATTTTTAATATTTCTAAAGTTTAATAGTATTAATCATTTAACTGAGTGCTTCTTTTTATTTTTCCACTGATGATAATTTTGTTGTGTGTATAAAAACCCTCTAAATTACTGAGCCTCTTGCTGTTGTCAGTTCTTACTAGGTCAGCTTCATTTCTGCAGCTTAGTCTCATTTATTCTCCCCTCTAGCATGTTTTCCTCTTTATGTTTTGATGGATGTCTTCAGTCAAAAATTTTTTTCAAGCTTCTTTCTTTTCTTGGGTTCTTTAAAAAGTCTCATGATATTTAAACATTAGTTAGTTTCTCTCCTGTGTCCCAAGTTTCAGTCAGTGGCACAGTCAGGATGTGGTTCTGTTCCCACAGCCTGGGCCCACATGGTGAGAGCACACATGGAGCCCTCTACTGCTGGCAAATAGCACCTAAGGAGCACTGTTCTGCTGTGAGATTGATGGGACAGACAGACAGAAGAGAACCTTTCTGCTAAGGAAATTTCTGTGCTGCTGTGCTGAAAAGAGGGATACAGGATTTTTACTGTAGGAAATCTATTTGTGATGCTCTAGCACACTATCAAAATTGAAACTCTTTGCAGTGGATTCTTCATATTTGTTTGGCATCCTTGGCCGTGCATATTTATGAAAAGATATTCTGAATTCATTATGAGGATTTAACACACATCTTTTCACCATTCATGTAAATTTCACTTCATATACAAGGTGTGGTATGCTAAAAGTTTCTGGTATAGCATCATGATCTTGGGCTAGATCTAGTCTATATGCTTTTGTGATAATGACAATTATTTTCCATTTTCAGCTCCAAAACTGGTTTCTGTATTTTGAAGAGAAGGTAATTTTCTTTCTTTCTGGAACCCTTATTATATGCATTGGCCCTGAACTGGTCAAAGGGATTAGAACACTACTACTGAGACTCCACAAATGCAACCAATGTGAAGCCCTTTTTCAGTTGTTTTTTGAAAAAATTTCAAAAAATTCTCATTTTGCTTCTGTCTGTTCAATAAAAGAATTGTCTCCATAATGCCCAGCTTGTATTAAAACTGTGAAGATGTGGTAAAGAAGATTTTTCATGAGTGAAGGAATGGTGATCTTTTATAGGCACATGCTGTAATAGTCACTCAGCAAGTTTAACATTCATAATTGGCCCTTAGGCAACATATAATCTAAGTAGATGGTATTTAAGTGTTATAGAGTAATTATAAAGATGAATAATTTCAGAAAATATTTGCACAGTGTCGTTTATAAGTAAGTTTTCTATTAGGCTCTTTTGCAACATATCTGCTAGTTTATTCCTATTGAAGTAAATAAAGCCTATACACTAGGAAAACTGGACATTTTTTATTTAATTTAATTAGATTTTCTCCTAATTTTGGAACAGTCCAATGGTTTGACATTCTTGGATATATCACAGCATTTATCTTAGGAAGCTGTTTGAGCTGATAGCCTGGGAGTATTTTCTCAAGTATGTTGTAGAAAATCGTAGCCCTGCCATAAGGATAACAAACAGGTGCTAAATGTGCTTTCCATATTTACTATTACTTTTTAGGAAATTTTGGTATAAGAATCCTATGCAGCAGCTGTTAAAATACTTCATTTTTTTGGTGCTACAATTTTTTCAAGAATGCTCCCTGTGAAACCTGCTAAACTGGTACTCCTTATAGTAATAGCAAGGATTTCTTCTTTTATTACAAAAGTGTTCAGCAATTACAAGGACTCATAATTTTTCCTTTTTGAAAAATTTCTTTGGATAAGTATGAAAATTAATTTATCTTTGTTTCTAAAATGTAAACCACATATTTTATTGCCTTGCATTATTAGTGCTGCAGCCAGAAATAAACTGCAATCTTTTTGCTCAGTCTGTTCAGTTTACTGTAGCTATCAGTCATTTACTGCCTGTTCAGCATCCTCTTCACACTGCTCCTGATTTTTTCCTCTCTGTTGCTAGGGAAGAATGCTCATTGATTTTTCTGGGGGTTTTGTTGTTGTTTTGTGCAGCAAAATAGCAATTTATTGAGACAGGAAAATTTTGCACATCCACTTGTATAACTCACTATATTCTTTTGTCAGCTGATATGCTGTACAGTCACTAGATTCAAAGTTTATCTTGTCATTTACTGTTGGAATCCCATTATTGTTAAAAATCATTGTCTTTCATTTTATTTATGAGAATTTAATTAAAAATTGAAAAATAGAAGCTAAACTTGGTAATGGAAGCTCTATTGCAATTCTATTCCATGCTCAAATATGAACTTATACCATTAAATGACAAAATTATTATGCAAGAAGAAAATTTAGAACATGCCATAGAAAATGTGTTTTCTTGGTATCTATACATGTCCTTTTGTTGTTTCTTTGATTAGTGAACATTTCTCTTTTGTATAGTATTATAATTGTCAGTGTATTAGAAAAGAGATATACCTATGTTCAATTTAACAGGAAAAATAAATCACTAGGAAATCAAAATATGTGTAATCTTATGATCTAAAGATCACAAACAAGGGAGATAAACTAGTATTAATCTAAATGAAGAAAATTACATGCATTTAAAAATCAAGATGGAAGCTGGAAGCTGTAAGGAAAAAATAAGTAATTCTACAAATGTCCTAAAAAATGTAGTGTATTTTGTATTTGGATTTAAACAAGAAAGCATCTGAGAACTGTCAGCCTCTCTGATCTAGTGCTGGAATTCTTCTGGATCCCTAATTTCTTTTGCCTTTTGCTTGAGTAAATTGGTTCAGCAGATCAAAAATATGCCAAGTCTTTGTCATAAAATAAGACTTTTGTTTTGTCTTAGAGCAGGTACACTGTGTCAGGCTATCAATAAACATGTACTTTTTGTGACATAAATGACATTCCAATGGCACTCCAGGTCTTAGGCTATTTTGCTTCCAAGCTGCCAGATGAACTCTGCACCAGCCTTTGCTATGTGTGTGATTATGTTGCTTTTTTTCAGGGCTTGCACCGTCAGAATATTACTTTGGTCAGCAGACTATTGGTGAAAATAACACATACCAAACTAATGGTAGGGAGTGGTATCCCATTGAAGTTATAATTGAATACACTATAATTTGCTTGTGCAAATTTCTTTATGCAGAATTGCCTCTTTTGTACCTCTAGTGCCACATAAGTTTTTAAGTTTTTCAAACTAGTATTCTTGAACCTGCCATCAAGCCCAAAACTGTATATGTCTGTCTAATATTCCTGCAGATCACATATTCATATGTGCTCTCAGAACTACCAACTGTAGACATATGCATTTCAGCAATAATCTTGTTCTCTGAAACTATTACTTCAACATATTTCTGATGCCACATGGATAATCTTTTTTAATAATGAGAGTTAGCATCTCCACACCAAGAAAAGTGGGACACATTTGTTTCTACATCTACTGAGATGCAAAATTTTGGAGCCTCTACAACTATTCCCTCTGTTCACATTGTAGAATTGCACAATTCCTGCCTGAAACACCAGTGTATATTTGGGGATAGATTAACAATTCCACTAGTTTCCATGGCCACCCATTTTATCATGAAAATATTATGGTGGTAATTTCACATTTCAGTTCTGTCCAAAAGACATAAAATATCACATGGATGTCGGCATCATAACATAAACAGTTATAATTGGGGCAGCATGTTTAATGTGTCTGTGATGCAAGTGGGGTATCTGTAAGTGTCTGCGATACAGAGCTATAGGGGCCAGAAGTAGCTCAGGTGTCTGTGGTGGCAATCTAAAATAACCACTGTCCTTAGAGCCATAAAGGAAAAGTAATCTGGTTTGTTCTTAGAGGCATACCACTCAGAATGGCAGTATGTAAACTGGGAAATACCATCATAACCGTTGGAGTAAGTAAGTGCATCATTGTATATTCAGGATGTACTTAGTTTATGGAATTGTAGATAATTGGTGATAGTTTGGTTTAAGGTTGCCTGAGTAGATATGAAAATACTCTGTCATGTGACATACCCCACTGTGTCTAATTTTGTGTAGTGAAACTCATGTCCTTGAAGCTGACCTTTGGAAAGGAGTAAATAGGAGTAGACAGATACAGAGCAAACTGCTTAGTCTAACTAAATAGGTCTTAACAAGTATTTCAGATTAACAATATTTGTAGTTATAGGAAAAAGTGAAGAAGCTCTTCAAGCTATAGAACCACTATTTTCTGCACATTCTTTATCAGATATGGAAGCATTTCAATATATAAAAAGAAACTTGATGCAAAGGCCTCCTAGTTATTATAACAAAATTCTTAGGATGCAGACAAGATTAATGTAAAACTGATTTTTTTTTTCCTGCAGTACTTTGGGATAACTAAGGATGCTTAGAAGCAGACTCTTAGGTTTTCGCTATGTAAAATATACTTTTAAAAGAAACCAGACTCCAAAATTTACTGGCATCATTCTTGTAGCTTGTAATTTTATTAGAAATCCCAGTATTTAAATAAACTCCATTGTAGAAAACATAATAAAATTCCAATATACATTTCAAGATCTAATTTTACTTAATCATTTTCCAACAAGCAAGAAGCAGTCTGGAGACATTTTCAAATGTCTAGGCAATGAGCTTTAGAGACATTATTCTTAAGGATTAACACTACAAACTTTGGAGACAGCCTCTGGAAACAAGCTCATCAGGCTGCTCAGTGGATGCTCTGCTGCCTTTGTTGGAAGGCTCATAAGGCAGCTCTCAACCTGTTAGTGATCCAGTAAGCCTCGACTTGAACAGAAGCTTTCAGAACCAAGCACTGCTTGTACAAGATAAAGGCTACCAATTTCTCTCCAATTTGAATAAAATACATTGCAAGGGAATGCAGGAATGACTTTTTTTTCTTAAGACACCATTATGAATAAAACTGATCATAGATACTTTTCCACTGCTCATGTTTTGGGGCTTTTTTCCTATACTGTTTTCCAATTTCTTTGTAAATTGACTATCCGTATTTAGGGAAGAACAATATCCTGTTTAGTCTTCTTTCAATAAATAGCCTGAAATATTTAGTCAGATTTTACTCTGCTTTATGCAAGTGCAATCTAACATATGATACTAATTTTGGAAACAAATAACTGTGACTTCATCTCTGATCAAATGGTTAAGCAAAAAGTATATTTTGCCTTTGGAAGTTTCCCTTTCGTTTAAAAGATTACTTTTCAAAATTATCTATATTATTTTAGAGCATAAGTCATGTTTTCCAAGGCAATAGTCACTTGGGGATGCTCAACTTTAGGCAGTTCCAGTATAAGGGAATTCACTCCCTTAACTGCATGTTACAGACTACTGTTCAAAACATGAGAAGGACTAGGAGACTAAAAATGGAGTCAGTAGGAGTCAGCATGGCTCACTGAAAGATACAGCAGACAAAAACCGTAGAGGAGAGGAATAAAACTTAAATTAGCTTGACCAACTCTTAGAGGATGAAGCTGACTTTCTTTAGTGAGGCTGCAGTCAAAAGGAAGGAAAAAAATAGGGAAACATGGGGAAAAAATTCTTGAATATAACCACAAAATTAGTTTTTTTTAAAGAGAAAGACATTTTTAAAAGATGCTATGGCTCCTAAGAAAATATTTCTAAAAATGCTGTTACACAAAAAGGGAAGAGATATCAATACAGCCTGCAGTTGAAAAAAATTATCAGTGAAGTAAATGACTGCTCCTGCCAGTTGATAAACACTTTTCAGCCTAACACTATGAGGATAACACTGCTTTAACAAAATTAATTTTTAAAATTATCTATTTATCCATCATAGTCATGAAAAAAAAGGGTCCTACAGGTCCCTGTTTACAATTTTCTTGTTCATACACTGCTTCAGTCAAATCCATTCATTCTCTAGAAACTAAAGCGGCATGCATTATTCACTGATACAGTTATGAACTATGTTAACTGCTTTTGTGTACTTCTTTCTCTAGTTGCAGTACAAGTTCTGTATTTTTAAGGATTTTCACTTTCTTTGTATTTGGTAACCCTTCCTTCTGCTTTTTGTCTGCTGGCATTATAGATACCAGCAATATTGTTTTCTTTATCTTCTTTGACCCGAGAGTGCATATTTATTTTTTATTTATTCCTGTCATCTCAAACTTGTGTCTTGCACCCCTAGATACCTCAGGCTTCTTCAGAACATTCTTCGAGGATTACAGTTTTCAACCTCAGAAAATTTACATATGCCAACCTGTTAGTTAATTGCCTACCTTCCTACTTGTTTGGTCTTTGGTACCATCAGTGCTCCAGTACACCAACTACCCCATCACAAATTCTGTTCTGAATTCTTGTAGTCAATCTTCTTATCCTGAGTAGGAAGTTATGTCAGTTTGTTTATGGATAATTATTTAAATAGAAGTCTCAAGCATTCTAGGAAAGTGCATTAATAACTAGTAATTTATTTCTAATATCTGGATTTAAAAAGGCAAGGAGGTCTAATATATTTCAAACATATTTTAAGAAATCTGGCGTAATATAAGAGTGAACACTAAAAGGCTAGCAATGAAATGAATATCAATTTAGAAGAGACAAAACACTCAACTGTAGGGTTAATGAAGCTCTGTGCTGTGAATTTACTTGAACTGTAGACATAGTGTGAAACAAAAAGGAGTTTAGATCCTGTTTTACTGCCTTCTGTTGGGGACGTTCAGCCAGATTGAATCCTTTTTTTTCCTCTGCTTATCTGAAAGCTTCAATAGTTCAGTCATTAAATATGCTTTTAAAAATATGATTTCAACCATATACAGTGTTGAAATGAAAGAATCAGGTATGATTTTGGACATACTGTTTACGTTTGTCAGGCCTTTTAACATGAAATGCAGGAAGCACCATTTTCCACACATTTTGATGTCTGTAATAAATTATGTTTGTTGATTATCAAAGTCTGACAGCTCTCTGTAATTTGGGAGGGAGGTCCTAAATCCAAAATTAAGTTTACTTTATGTAAGTAAAAGTTTTTCTGCTCACTGGACAAAGTATGTGATAATTTCTGATATTTGTGTTAAGGCCTTTGAAAATTGGAAGCACAATTTTTTAAAAGTCTAAATTGACTATTATAGTTAAATATTTGTTTTTATTTACTTTTTATCAAAGCTTTTCTTCTGAACTAAAGAGTGTAAAGGAAAACTTTGCTAATGCCCAGCTTCCTTCTAGTAGCAGTTAGTCATCTGGTTAAAAACAGGGACATGCAGCATAAATGCCTTGGTTTTCAATAATTACTCCCCTGACTTATAAAGGCTAAAACCGATCTTTTAAAATGTGTTCACTAATTTAATTAAATGTTACTAATATAGTATCTTCAATACTGTTGTTTAAGCATCTCAGTATGGCTGATTTTTTCACAATGGTAAGACAGTGTTGATTCACTTTGGTTTATGAAACTCAGTGATTTGCAGGTTCTTTCTTGAGGAAATTTTGCCAAGTCATCTTGCAGTTGCACTTTTAGTAAACCCTAAACAGAATAATACTTTGTATTTGACTGCTTCTTTTTCTTTTTTTTCTCTTGATCTATCCTCCAATTTATTCAAGCATCCAAATTCTGATTCTAGCTTTCAATCTGCTTGTATACTCTCCAAAGCCTAATATAAAGTACAAGTGTAATAAATTGCTCTTTTATTTGATAATTTACTTATTCACATTATTGAGTAGAATCTGGTATAAAGAAAATTTCTCTGGTTCTATACTCAATCATCTAAACTTTTGGACACTGAACTATTAATTTTAATTTTAAATAAAAGTTGAAATTGTTTCCCAAGTGTTTTTTGCACCCATTTTCCTTTTGTTTCATCAAGATATTTTTATGTGATTTCTTTTAATAAAGCCATGTGGAAGTATCAAAAAATTTTTGTAAGTTAATATGTATGAGCCTTGTCTGGTTTAGAAGGAGATTAAATTGGATTATAGCCAGAGATTCTCTAAAAGACTTTTAGGCTATCCCTTAAAGGCATTCGTATTATTTGCTTGTCTATTGCAATATTTTTCTGAGAACTGCAGTTGGCTGACTGGTTTGTAAATTCATAATTACCTCTATTCTTCCTTTTTAATATTTAGATGTTCTTTCTGGAACCTGATTAGAATTCTTAGAATTGTTCTTGGGACCTTATTTACCACCTACAATTAGCATGCTGATTAGGAAATTCTCTAGAAAAGAGGAGATACGTGCATGAGGCTGAAGGCAGATATTAAACCTAAGACATTCCCTCCTTTAGTAGAGTGTTAACATCAAGGCAGTTATGCAGGAGCCATGCCATTGCAGTGTAGAAGGAAAGGAATAAATATGGCTCCAGCCTTCTCTCAAACAAGGATTGATGACTGTGGATCATGAAGGGGCAAGAATGCCTGTCTGGCATGTTGTCTGGCATGACACACAACATTTCTGGACAGGATGGATTTCAGACATGCCACTATCCTTGGATTTTTTATTGTCTGGGCAGCAGGGTATCGTGTTGTCATTCTAAGTCACTTACATACTGCTATGTGCTATATGTCATGTGGTTGCCAAACCCTCAGTTTTGAAAGCTACTCCTGGGACCAACTGTTTGAATATTTCTATTGAGTCTCTTTCCAGATCTTCTTTGAATAGAGGATGCAATGAGATTTTAGGCTAAGGGCGTCCACTTGAAAATACCAGGGACAGGGAGGGCACAGGAGCAAACTATCGGAAAAATAGGTGCTGTTCAGTCTTAGGAGCAGACCTGATAGACACTATGTTGAACTTCTGGGGGAAAAGCTGTCTCACTGTAGGCTTACTAGATTTTTGTGAAGTTAACAGCATCTCTGTGAAAAAATAAAAGCAAAAGAGTACATGTGCAGGGCAGCTCCCTTGTGAGGGGAAACTTACCACTTTAAAAGTTCCCAAAGCTCTGATTGGCAGAAGTCCAGCATTTTTCTATTGAGATTTTTAATATCATAGCCTCTTTTACAAATTGCTCTTTGTCCCACAAGTCTTGGCCAGACAAAGTCCAATTTGATAACGCCTTTCCTCAGGCAGCCAGATGACATGGGCTGTGTGCCAGTGCCTGTAACTGGTAGCTCCTCTTTGTACTCCTCCTAATTGCTGTAGTGACATTATGAACTCCTTTGCCCTCATCCTACCAAGCGTTCACTTCCTCTCTCTGTGCCAGTCAGAAATGTTGCCTGAAGAATCATGAAGGATGGTAGTATGGAGAAAAAAATAAGGAAAATTATTTGTAATTTCAACTGCTCTATGAACAACCTACCATTAATGGACACCAATTTAATGACTCAAAATCCTGAAGAAGAAGAGAAGGACATAGTTCATTTATAAAGCACACAGGACATTGAAGTGCTTTGACTCTGGTCATTGCAGCAATACAAACAGCAATTAGACCCCAGGAAAAAAGTAGGTTGTTTCCAGCTGCTGGTTCCTTTCATGT
The DNA here is from genome assembly GCA_013397375.1 of Toxostoma redivivum. Classification (NCBI taxonomy): domain Eukaryota; kingdom Metazoa; phylum Chordata; class Aves; order Passeriformes; family Mimidae; genus Toxostoma; species Toxostoma redivivum. The sequence continues at coordinate 120,072 of VXBI01013412.1, read as the reverse complement.
TGTTTGCAACCTGTTTTTGCACAAACCACCACAGCTATTTATAAACTGCAAGTGGGAGCTGAGAATAGGAAGAGCTTTGTGTTTATGGTATGACAGTGTCAGGAGAGCAATACTTTAGCTAAATTGGGATGGCCTCTACAGGCTCCTGTTTCTATGATTGTAATGCTGCTGGTATTTTGGGGACTGAAGTCTCACTGACACAGGCTCAGCTTCATGTAATTTATGTCTTCTTACATATAAAAATAAACAAAGTTATGTTGAAAAGCTGTCAAGCTGTGCTCTTTTTTTTTTTTTTTGCCAAGATGAGTAAAGCTTTTTGGCCTCTAATTTTTACTCTATGAAATTAGTTGATAGGCCAGTTACCAGAGAGGGCCAGAAGGTGGTTGTTACAATACTGAGTTATATTAAGAAGAGGGTGGGGACATGGTGAGGTGGTAAGACGCATTAAGGGTAAAAAACAGGTCTTCCAAAAAACTTGCCCTGGTAGAAAATTCAGTGCAGTTCTAGCAGGTCTGCATGTGCTTGCAAATGTCCATCTCAGATATTATTTTTTTGTTTCTCCTTTCTTTTGTTGTAGGTTAAAAAAAAGACATTGCACAAAGGAGTGGAGAACCTAAAATTTCCAGTCTTATTTGCTCTTTGCAAAGGGAGATACTATTCCAAAACTTCAATGAAGAAAATTCTTAGAACAATCTTCTCTAGCCTATTTGCCACTAAGAGCTGTGGTGTTTGGCTTGGAGCAGTTTGGCCTGCACTCATCTCCTGGCAAATACTGACTTGAAAGAAGAAACAAACAAGCAAACAAAAAAAAGGCTTTTTTTCCATGTGTGTTGGATGCACTGGGATAAAATGTTGTAGAAATAGTTGACAGAAGCAGATTGACTTAGCATCAGTTTGGGCTCCTACCAAACAATCAGATTCTTTTACTAGAACAGACAACTGCTATGCATTTTTGCTAAAGACATGTTACAGAACAGTATTTAAAAGATAAAATTTTACATTTTCTACAGAAAAAGTTTTTTGAATCAGTAAAAACTCTTCACATTTGGCAAGATACTTTTCTCTCATTTGAACATAGCAACAAAATAACATTACAATCTGTTTTACTCCCTTCTTAAAATTATGGAAAAAGTTTTGCTTGTAAACTTTTTGAGCTGGAATTAAAATCAATGCAAAACTATTCAGTTCATGGTTAAAATACCTTTTAAACCTACTGTTCCTACTAATTTAACACAAGTGTCTTCAGAGGCAGTGAGAAGTGAGTCAGCACCAGAGGAATACCTGTTTTAACTCTTCCATGGTTATGACTGGGAAAATATAGTTGAGAAAATGATAGCTTCTCAATTTCTGCAAAATGCCATTTAAGAATAATGCAAATTATGCAGCACTTGAACAACGTAAAACAAATACAGACAACTCTCTGTTAATAATTGGCAATCACCTTTTGTCACTGTCTAGTGTTTTGGAGATCTGAGATGAGAAAGGCAAAGGAAGATATTCAATTGAGCTGTGCAGATTGTTAAGAGAAATAATGGAAAAGTAGCATAAAATCATGAAGGTAAAAAAAAAGAAAAAAAAGGTGTGTAAACTTCCTTTTTGATATCCATGAGGAGTAAGTAAACTTGTACTCTCATATAATTACAAAACAACCCAATGATGTTACTATCTGCTAATTGCAAGTAAATTGTACAAATTAACAAATATTGATATTCACAGAGAGCTGGTTTTGTTCCAATATGTATTAAAGAAATAATTTATTTGTTAATATTGCTAATATTTCATTAATAGTGGAATAGGCTAGATTAATTAGAATCTTAGCAAACTTCCTTATTGAGAATTTTTTAATCCCTGAGATTGTACTAGAAGAAAAAACTGTTTGTGTGTGTAAAAAAGCTGTGTTGAAACTAGCCTTTCTTCTTTGGTAAAAGGAAATCAAGTCACTTATTTAACATTCTAAGGCTACAAATGCCGAGAGTATTCTAAAAGCTGAGCAATTTTTTGCTTGTATTTATATGCTTAAATGCTAATGTAGGTGAGCAATCTGTAGCAAAGACCTCCTAAACTTTTGTTAGTGGCTGGAAAAGAATCCAAGTATAACTGCTCTTTCAACCCAATGTCCATAATCAAATGAAAGTCTTAGTCCTGGCCTTTGGGACACTGAAGTGAGGTACTGACAGCTTGTGAACTTCTTGCCCAAGTTAGCTTAAAGTTCTATTTCACATACCAGTGCTTGTATGTGTTGTATTCCTCTTACTCCTAAGTAAGGTCTCCATGCCCGTAGATAAGGCTGAATCATTTGTATGTTGAGTGAGAAGAAAATACTGATATATTTTAAGACCAGCATAATTTTAATAAATCATTGAGTAACTGAAAGAGTAGACTATCTGTGCTATGTCCCTGAATTAGTTTTGAAGAGTCAAGAGAAAGTTTGTGCAGTGAAGGTTTTCTCTTGAGGTTTGAGCTTACTGAGACAGGGCCTTGGTATTTCAGTCAGTAGGAAGTAAAGAGAAAATTATTATAAAAAATGGACAAGAATGGGGCAGAAGCCTCTTAGGGAGTCTGTTTCTGAAGTTCATGTAAGAGGTACATCCTGTAAGTATTTGTTATGCCATGAGCTGAATTGATCCAGTGCTGTTTATGTTCATTCTCACTTAGATGCCTTCTTTTAATTCTGTATTATATTAAGGAACTTGTCATTAATTGAAATCATAAGATAGCAGCTATTTAGAGTTGCAAACATTTTCACACTTACTTGACAGAATCATGATTGTTATCTTATTTAGATATCAAATCGAAAAATGTAAAGGAGGAACAGTTTTTGGATAATATTCTGACAAAATGGAACCATTTGTATCTCTGGAGGAAGGTTTGGAAAAGTATGGGCAGATTAGAAATGTCATCAAGTCAGGTCTGCAACAGCACATCTGGCTGTCTGGTATTTACAGGGAATTTATAGAGAAAAATGATGGCATGGTCCTGTTATCTTTCAATATGTTTTTAAGGTTCCTTTTGTCTTTTGGGAATTCTGATGAAACATTTAGAAGGAGACAAAATAGAACATTTTTGTTTTCACATTTGAAATGCATGATGCAAACTCTCTTCTAATTGTAATGCGATTGGTCTCTATGTATTTTGTGGGAAAGTTCAAAACATTGCCATTATTGATATAACATGGGAACTACAGTGCACAGTCAAATGAATTTTAGTTTCTTGCCAGTTTAGGCTGTAATGTTTAAAAGCTGTTCTTTTATTGTGGTGTTTTATTTGTTTCCTAGAAGCTTACTATATCTAGTTAATGCCTACTACACATGTATTTGTATGCTATCACAACATCCATAATTTCTGTGACCTTCATTATGGATAAATTTGCAGCAGGGAAGTAAATCTATTGAAAAAAAACATCATTTTTATCTGGGAAAAGTTCCAGTGGATAGAACAAGTTCAGTCTGTGTCTTGCTCATATGCTGTGCTTGGAATAGTTTCTTTGTAGACAGGACTCTGTCTCTTTCCGGGATTTTGGGATATATCTAACATACAGGATTCATCAAAAGTTTTCTCTTCATGTTTTTGATCTTTAAATTTACTGAAATATGGATAGTATTCCAGTCTTAACTTTCATATATCACACCAAAGTTATTTTTATATCATTTTCTCTGCGTGCTTTTAGTTTGTCTCTAATTTAACACTGAGATAAAGGACTTTTGCTTTGTAAAAGTGATTTGCTATGGTGAACTTCTCATGTTTCTATTTTAATCTTTGTTGATCTGGATTTATACTGACCTCTCTTAGAGAAATTATTTTGTCCAACCTGTTGTTTTTTTTTTTTTNTTTTTTGTGGTTTTATTTTTGTTGTTGTTGTTGTTGTTTGTTTGGTGGGGTTTTTTGTGTTTCCTCTTCAGGATTATTTCTGTTTTATTTTTGTGTTGCTATTTTCTTGGTGACCTACTTGCTGTCATTATGTCCAGACTCAGTCTTTTTGGCTATGCACTTTTTAAAAGGCTGTTTCTAGAAATCTGCCTGCTTGAACAAATAAAATAACAGTTCAAGTCTTCTGACAATGTACAAAATTTGCCCCAGCATCTCTTACTTCTGGTGTTTTTCTGTGTTGGCTTTAGCTCTGGTGTTGAAGTGAGTATATAGTTTTCTATCAACTCTAAGATATTGAATACTGCAGTTTTTAGTGTATTCCAATTCTGGTTGAAGCATCAAGCTATGACTTTCCTTGGACACTGTTTTTGTAAATGTGGTTAATCTATTCCTTTATTAATTGAGACCAAATAAGCCATTGACAAAACAAAGTTAAAAATATATTCCTACTATTCCCATTTACATTCCTGCTAACTCCATTCACACCTCTAGATTTAACATCAAGGACATATTTATATGGTTGATTTTAGCTGGCAACAGTTAAAAATGCTATAAAGTCTGAGGACATGTAGCACAGACAAAAATTTCTAACCTTCAAAGTCAAGTGATGCTAAAACAAACTGGGCAGTAAAAATGTCCTTTAGAGGTGAAATGGCAAGAAATGATAAATTGTTCTGTGTTCTGCTGTTCATTTATGTGATTTCATAGCCTGTAGTGAGAGTGAATCTTTTCTCCATTAGTCTATTGATAATTTATTTTTCCTGATGGTCAGCAACTGGAAGATTAGGTTGCAGAACAGTAAGGGACATTATCTCTTCAGTGTCTCTTTAGCTCACACAGGAGTTGCAAATATGCAAGGCAGGTCATACAGTGAGACAAACTGTAAATGCAAAATACTCTCAGCAGTGATTAATAACAATTTCAAGGAAAAACAATTTTGGTACTCAGAGATAAGTCCTTTTCTATCCAGAGTCTGTAGAATTTGACATTAACTGCAGACATAGTGCTGCAGAAGCAAAATCCACTGTTTTAAAGACTACAGGCATATGCACAAACATAAAAATGTGAGTAAGGTTGAGAAACCAAGCACTAAAAAGTTTGTAAGTGCCAAAGTGAAAAATGCATCTACAGTCTTTATTTGGCATCCCAGTGCTTATGTATTATGACACAGAAGCACACATTTAAAATATTACCTAATTCATTACAGCTGACAGTGCATACTATTGAAATTCTTCTCTGAATCATTGCCTTTCTCACAGTTTTTTCTATGAGATGTATCACTTGCATCTGGAAGCACCACAAAATTCATTGATTTATTACTTTATGCCATGTGAAACAATAGAATATTTTATCCTTATCTGATTTGAAAGAAGCTGATGTGTGGAGAGGTTAAGGTCAGAGAGATCCATTAATTTCATGTATCTAACCAAGAAGATTCAGGCCTCATTTTTCAAGTAAGGTAGTATTTTTAGTAAGCCATATGTCTAGAGCAGAGGTTCCTCTAACAACTGTTACAGTGTGAGTGCTTAATACTTAATACTGCAGTTTTCACTTCTTGTCCCAGGCAGAACAGCTGAGACAGCCAGGAAAATGAAAAAAAAAATTCTAAATGTGTGGATTTCCTTATTTCCTTCTTGCAAATAACCAAAGTATTATTGCTATTTTTTTTCTAAAAGTTTTCAGGCTCAGCCAGACTTCCAGTATGGAAACTGTCATCCTAAACAACTGGTGTTGGGCAAGTTAAAATTATCTGATTCTACTTCTACTGGAAGGTATTGGCTGTGTTTATCTCAGCCACCTGCCCTCCCTGTAATTCTAAGGCCTTCATTCTGCCTCAAATTACATCAGTACAAGTCCAAAATATTTTAATTTCTGCAAAAGAGCATCAGCACAAAAGTGATAGCAAATAATAAAAATAATGTAAAATAAAAAAATTTATAATTTATGAAAACAAGAGATCTGAATTAACCGATGAAGAATGAGGATCACAAAATATCTCTGTTCTCCATTGCATTTGTTTCCTATTCCTTTTAACTAATTTCCTAGAGAAGTTGCAAAATAGGTTTCATGTTACTAAGGTGGTTGCAGTGTTGCAAGAGAGGAGCAATAGCATTGACATTATTTTTCTACATTATAATAAGAACTACTTTCATTAAAATGGAAAGATGTTGAAATATCCAGTTTGCTGTGGCTGAAATATTTCTCAGATGTATATATTTTCAGAAATCTTCAGTGGAATTTAATAGTATGATGAACCTCTGGCAAAGCTCTCTAATTATTAGTAGTGATCAAACTTGAGTTCCTGAAATTTAAAGGATTGTTTCAACAGAATTTCATTGGGAAAAAAAAATCTACTTCTTTTTCTTTTCACTCTGCATGAAAATGAAAGTGATCTCAAAAGCTATTGGCAAATGGGATTGTTTTCCATAACATCTCAATAATCAACTCTCCGGCAGAGTTACTAAGTACAGTAGCTACTGCAGTTCATCTTTATTAACTGAGACATGGCTGGCAAATCCACTTCTGTTACACTCCCTGAAGTGTTTTTTAATAACCAATGTGTGTCAAATGTCAACTCTGCAGTTCCTCTTGGGATTCTTCCATCAAGAGAATACATACTCTCTCTTTGCTATACTGGGAGTTTCTAAAGCCATCCTCCAATTTGCTTGCCCAAAACCCACAGAGGACTGAGAAAAACAACACAGGAAGTTTTTCAAACTACTACATGATAGTTTTAAATAAACTATTCTTTCTTCATCATAATTTAGGGTAAGGTGAAAATGCCAGTTCAACCAACTGTTCCATAAAAATCGGTTTTACTGCCCAGGTGAATGAGTGCTGCTGCTGTGTAGCAACCATGAATGAGGCAAAGCTTGGTTGAGAAGAGGGGCTTTTTTCTCTGGATTTCCAAACTCAGTGGTATTCTGGCTCCTTTCTGAGTTGCACACTGATGATTTCTTCTTCTTCTTTAAATAACTGTCTAACGTGCAGTTATTCTAAACATGCTGTCAAAGGCTTTGAAATAGAAGATACAACATTTAGAAAAAATTTGTTCTTTCTACAAAAATATATGATTGTCTGTCTCCAAATTTACTTTGGGAATTCTTTTCAATTCTTTTCATATGTTCATAATGCTTTGGCATAGAAAATTAAGTACTATCATTTAAGAAATGGGTTAAATTAGATGGCTTTATTTACAACTGCAATATCCTCTGTCTGTCATGGTGAGCACTAGAAATACTGTGACTGAATCCATAACTCTGCAGGATAAGTTCTACTGAAAGTAAACGGAATTTACCCTCAGGAAGAGCAAAACTGTTCCAAATTTGATAAAATATTGACATCTTCTTGATATTCATACCCTTATCTTCTTTTCAAAAAGAAGTAATGCACTGCCATATGACCTGCACAGAAAAAGAAGACTCAAAGGCATTAATTTACAGGTAGAAATTAATAACCACTCTATTTTATTGGAATAAATGCAGAAGTGAATCATAAACCAGTTGCTTTTTGGAAAGTAGAAGTTCAGTCATTTGATGCCTTTATGTGCTTTTATGACAGATTTCCATTTTATATTCATACTCTTGTTTTTGTAATGATAATATATATCCACAGATATGTGTAGCCTCTCGTCTTTCCATATGATATATGTCTATTCATTGTGTACATATAATCAGATGTTTTGATACATATTCTGAAGTGCATAACATTGTTTTGTGAACTACATAAACTAAGTTAAATATTGTATGATTCTTTGTCAACGATTTTTAAAAGTGTATGACTGTGTTCAGCTTTAAAAGTCCTTCCTTGCACCATCAGAGTACTTTGTTTCTTAAATATGAATAAAAATCATTAAGAAATAATGTAAGTTAAATGATATCTTTCTTAAAGAGGAAAAAAAAAAGAAAGTTAAATGATAAGGTTGTGAAGACATCGCTGGGAAAGAGAGCAAGAAGAAGAAAAGAAGAGAAATGAGAAATTTTAGTCCTGTAAGGCATTGAGTAAAAATAAAGATCTGGGCTGGGTTAAAAGAAGAAGAAAAAAATGCGAGAAAGTTAACATCAGTCCTGAACTCATTCTGTCAGTCAGAGATAGGAAGTACCACCTTCAGAAATCTGAATGCACTTTATCCATTGACTTGTCAATCACAGAAGAATTTCAGTACACTGATTCCAAAGCCTTATTTACACCATTCTAGGAGTTACTAAGTGTGTATTAGACAAACAGGAGGCTTATTTTGGAATACAATTTCAGGAAGAGGTTAAATGAGATAAAAAATAGAATGAGAAAAATTTAAAAGATGAACTAAATAGAGTAAAACAAGAAAATGAAAAAAAGATAAAGAATCTTGCGGTAAAGTATTTCCTATATCAACACAGACTGTCATGTTTGCTGTTTTCTTGAAACAATTTTTTGTCCAAATTGATCAGTTGATGCTCATGAATAACAAGTGCTGGATATTCTAATTCTTCTGTAGATAATGAAAATTATCTTGATACCTTGGAGTCAGGCTGTATGACTGACTCATAGTCATGGCATGACTTGCTTGACCTACCTTACTCATAGTTTGTAGCATTAAAGTGAGCAACAGATAAACATTTTCAAGCTTGAATGCTCACTTAAGTCCTAAAACTAAAATGAAACCTGAAATAAACAACCAACGGCAGTCTACATTGGTGGAGTTAACACTTGTGAGCAGCTTCCTTCAAAGAAGGTGTTTCTTTTACTGTGTGAATGGTTTCTGAGAATTTACACTTGAAATTGTTGGCTTCATTCCTCAGAATATTTCTGTGCCATCTGTAAATTTTTCACCCCCTTATTTTGCGTTGTCCATCTGTTTAGACTAAGTATTTTCTCATAGGTCTTGAACACAGTGTGAGTGAGGCAAACAACTATTTATGTGTTGGACTCAGAGCCTGGCAATTTTTAAGGCATGGATTTTCTCCACAGTCCCTGCAAGGTGGGCAGATAATGGTTCTCTCCATTATCTGAGGCACTAATGTCTAATACCAAAAGATGCTTAATTTAAAAGTCTTTCACTCAGGTAGAGGCAACTTCTTCAACTTTGCAGAGACATAATATGCAATTAATGTACCCTGTGAACTTCTGCCACTGACCTGCTTCTGCCACCTTGCACTGTATAACACTGCATTGCTTGGGGACCTTCACTGAAAACTGTCTCCTGCAGGATTGCCAAACTAGGCACCTTTTCAGCTGTCTTTTCTTAGGGGACCAATTTAGAGGATACTTTCATACCATTTCCAATGAATGATACAAATATTTTACAGTATGTGGTAGTGGATATATTAAAAACAAATCCATTCTAATATATCAGGATGTGGAGCAGTCTTCCCCTTTTCTGTGAGAGCACTTTAAACAACAGAATATGGGTTAGGGTAAGGAGAGAAAAAGACACATTAGAACAGTTTCATGTTATCAAATAATTATTTATTTGTTGAAAATGAAAAGACAACAGAGCAGTTTTAAATTGGGTTATAAGGGCGTTAGTCGTAGGTTTCAGTTTTAGTATGTTTTATAGTTTTCAATTTGAAAAGTAAGGCTTTGAGCTTGGCAAAATGGAGCAAAGCAGGAAAATCAGTTTATGGAGGATAAAAGCTACAATTTAAAAAAAATAATCTATTTCAGAAATCACAGAAGGCAGATATTAAATATTAATAGATCAAAAGAGCAAAAGAATCCCTTCAAACTTTAGGCTAAGGAAAATTCTTCTTGAGGATAATTTACACAGTGACTTTTGGCATCTTTGGCAAAATTAAATGGCAACAGTGTAAGCCAAATCTGTTACTGCAATCAAGAAAGAAAAGAGTTTCATGTTCTGCCACTCATTTTTCATTTTCCATAGATGTTTTTTACATCATACTTCTCCTGACAGACATGAAAAAGTAATTATGGGACTTCAAAATTTGTGTGTGCATTATACCATGGTCAGGATATATATGGGCATGGGGAATTCTTTCTGTATCATCTCTAGAGTGCTTTCCCCTTGTACTTAGACATCTGCTTCTTGGCTGTAAATGAAAAGAAATAAAACTTTACTAAAATTGTGCAGAAATACTCAAGACTATAGCACTATTATAATCAGCAAAGAAGGCATAGAATCATAGAATAGTTGGGGTTAGAAGGGACTTTGAAAAGGCATCTAGTTCCAGGCCTTCTTCAGTGAGTGGGGACATCTTTAACCATATTAGGTTGCTCAGAGCTGCATGCATATTCAGCTTTGTCAAAGGTGTGTGGATGGAAGGATGCTAAGCTTTTTGGAAAACTCCACAAGTTCCAGCTCCCATTCCTCCTGTACTGCCAGTGCAGCATTCTTTCCTTGGCTTCAAACCAGAGCCATTGTGAGGGAGCAAAGCAGATAGCTCTTCTTGAAGCTCTCTGAAGTGACCCAGATCAAGGCAAACATAAATGCAATCAAAATGAAGTTTTGAAGGGTCCTTGTGTGTAACACCAAGAAGAATAATCAGAATTGCTGAATGGCAGGTCCCTGAGGTTGTAATCAGTGACATAGGGTCTAGTTGGATGCAATCCTGTGCCGTGTGGTGTAGGATGACCCTTCTTGAGCAGGGAGGCTGGACCAGATGATCCACTGTGGTGCCTTCTGACCCAACTCATTTTTTGATTTTGGTTTCATTCTAAAATCAACTGTTGTTTAATATAGGTAAATGAGATTTAAAAAGCAACATGTTGCAAACTACAAGACTTGTTAAAATTTGTGTACATACTGAATTACATGAGATTCTGGACTGTACAATAAGCACCACTCACAAAGAAACAGAAATGTAAGTTAAAGTACAGCACAGGTACAGCAAAACCTGGTTAATAAAACCCCAACAACTTGATTTCTTCATGTACTCTTGTGACTGTATAGTCATAATGAGATTACAAGCAAGAATAACATGAAAAAAAGAGGAGATTTAATCGCATTCTTTTGATAATGGGAGTATTTAATTCATCACTGAAACTATCGCCAGCCAAATGCAGATGCATTTACTTTATCATTAGATATGAATGTTGCTATGTGACCAAACAAAAGATTTCGGATATCATTGTTGTCAGGACTTTTAAGAACAAGAGTTTACTCTCACTATAAAAAGTAAAATTCAATCTGATCTGTTTCTGAAATACCTGAATATTTCTCCATGGCATGTTATCTCTGAAAAATGGAAAACTTATGTGAGCGAAACAGCAAATAATTTCTCCAGATATACTGAATTTCACATTACATAATCTTTGTTTGTTAATCTTTCAGGAAGTATTAACCCAGGCTACATTAACCCTCTTGTGCTAAGCATAAATAACACCAAAGAACTAGAGCAGTTATGAATATGTCCATTTTTAAACGTGTGAAAGAACTCTACTGCACAAAATGAAATGCAAATTCAAGAAATGCATAATTTAAGCATAAATTAAGAATATTTAATGCTGTTTCTTGAACAAAGTAATAAAAAATACCAATTGGTCACATTAAAAATGTTGTCTATGCTGTGAAATAGAGGGATAGTAATAAAAAAGCATTGCTAAATTGTGATTTAGAGACACATGCAAAGAAAGATGACAGAATGTATGCAAGGCAGTGATACTGGGCTAGATATTAAGATCCTTCAGCTTAGATTTTTCATATTTAGATGCATATAGACATGCCTATGGCCCATTATCGTCAGTGGAAATCTAATCAACACAGCTGGAGTCAGAAGAGCAATTTAGTTCACCTCAGAGCAGACATTAAGGCTATGACCTTACTAGCAAATGAAACAGTTCCACATCTTAGATATCTGTAATTGTTAAATTTAGGTGTTCGATGTCATAGTGCAGTCACATCCTTTTTCTCCTCAGCTTTGTGGAAAATTTATGGAGAAAACTACTTGTGAGAACTTAGAGAAAATTATTTAAACTCCCCTGCTTTCAGTCAACCCTAGATTTTCACTCACTCATACCCACATAAAAGAACAAATGTGTTTGTCTGAACAGTCTGGCAAGGATCATCTGTGGTTTATGTCAATGGGAAAGGATATGATTGTTGATGCCTCACTGCTTCTCTTGATTTCTTACTTACTGGGATATCAAATGAGTTTTTGGACTGCTGCTCAATACCATTTTGAAATCAAACATAATTTCAGGATGATCCTTCTGTTTCAGAATTTAATTTCTGTTTTCATAATTCTTAGACAATGCGTTGCCAATTGTATGTTTCCTCATTTGAGGTATCTTTAAGTTTACAGTCTGCCTTGCTTTTAGAATAACATGAATGATATACACAATATGATGTTATCTTTATTGCCATTCTTCTGTTATCAGGCCACAGACCTTCTGATCTTGGCTAAAGCACATTCTTCAGTCACCCTCAGTTTGGTTGCTGTCAGTTTTGTTCATTGCCATCAACACAAGACATTATTTTAGCTCTTGCTTAATTGTTTCTTATGGAACCATAGAATAGTTTGAATTTGAAGGGACCTTTCAAGGCCATCTAGTCCAAAGTCCCTGAAGGGACATTTTCAGCTAGGTCAGGTTGCTCAGAGCCTCATCCAATCTGCCCTTGAACACTTCCAGGGCTGGGGAAGTATTCAAGAGCAGATTAGATGGGGCTCTGAATACTGTGTTGCCCACCTCTCTGGGAAACACAGTTTGTTAGTCAACACACAGTTTTTTAGTCAGAGAAAAAGCTCTCAAGTTGGTGTATTAAAATAGATATAAAAGCAAAAACTCTTTCTCAGATTATACTTTTCAGGAAGTGGTAACAGAAATTAATCTTCTGTTCTATTAACACAAGGCAGTCTGTGTTTTCTATCTGGTGGAATTTGAATATGAATTTATAAAATTTACTGGTTTGAGAACAGAGGGTTTATTTGATTTTAGACATAGATATGAAGTTTAATGATAAGAGCAGTTATACTTTATTGTGCAGAGCCAGATTATCTGGTAGAGCAGATTAGGACCCATTCAATATGTACTTGCTAGGTCAGGTCATGAATGCTCACTGCTTGCATTGGAAAAATCACATATTATATTTTGTACTAGTTTATCTTATGTGTTTCATGTGATCATTCTTGTCTTGTGTCTAACTTTGTCCAGTCATAACCAACACACTAATCTTCTATTCACTTTCCACAAATCTGTGATATCCAGCACTTCTCTTATATGATTTTTGCTTCAGAGCTCAGCTGCTGCCCCAGGAGGCAGCTGCCCTGGAAGCTGAGTCTGCCAGACGTAGCGACTGCTTCTGTCTGACTTCCCACCTGGGCTGGAGTGAGAGCATAAACTTTGCACCAGGAGGACTTTTGCAGGTAAGTACTGATGTGTACCCAGCCTTTGAATCACTTCTGAACTCAATGGGGCACTTAGAGCGTGGAAATTGTGCAGTCCAGACCTACTGGCTGGCTGGGATATGCTAACTTCATCACCACCTGTGTTGGTCCCATCCTCATTCCACTGAATTTCTGAGTTTTTGAAGAGAAAAATGGGTGTTGGTTATGCTGTAATGACTGTGAATTGATGCAGAAGTTTTAAATTAGGACAGTGACATTCCCATGTATCACATGCTAAGGAAGAAAAAGTGACTGCTATAAATGTTTTACCTAAGCCTCTGTTAGGTATTGCAGAATTGGTTTAATTTCCTGCCATGCTGTGCTGTGAGCTCAGGAGTGTTTTTCTCTTTGGTATCCTGGAGTACCTAAGGCCATGGTGAACCCTAGCACATCAAGGGATGCACGTGGCCTGGTAAGAATATGAAAACACCCATTTGCTTAATCCAAGAGAAGATAGATTCATTTGTCTAATAGTGTATCAAAACATGATAACACAAACACAGGCAAGTACCCAGGCAAGAAATAGTACCATGTGGAATATGGTGTCACTGGAAAAGCAAAGTTTTGCAAAGTGTGCATGCCATGCATTACCATGATTGGTAATAGGTTTCTTTCTGCTAGATGTCCTTCTGCAAGGAGGGGGTTATTATTCCCTGGAGATTGACTGATTTTGCTTGGCGAGAAAAATTTGCAGAGATGATAGGTCAAGTGGAAGAGAGTGATGATTTGTTTGAACAAGCTTGGTGCCTGCACATGAAGGAAAGACTGTTCAATCTGTGAAATCAGTCACTGCGTGGCTGCAATGCAACAGGGGCATTGATATATGTGGTCTTTGTACAGACAGGTCACAGCTCCAGAGATGAAATAGAACCTGGGGTAGGATTCTGGGCAGGACTTCATAGTGATAGCTTCATAATTATATCTCTTGGAGCAGAATGGATTTTAAAACCAACCCATAAGATGTCCCTGTTTACAGAACACCCAGAGCTCAATTGTGTCCCATAAAATGGAAAGAAGTTAGAAGCTGAAGCACATACAGTCTGATATCCTTGCATACTCATGGAGGAGAAACAGCAGTACTGCCCACCTGGGCTAGCTGTAGAGCTCCCCATGGACACTGAGGTTAGTTTTCCTTGGTTTCAGCTGTAGCAAATAGCCTTACACATTAGAGGATGGTTGTGAGCTCTTCAAAAAGTTCCATTAAAAAATCTAGAAACGAGGTGACCATCCCCAGGATGGATAAAGGCATTTTCATATAATCTGGAAGATTTGATTGGATTTGCTGCAAACTTTTAAAATGCCCTTTCTTTCCTGACATCATGAAGCGTCCATGGTGGTCCTTCAAAGAAAGTGAGAAACAAACAGCCAAAGTCAGTAACAGCTTCAAATATTCATTTAATCCTCCTCTGCACTCAGGTTGCCAGACTTAAGAGCAGTGAGTTACTAGCCTGAATACAGCTTTAATATCTCACAGGGAATGCAGATAAAAGCCATCAGCATAAGTGTGTAATTCCATTTGACTGGCCCTGTATCTCAGAGCTTATGCTATTCAGCTCTCTGGGAACTGTCGTGGTTTGCCTGATCCAGTAGTCCCTAGGCAAAGAACTTGTTCAGAGGAAGATCTTTCAGGTGAGGTATCAGCATCTGAAAGACACCAATGTGCTACTATATCTTGCTGTATTTACTGTCCACTCGGGATGTAAGGTTACATTTATCAGAATTCATTTATTAGTTTATCAAAATGTTTGGTGTAGAGCTGCTTTGCAAGTGAAGTATTTAATGTCTAATAAGCTCTGACATTTCCAACAGGTTGTGATTGCAAACAACTCAGTGTTAAAAACCTAACAGGAAAAAAATGGGGGGCAGGATGGTTGCCTTACTCCTTTGCTTAGGGACAGGGCAAATTGGTTCCAAAGAGTTTGAATAAGCAATTATTACATGACAGAGACAAGAAAGTGTAGCCAAAGTACAAGCAGAAACACTTCCATGGTCATTGATTAAAGAAGATTAAATGGTTTATTTGTGTGCCTCTCAAGGCATAGAAGACACAGAGGGATAGAAATATAAAACTAATGAACAAGCTTATTTCAGACCAATTGGGAAGGTTCAAGACAGAGGTATGATGGAAAATGATGTGTTCATATCCTTAGAGAGAATAAGAAATAGGATTGAAACATATTATTTCCACTTTATAGATGTATCAGCCTACCAAAAATTTGCATAACAAAATTAACCCCTTTTTGCAGATGCAGTTCAGTTCTAAGTAACAAGTAAAAGCAAAACTAGAAAAACAACTGAATTAAGAAAATATGTTCAAAACATTTAGTGGCATGCTGGTCTTGCAACTTTGTGCAAAGTAAGCAATTTTCTCCTGATAGGGCAGAAAGGGATAGCTGGAGTGAAAACCTCTTACAAGATTTCAGCTAAATCAATTAATTTCTTTGAGTGCAGAAGTGTTAAGTGCCATTTGACTCAATCTAAACCTCAGAAATCCATCAATGTGTAAATGCTAGAAATAAAAATATTATTTTCTCTCATTTATTTGTTTGCCTTTGTTGTAAGAAAGCTGTAATTTTAGAAGATTTAATTTGTAGTCTGTCTGATTGTGTAGCAGGCTATTGAATTTAAGTATCATTAGGTTAGAATTTTCCTGCTGAACAGCTAAATACAGTCATTTAGAGACAATTAGCTGCTTGCTGCTGTCTTTCAGATGCTGATCACCATGAAATCTAACCCCCATGCCATGTCCGTGCAAGCAGTTCCTGCCATCCTCCCACTGCTGCCTATTCTTCTGCACCTCAGATTTCATAGCCCCATTTCAGCAGTAAGTAAAGACTTGTTGTTGACAAACTTAAGCTATCTGGTGCCTGAATCACAATGATGTGTGCAGCAAGCACAAAGTGGCAGAAAGAATCTCAGTCATGTCTCAGACTATCCTGAATTTAACAGGTATCAAGAGATTGTCTCTTCCCAATATATTTAGCAACAAAAACTTGCTTAACTGTTATTAAACAGCCTTACTTATTCTATTCTCATGGAACCTTGTAGGTATGGATTTGTCAGTGTCATCTAAATTTCATCTAAAATCCCTTCTGTATCTGTGTCTGGTTTATCATCTGTGTTATCTGAACAGCAAGTGATGGTTTCTGCAGAGCACAATACACCTCAGAATCCACCTCCTACAATCTACCTGTCTTCTAAGTAAGACTATTTAAAAACATTGATGAAAAACAATTATATTCCACAAAATAATCATTACCATATTTAAATTTCTCACAATAGTCAAGGAGGAAGCACACTCTAACAAAAACTATGCAGAATAATAAACAAAGAGTTACACAGCTTGGAAAAAATAAATTGTTTATTATTAGAAAGAATTTTCAGTAGTACTGTCTTTTCTGAGCTAGGTGGCCTCACCTTGAGTACTGTGTGCAGTTTTGGTTGCTGCAATATAAGAAAGATGTTAAACCATTAGAGAGCATCCAAACGTGGTGACCACTGACAGGACCCAAGGGAATGGTCTGAAGTTGTGTTGAGAAAGATTTAAGTCAGATACTACAAAAAGGTTCTTCTCCCAGAGGGTGAATAGGAGCTGGGCACTGGAACAGCCTCCCCAGGGAAGTGGTCACAGAACCGAGCCTGATGCAGTTAAAGAAGTGTTTGGACTATGCTCTCAGGCACATGGGTTGATTCTTGGTAGACTCTGTAGTTGATTAACATGGGAGGATGAAAGATGGGAAATGTATTTTTTAAAATCATGATTCAGATAGTGTCTAGAGATTTACAGTAACTACCACTTTAGAGGATTTGGCTATCACTTTAACCAGAGATAAATGTCAGTATGTGTATCACTGCAACTAATATGTCTTGATTATTAACAGAAATTTCCTAAGATTGATCAGCTTCCTAGAAAGCTACCCTAAAAAGGGCTCTTCAAACTCACGAGAAGCTAGGCTGACTGAGATTCTGATTAATCTCTTCCCATTTTCTTGGACCAGAACTACAATTTCTGTAATTTATATTCTCGGCTCCACAAGATAATGTGTTTACCCAACAGAGATACTTTTTTCTCCTTTAGGCTTCTCTTGATCTCTTCTATTGCTCTTTACCTTATGGGGTAGATACATTGGTGCACATTGATAAAAGTAGCCCGTTTGGGATCATGGGATAACAGACAAGCAGAGATGTCACAAAATGTGCAGGTATATGGTCTCAAGTGCAGGAAATAGGTAACAAGTGTATCTTGACTTCACTGTGCAAAAACAGTGTGCTTGATTCACACCAGGAAAAGTTTTGGGGACCTGTAAGTATTCACATATATTGTTCTCAGAAAAGCATCTAAAATCCCAGAAGTTTTTACAGTGGAATATTTTCTAACCCAATTACATGCACAAGCAGCTCAGCAATTCAGTCTGCAATAGTTTGAATCTAAAACTGAGTAACTTTTGCCCTTGTACTTGTTACTGATATTTTTGGAGTATACAAGCTGACTTTAGGGATACCTGGTTTCTTAAATATTATCTGACATCCATGACTGTGCTGGGCTGGACTCTGTGGAGCTATGCCTTTGACCTCCTTATATTTATTTCTGGGACCAGTAAATCCCAAGATTTGAACCACACTTTATCCTCCTCCTGCCAAA
Source organism: Toxostoma redivivum (assembly GCA_013397375.1). Classification (NCBI taxonomy): domain Eukaryota; kingdom Metazoa; phylum Chordata; class Aves; order Passeriformes; family Mimidae; genus Toxostoma; species Toxostoma redivivum. Next base: position 102,240 of record VXBI01013412.1, on the reverse strand, counting down.
AGTAACTATAATAGAGCCTAAGGTATTAGGGGTCCAAAAGCCTTAATTTGCCTGGAATTTTCCTCCTGTGCAGTGAGAAGTGCTGTAAGCTCCCTGCCCTTCAGTCAGGTACAGATGCTATGGATAGATCAGACCCACTTAGCCTGTGGATGATTTGTGGAAATAAGGCCAACACATATAGGAGCACAAGAACAGAAAGTAAGTAGAGGTCCCAACAAAAATAGTCAGAATTTTTCCATTTCAGATTTCAGGGAATTTATAATTATTAATTATTTTATTAATATTCTTTATAATAATTATCTTTTAAGTTATTGTAGGGCTGATGCTATACTGTATCTAAAAGATGTGCAAATCCCAGGAAAGAATAATTTCTATCTGTTCTGCTGCAGTCCGCTTTCAGCCCTCTGTGGACAGTGGTATGAGGAACGAATTATTCTGCTCATGCCTTTTCTGGAAATAAAACATTTGGAGAATGAAAGTAGACCATTTCACTGGGCAGTGAAGACTGAAGACAATAGACATCTTGACCCCATAAAGTAATAATTAGGTTGGGTGCTGGGGGAAGAGTGACAGGAATTTTGAAGTGCTTCTGTGATGAATTAGAGCACCATAGGTAATATATGTAAAACACCACTGGAAAAGTATCAGTGCTTAGAGCTCTGGTTGCTCTCTTGTTTTCTCAAAAGAGTGTTTATGCCTACTTTGTCATATTCCCTCATGCATTTGTGTTTTGTGGCCCAATTACTATATTCTTCTGTGTACAATGACAACTAAAGGAAAAATGATGGCAAATACCCTTTCTGTCAAATTAGTCCATTGTTTGGTGCTTACGGTACAATTTAAAATTATTTGGGCTTAAATTTCCTCAAGTAGTGGAGGATGCTGAGGTTGCATCTCCACCTTGCTAAAAGAAATGCAACATCAAATTGATGTTCATGCATAAAACTTAAAGGATAGATTTGTGTACTCAGTTTTCATTTATTTTAAATATAAGCCTCACTACCTAGTTTTTAAAAATGCAGCTTTACAAACAAGCCATCCATGGGTAAGCTTAGTTTTTAATCTCTGGAGATAGATGAACTTAACTGCTGGTTTAAGAAAGGAATCAAATCTCCAAAAAAGAGACCAGGCTCCCCTTTTTTAAAAACAAGGGGTATCTTTTGGCTGACTTTAGAAAACTTCATTTTAGCATACACTGAGTTTGAGGGTGATTCTATTTTCTCTACTTCTACCTTTTTCTATGGGCTATTTACAAATTAAGGGTATCTAGCAGACCATATATTTACTGTGGTAATCAGATATTTAAGCAGGACACTTATGTTTGTCTTCTGTAAGTGTTAAAGGTTTGTGACTAATATATATTTCCTCCCCCAAATTCACAGATCTGTAGAATTTGAGAGTATCTCAGAGATATCTGTGTTCCTAGTTCATCTCAGAATAGCAGAGTATCTCCCATAAAACTCACATTCCTTGGCTGCTTCTCTTTAGAAATAGCAGACCTGTATACATTTCCCATTATTGCAAGGCTACCTTAGCCAGTCAGCAGTGGGGACGTTGAGTAATGCCAGGTCAGATCCTAGGGCAATAAAGAAAATATTTTTGATTTAAATGCAGTGCCAGGAATTCTTATTACTAGAAAAATTTTGCTGGAAAAGAAATAAAACAATAATCATGTGAGCTGAATTTTACACTGAGCTGAAACAGTGTTCCAAAAATATCACTGAAGATAAACATCCAAAGGGGATTTCTGACAACTAGGTATGATTCTTAACTGAAGAATTAAACCAAAATGATAGTTGTTCATTTTGCTGTCTCTTGTTAACACACAATTTTACTTCCTTTGTCTTTCCTTTTCCATTTTCCCCCCACAACTTACTGTATTTAATATACTGTATTTATTATAGTGCCTTGTGCAATTTTTAAAGAACTTCTGCTGAGGTAAAAAATGTACTTCTATTTGATACTTGCACAGCACCAGCAGCACAGGCCTTAACTGAGACATCTACAAGGGACAGACAATAATTGTTTAATACATGGCGAGATAAGAAACTATGTCCACTGTTGATATACATATCCAGTACTAAGATATAGAAAAGTCATTTAGAAGGTTTTCAAGATAGATGAAATGTAATATCAGATAAAAATTTCTACTGTCAAACTTGTAAGATGTTGTTGATAACACTGATACTGGTATAGCCCAGGGACTGTTTGGTTTTTTACTTGTTGGAAAGCTGCAATAAATAAATACTTGTAGTAAGTGTTGCTGCTGCTTCATGGTGAGGCATGTCAGGGCCCTGAGAGCATTAATTGAACTTTAATGGTTCTGATGAGCCTTCCCTGGGACCCTCACCCTTTTTCCCAGAGCCCCCTGCCCTTTATTTCTTCTGAGCCTGAGCTGTGGAGTAGGTGTGCTGTCTCCTGGATGGACCTTTGACCTCTGCTGTGGGTGGCTGGTGCAGATGGACAGAGCCTGTCTGAGCCTATCTCCTCTGCTCCTGGCTGAGCACCTGGGTGGCCCCAGGTACATCTCCTGCTGTGTCTGTGGCTGTTGAGGATCCCTGCTCCCATGGGGCTAAAATAAAAAGAGCAGCCTTACAGAGATTATATTTAAAAAGAAAAGAAGAAAGAGTGGGCATGTTTTATTCACAGAATGCTTAAATGCCGCTTTTTATTGACTAATTCTTTGCTTTGCATAATCTAATACTGTCATGTTGAAACAGTAGATGGAAAAAAGAAGATATTTCAATCTGAAAGGAAAAAAGTAATAAAAAGTTTAATTAAATGAGTCAAGCAGTGTTCTGCAGAGTTCAGTGTATACTGCCCAGGGATGTGGCTACAGCAGAAGCATTTATAAGCAGTTCAATATTCAGGTCTGGACGATGAGGAAAGCTGCTCTAAAGTAATTTCTTTGACCACCAGAAACAGTGGTGTTTTCTCAGCACTGTTTTGCTTTTCTCTAATCTGTTTCTGCGTCAGTAACTCTGGCTGCTTTGTTCTGCCATAAACCCTGGAGTGCACCGTGCCTGATGGGGTCATGTGTGTGCAGGTGATTTAGAAAATGATACCTCAACTTTGCACCACCATTAAATTTCTGGAAGGAAAGTTCCTTGTACCATATACTGTCACAGTCCATGAATATGACCATATGGGGTCCCATTTGCTTTAATAAACCAAGAAAAAATATTCAGAAAACTTACAGGAACAGGAGATGATTTTTCAGAAAAAAAAAAAGAAAAAAAGTTTTCTTTACTGACCTCAGAAAGGTACTCAGAATTAATTCCAGTACAAATCTTTGCCTAAAGAAAACTCAGACTCTGGATGAGGAACATAAATTACATGAAAGGCATCAATCAGCCTGTGGGAAAGTGTCTCTTCTGAACCTGTCTCAGCTGAAGCCATTAATGGCCCCAAATGTGCTATTTAGTTCTCTATGACTTGGCTGCCAAAACACTCGTGCATTCAATTTCTAACCTACTTTCAGACAATACTGAGAAGACAGCCATGACAGAGGTGATACCAGCCCAAGCACCTTCTCCTGAAGTCAGCTGGGGATTGCTCACAGGTTTCACCAACAGCCTCCTACAGACTGACAGATGGACAGATGACCAGCCTGAAGCTGCCAATGTCTTCAACCATCTAATAAAAGATCACTGCTGTCTAATTTGTTAGATTTATAATGCTACCTTTTCACTGGCATGTACTTTGTGACCTAAACTACAATATGTATATTTCAGATGTGGTGTAGTATTAGTGGAATACAAATGTACTTTCCTGTGATCCCTAGCAAATTAGGTCGTGATGAGTAATCTGTGCTTTCAGACTCTCACTGAGAACAGTTCTGAATTTACAGCTTAACAGACATGTCAAGCAGAAAATAAGCTACATTGAAGTAGAATATTAAACAACAGTTACCTTCCAATTTGATTTAAGTAAATTTTAACTGCCAATTGCTCACCCTCCAGATTTCTCAATATCACATCTCTGGTGAAATGTATGGACCTGACTCATAATTTAAGATGGCTTGATGAGGAACAAATATTTTTACCTTCTTTTTCCTTATGGGTATATGAATACTTGATATATATAAATACATATCAGATGCTTTTACATACAAAACTAGAATATTTGCTTGTCTTTATGGTGTTTCACTTGTGTTTATAAAGATTAAAATATCAGGACAGATATCGAGTCTTCCATACATTTTACTAATGAAAATTAATCTGATTTATCACCTGCAGTAGGATGTAGATAGACTGGTATCTATCAGTGTACCAAGATGAACAGTACTAGGTACAATAAGATCAAGTACTGGGTCCTGCACTTGTGTCAAAATAACCCCAGGCAACACTACAGGCTGGAGACAAAGTGTCTGGAAAGCTGCCCAGCAAAGTCCTGGGGGTGCTGGGCAACAGCAACTGAACACGATCCAGAGTGTGCCCAGGTGGCCAAAAAGGCCAATGGCATCCTGGCCTGTGTCAGTAATAGTGTGACCAGCAGCACCAGGGCAGAGATTTCCCTCTGTTCTTGGCACCAGCACTGGTGAGGCCACACCTCAAATCCTGTGTGCAATTCTGGGCCCCTCACTGCAAGAAAGACACTGAGGGGCTGGAGCATGTGCAGAGAAAAGCAAAGGAGCACAAGTCCTATGAAAAGCAGCTGAGGGAGCTGGGGTTGTTTAGCCTGGAGAAGAGGAGGCTCAGGGAAGACCTTTCTTTTCTCTACAACTGCCTGAAAGGAGGTTGTAGCCAGGTGGGGGGCAGCCTCTTCTCCCAGGCAGCCAGCCACAGGACAAGAGAAAATGGACCCAAGCTCTACCAGGGGAATTCAGGCTGGCCATGGGAAGAATTTCTTTATGGAGGGATGTTTTAGGTTACTCTGTATGATGTACCCAAAAGTATTTATTCTATCACCATCTTCATAAGCTGTTAAACCCAGGGGCAGTGTTCTTCATCTCTTCCATGACCCATCCTCCCTCCAGGAGGGTATCTTCTGTTAACGGGCCATCAAGTCCCACTGCATGACTGATTACATCATCCCATTGTGAGATGCTTCACCCAGGGGGAGCAATCAAGCATTCCTACCTGGATATAATCTGAGATTTGGAGCACCACAATCAGCCTTATCTACTGAATTCCCAAAGGACAAGAGCTCCATAACCACCAATGGGCCTGTAGAGGAAGATCAAACCCTTTTACAGGATCACTGCTTCCACAGAACCACACCTATCACTCCAAGAGGACTATAGCCATCATTTAATGTGACTGCTACCAGCACCCTGACCAACAGGGCGTCAGGTTGTATTCTGACTCTGTCAGTGGTTTTCTTCTGTACTATTGCATTTATTTTAATTTTCCTATTAAATTGTATTTCTGACTTGGGATCTCCCATTGGTTTTCTTTCAGACTAGCACAAATGTTGGAATAGGCTGCCCAGGGAGGTGGACACCATCCCATGGGGTGATCAAGAAATACCTAGGCAAGGCAGTGCTATGGTTGAGTTGAAAAGGTGGTGTTTGGCCAAAGGCCAGACTTGATGATCTTGGTGGTCTTTTCCAACTTTAATGATTCTATGATTTCTTAAAAATTCTTCATTCAGAAATTCTTCAGTTAAGTTATATTAACACTTTATGTTGATAGAACATATCATAAAACAATTTAGTTTACAGTCCTACAGATGTCAAAGATGGCATATCCATATTACCAGGGGCAGGTAATACTTGTGATGACACAGTAGTATTATTTGTAGTGACTATAGATGTTGAAAGTGAATTACACAGACAAAAATAATTTCAGAAAGTTAGCTGACCCTCATGCAGTGAATTCTCATAAGGGCCAATCTTTGACTTAGTTTTTGGGTTTATTTGGCATTTCACATAGAAAGAAAATATCTCACCAGAACTAAGTCAGATGGCACTCCTACAAGATGCCATTCACCTTCCTGCCAAGGTCAGCGACCTACACATAAAGCCTCAAAAATAAGCTATGAAACTCTAATGAATCAACAGAGCAGACAGATTTTTTCTGGGATTTTTTTTCCTTGTAGTCTAACTGAGACTTGATTGGTGTTTTAGACAATTTTACAGAAAAGACCATTCTTGATTTGTTGCCACATCATACTGTTGTTGAATATCTTAGATGGGAGGTTGTTCCTTTGCCACTATAGTGGACCCATCACGGTGGAGACAAGCTCTTGCAATTTTCCATTGTGTTTGTTATGTGAGCCAGAGTTGCTTTTACCTCTGAAGAAAAGTTAGAGTTTTCCTAAGACCTAAAAACTATTTTCAGCAAGATGGATTCTAGGCACAGCCTAGTCATCTACACTACACTTTGTTCAGTGGCTGAAACTTTGTCATGGGGGGACTCATTGCAGGCAGGTACATCATCTTGAGGTTTTCCAGCCCTGAGTTGCATTTGAAGAAATACCTGCCTTTGTTCAACATCTAGGGAATTAAAGCACTTGCCCAAGAAATGCAAGACCTTGGCCATCACCTTTGTTCCAGGAGATGATGAAACCACATCTTCCTTGTCTCAGAGTCTGGGGAAGAACGAGGCTGGCAGATAATCAACAGTGCAGATGAAGTTGGATCACTATACCAAAAAGACTGCAAAAAAATCATGGACTCAGGAAGATAAAAACTCATGTAAAATGAGGAAATGTGTATTCCCAATGTTTGTGCTTTTTATCCCATATCCCTTAAATGTCCCTTTTCATCCCATGTCCCTTATTGCAGAGCTCAGATCAGGAACTAGGAAAACACTGTCTCAAAAAGGCTGCAGACATGTGCTCTTGTGTTTGCCCTCCCAGGCCACGGCACACTGTAGGGCACCAGATGTGGGCAAACTTTGTACACACAGGGCCTGAGGGTCCTGTTTGTGTCCAGCAGCTCTAATATTGCTTGCAGGTGAGGGAATCTCAGTAGCTTGAGAGGTCACTTCTGGTCCAGGCACATTCAGCCCCAAAATCCAGATTATAAATTGATGGGATAGATTTTGGCTACCCTGACTCTAGGGTGCTTGAATTTGTCCATGAACTGTTTTATTTCACAAACTATGTGCCATAGTGTTGGACTTCATTGAAGCCCCTGGGGAAAATGTTGTGAAAACAGATGCTAATAATGCAGTTTATTACAGATACTGGCCTATTAAATTGAAGGACATTAAGCAGTGAAATAAATTATTAAGAAAATCAGACAATTCCAGGCATTCTCTTGGGGAGAAATCTATTTTGTGCTCAGCCACAAGCTCAGGGGTGAAATAGAATCCATTTAATGCAGTTTGAAATGTAAAAGCACTCACTTGGTCACATTGTATGAACTGTATGTTCCAACACTGTGTTCAAAAATAAATATTGCAGAGATGTACAAGAAACACACAAACAACCTTTTTCCCTGTGGGAATATTCAGCACCTTTTTGTGTGAAGAACCAGTTTTATCACCTCAGAAAATTCTTCTAAAGCTAGTCACAGTTGTACTGATGTTGTGTTTGTCCTCATTAACAAGCTAAGAGATGCTCCTTCTTAGCATTCAGAACCAGCTCCAACACTTCTGTGAGTAGATAATAATGAAGAAACAACGTGCAAAAGAAGCTTTCCACCCTTTAAGAGATAGTTTAGATATGAAGAGATTAATAGCTGTCACTGGGGAATCTGAACCAAGAATCAGTCTTCAAATCCTTCCCAGATGATAATGGCAAAAGAAGTCAAAGCCAGATTATAGTAAAAATAAAACCATTTTGGAATCCACACATACTTATTTTTAAGGTTTGGGTTTTTTGTTTGTCAAAAATTAATGAGCTTTATATAACTGTATGTGCTGAGGTAATTCTGCATGTATGGTGATTTTTTTTACTCCTCCCTAATAACTGGAAAGTTCTGTCTGATTTCTACTACTCTGACAAAGTGGTAAACATTTCAAAAGTAATTAAGCCCCAAGATTTATGCAAATAAATTAACAGTTAGAGGAGAGGAAGTCTGTTATTTAAAGTCTGCAACAGGAATGTATACTCTATTAGAATGTGCATGAAAAAGGAGCCTGAAGCCTGGAATGAAAAACTTCATTTGGTCATTACAGTTTGTGAAAAGCAGTGTTTCCTGAGCCTTGTCTGGCCAAAGTCAAACGAGTTCAAGGCACAGATTCATAAGGAAAACAGGCTTTATCACCTTCAATGTTCAGAAATATGATTTTTTTTCACTTAGTAAATAATTTATTCCTTCATTTTTTTCCAGCCTGATGTGACTCTGCTTTTGATGGGGTTGGGGAAATTCAGTAACACTATGAGAAAGGCCAAGGCATTTCTGAGCCACTCTAAAGCAGAAGGTCTGGGCAGACATGTGAAAATAAATTTGTGATGCGACTTGTAGTCCAGCAACTAAATCAAATAGGTTTTGATAATATGCATCCATTATCGTGTGTCTTGTTCCACTCTTTCTTTGGGTTGTTTTTAGATGGCTCTAACCTTAATATAAAATATATTAATCCAAATTATCTAGTCTAAAACTTTTTGCTCTCCATGATGCATAATTTACAATGAAAGCCCCTATTGCTGGAGCTTCAACTTTTTCACAGCTCTGATTGAGGAAAAGCCTTTCCCTGACTGTTGAATCAGAATCTCTGCTAACTGTGCAAGTACGTGTGAGTGCAAGGACACTGTATAGGTGTGCATATACATTTAGGCTTCGTGAAGTATAATCTATTAAAATATGGAGCTACTTACAAGTGCTTTAGTCCAAGGACATCCACATCACTGAAGGTGAACCACAAGATTGATCAAAGTGTAGTTTATGACTGTGTCAGTATTGCAAATGTGCAACTGAGTCAAAAATATTTTTTCTCCTTTCTCTGTTTTTCTATGATGCACGGTAAATCAAATTTTCTAAATGTTTCCAGCAAAGAAATGGTATCCTTGGTAGCTACCATTTAAGCTTGAGAATTTTTGTGGTGGGATTTCCTAAAAGGGTTCATAGAAAAAAAGGTTCATTGTTTGAAGCCAAATTCAACTTTTGGTTAAGACTGATCAAAATAGTTTACACAGATTTTCATAAGCTTTCTGCTCACACTGTGTATTATTTGGCTTAGTGATCACAGCTGAAAAGCATGATTTTAATAAAGAAGTTGAATAAGAAGATTAAAGTAAGTCACAGGGTCTGCCTCATTCCAATAGTAAACAAAGTAAACTAATTTAGTTAAACCAAGATAAGTAATATATATATAGTATGTGTGTTACCATTGTTTGGTTTTTTTATTCCTTTACATTCATATTTAAAATAGCCAATATATCACAGATTATAAGAAAGATTACATTTTATTATGTAGCTGATCTCCTTGATATGTTTTTTACAAGTTCTTCTGTTGAAGTAAGGTGAGGTGTTGCTGTAAACTCTAATTCTAATCAACATCCCTCAAACACTCAAGAACCAATAATTTGTATACAAGACCCTATCAGAAATGACTGAGCTAATCACTTTATCACAATCACAAGTATACCACTTGTGCAAGGACAAATCCATGCTCCTGTAAATGCCTATGCTACAGGTTGATTTTATTGACTCAAGTATTCAGCATTAGGGGAAAGAAGTGGTAGGAAAGAGACTGGCAATACCAGTATGGCAGGTGATGTATGCAATGAGGCACATAAGCATAGGGTTGAATGGGTTCCCAAGCTAGGAACTGGGAGGGAATTTTGCTCAGGATGTAGTGGCCACACACTGCAAAGGATTTTGGAGGTTTGCTGGCTTTGTTAAAATCTGAGCGTGTATTTAAACAATCACATTCCTGCAAGAGCTGAAGGGAAGGTGCTTGGTGACCTTGGCTGCTCTTTGTCCTGCTGCTGTGGCCTCCAGGATGCTGCTCTTACTGAGCCACCTTTGCTAATTGGAAACCTCCAGCATGTGAAAGATGGGAGAACATTAGCTGTGGGCACATGATTACTGGTAACTTTGATATTAATCAGCAAGCAATCATACCTTCCAACCAAACACCAATGCCAGACTGCCAGGAATCTCACTGGGCAATTTATATGTAAAGGAACTCTACTGTTTTTCTTGTAACATTTTAAGCTTCAGGGTATTTCTCTAATGAAGGATTTGAAAACATGTGACCCTTGGCCAGAGATCTGGTTCTGTCACTAATGCTGCAGCTCAAAGTGTTTGAAAGTGAGTGACCATGCCCCATCACTGGAAGTGTTCAAAGCCAGGCTGGATAGGGCTTTGAGTAACCTGGTCCAGTGGAAGTTGTCCATGCCCACGGTAGGGGACATGGAACCACATGACCCTTAGGGTCTCTTCCAATCCAAACTATTCTGTAATTCCATGATTCTGTGACCTAGACTTCTCAGAGTCTTCAGGTGGAGCAAACTCCAGGGCCCAGTAAAGTAAGTTCTATTAAATTGAATCTCGTCATTGCAACATTTATGCAGAGACAATGTTGCATTGTAACATATTAATTATTATTTATTTTTTAAAGTGTTTTTCCAGATGAATGACTAATCTCGGCAGCCCGCTGGGGATGCAGGTATCCATGGTTACCTGGGTTGCCTAGCGACCCCTCATACGCTGCAGAGCCAGCCCTGCGCGGTGCAGCCCATCCAGCTGCCAGCCCAGCCCACATCCCTGCACATAGGACCTGCTCTGTAGGAATTCCCGATTGGAATTAGACTTGGTGGTTTTATATGAAAAAAAAAAGAAAGAGGGAGGGGGCCGAAGAAAGAGTCTAGTCTTTCTAACAGCAACAAAAATCCAGTTGTGGCTCCAGGGAGGATCTGAGTCAGTGTGTTGATGTAAATCCTCAGTTGTGCTGTAAGACACAACTTTGCACAAAAGTTCATTTAGGGCAGGATTTAAGGGTATTGATTCATTTCTCAGCCAGACATAGACCAAGTACTAATAAACTAGGGTTTGGCTCCTTTACTGGGTGAAATGAAGCATAGCTTCATTTTAAAAAAGAATAATATTTATGTCATTTCAGAAACAGAAGATGCATTTGTCTTATAAATGAGATTTAAAAATATACTTATAAAAAGACTATGAGTCAGATTCTCCCAATTATGTCAATTTAAGCTGAGTTAATTGCAAATTTAGAACAATAAATTTTACTGGACCTGGTTATGAAGGTCCTCTCAAATGCTGCTAGTTTATGCATGCCATGATTCACCAGCATCCAGTCATGGTATACAGAGGTCTGCAGTTGATGTCACAGCCTTGGGCTCTGCTTTTCAGAGCATTTTCTCAGAACAATGACTTGCAAGTACTTTTCACCTGAGCACTCAGGATGGTATTTGTGGTCTAGCTGGATTGCTTACACAAACAAGAGAACAAATTGCTTATGTAAGTCAGGCACTTCTGGTGCAGTCTTGTCTGCAAATAGGGATGCCCTTGCCTTCCTCCTCAGCCTCCCCTGCTGCAACACTCAACTGCCTTGCTGTAGAAACAGATAAAAGAAGATCTTTTCTGAGCTTACAGTCCAAAGTTTGCCCTTCCAAGCAGTGTTCTGCTGAACAAGAGCTCCTTTAGGAGGTTGCTTTCTGGAGTATTGATCTGGTTTTGGCCTCTGGTACATTCACGGATGCAGTCTAATTAATGTGCTTTTGCAGTAAATCCTTGAAAGCACCATTGTTTTCTGATTAATTCTTGCTCATGACTTCCTTGGGGTTAGTGCCATGGGAGGTGTCTCTTACTCTAAATCTTCCAGAGTAATAAACTCAGTCATCTGTAGTGCTAGATCATTAACCTTGTCTCTGATTTGGGCTAGATCAGCTCAGATGCCTCCCAGCAGTTCTTGGGCACTACTTGGGAGTTAAAACAGAATGGACACTATTCCCTCTAGGCAGTTTGAAAGCAATCTATAATGCTTTGGAGACAAAGAGTGGTCAGTAGTGCTGACATTCCAGACATTTTGGTCTAGCCAGTTCCAGTATAATAATAGTTCTGGACATGTTTAATATTCTGTAAAGTAGTGCAGTGCTTTAACTGGTTTATTACATTATTTATTTGCCACCTCTTGAGTAGGTTCAGCCTGATCACATTTGCAGAGACACAGACAAGTATGGGATTCTCATTGTGCTACATTTACTAAGATCCACTCAGGAAAACAGAAACCTGCAAGAAATGCATTTAGAGGAGTCCAGATGGTAGTGGTTAGGATGCAGGTGTTTTTCAGCCAAAGTCTGTCATGGGGAATAAGAAAGTTTCAGTGTGTTTTCCCATTTCATGGAGATACTAGGCTAGAAAGTACTGCATGGATTCACTGAATGAGGTTCATCTATGTTTATCTGTCAATTGTTGTGTTGTAATTGGATTGGTAGCAGTAGGGGGCTTGTGAAGCACATAGCAATTAGGGTTATAATTCAAGACTCCTAATAAGTACTCTTATTGAGTAAGGATAGCAATGGCCTTAGCAAAGCAAGGGGTCAATCTTGCCAAGTATGTTGCTGGTGTCCTTTTACAGTTAGAAAAGAAGGGACTTCTTGCTCACTTGGAATGTTCTCTAGAATCTTTGTAATAAGTACATTTCTCCTTTATTCCTATGCCTTTTTCAGAGTGTATTGAAATTTTCATCAGTATTCTTTTTATTTTGCATTGTAATTACAACTCAGGACTAAGCTCAAATTACACCCTTCCTTTCTTTTAATCTGTATATCCTATCTCTTATGCTTATCATTCCTTACTACATCTTCTTCCTTGTAAAATACTTCCTGGCTGAATATAATTTGTTTTTCTGTGTTAATTTAAGCTAATAATTCCCCTTGCCTCATTTGCAGCCCACATAGTGATGCAACTTCCCCTTGTTTTGTTCCCAGATAAGTATTGCCACAGTACTTTAATAAAATGATGTAGGACTCTGTTTACAAAAGAGTGCTTCTGTGGTATCTTACTGCTTTCACAGGAAGCTTAACAGCTTGCAGAACAGTAAGTGGCAAATGTTTAATGTAACATTATGCCAACTTGAGGACAAACTGTTCCTCTCAGGAATGTTTTCAGGCTTAAATGAGAGGAAAATCCCCCTTGCAGAATATGAATTCTTGGAGGCGGCAGGGAGTGACTGCCACTTCTTTGCCTTGCCAGCAGCTCTAATTCTCAAGCACCTTCCAAGGCTTTTTTAGATCAACTGTAGTGTACACTCAGCAGCAAGTAGTGATAAAACTGTGACTGGCTTTTCTGAGGAGCAAAGATTCCTTTTTTCATGGAGGAGGTAGTAAGTCTTCCAGTCTGTCTCAGACAGAAAACATTGGCTTTTGCCCACAGATGCTGAAAAGGTACTGAGGGGGAGACATGAGGCCATGGCAAAGCTATTAATATGAGTAAGCAAAGACTAACAGTGTAGTTGCAAAAACTGTGAGACAGAACAATTCCAACTCAAACTGAGATGAGTCAGACAGAAATACGTGGAAATTCAGGCGTGGATGCGAGTCATCCATTAAGATAAGTGGATATTACTGAACTAAGAGTAATTTGACTAAAGAGTGAAAGGAGCTCTCTACCACTCCCTGAAAGGTGGCTGTAGTCAGGTGGGGGTTGGTCTCTTCCACCAGGCAGCAATTGACAGAAGACAGAGTCTCAAGCTGCACCAAAGGAAATATAGGTTGGATATCAGGGAAAAGTTTTTATGAAAGGAGTGATCAAGTACTGGAAATGTCTGCCCAGGGAGGTGTTGGAGTCACCATCCCTGGATGTGTTTAAAAAAAGATTGCATGTGGCCCTTGGTGCCATGGTCTAGTTGAGATGAGGGCACAGGTTGGATTCAATGATCTTGAAGGTCTCTTCCAACCTAGTGATTCTGTGATTCTGTGATTTCACATAATTAGTTTGGAAAAGACCTCCAAGATCATGGTGTCCAATCTTTAACCGAACACCACCTTGTCAATTAGGCTGTGGCACTAAGTACCATGTCCAGTCATTTTGGGAACAACTTCAGGGATGGTGACTCCACCACCTCCCCAGCAGTCTATTCCATTGTTTAACAACTGCTTCTGTAAAATAATTCCTCCTGATGTCCAGTCTGAACCTCCCCTGATAGAACTTGAGGCAATTTCCTCTTATCCTGTCACTGCCTGAGAGAAGAGGCCAGCCCCCACCTGGCTGCAACTTCCTTTCAGGGAGTGCTAGGGAGCTATATGGTCACCTCTGAGCCTCCTCTTCTCTAGGTCCTTCACCCCCAGCTCCCTCAGTTGCTCCTCATAGGACTCACTCTTTAGGTGCTTCACTAGCTCTGTTGCCCTTGTCTGGACACCCTCCAGTCCCTCAATGTCTTTCTTGCAGTGAGGGGCCCAGAACTGCACACAGGATTTGAGGTATGGCCTCACCAGTGCTGAGTACAGAGAGACAATCACTGCCCTGGTCCTGCTGGCCACACTATTGCTGACACAGGCCAGGATACCACTGGCTTTCTTGGCCATTTGGGCACACATTGGTTCATGTTCAGCTGCTGTTGACCAGCACCCTCAGATCCTTTTCCCCTGAGCCCCTTTCCAGCCACTTTGTCCCTAGTCTGTAGTGCTGCCTCGGGTTGTTCTAGCCAAAGTGTAGGGCCTGGCACTTGGTCTTATTGAATCTCATACCATTGGCCTCAGCCCATCTGTCCAGCTTGCCCAGATTTAATATATTTTAACAGATTTTAACATTCTCTGTGTTAATCCTCCTAAGCAGTAAAACCAGCAAGTGGTCTCTGCCCATCATCACTATTCTTAACCTCCGGACCTCAACCTCAGGTTAAAATACTTTGCTGTCTTTCTTTGGTTCCTGGGTCCTGAATTTTTTGAAGGAGAAGAATTATGTGGCCATTATTTGTAAGTAATCCAGGACTTCCAGGTGAGTGCCTGGGCTGATGACTTCCCAATGGGTGTTGTGCTGAAATCCAAAGTCATAGAAAATGTGTTGTATGCTTTCTACTTTATAGCCAGTCTTTAGGGAAAGGCACAACTTTGGATGCTCTAAAGATGAGAGGGTGCTCAACTGATGCTGTGAATTTACCATAGGGAAGGTACATCAATCTGCAACTCAGGTCTCTTAAAGTCCCAACAGTGCCTGAAGACTTTGTGAAGTGTGACTGATTTTCAGACCTGGATGTCCCAATCCTCCACCTGAGAAATACAGTCTAATAAGAGGAGAAGAGAGTAATAGAATTAAAACCTCATCAGATGGAGTCTGCGGTCTTATAAAGAAATGCCATTCTTCACTACAGGAAAAGATGTTTCCAGTAAATCATGGAAAATGTCATTTGTCCAGGAAGCTTCCTAGGAGACAAAGGAAAATAACAGCTTATAGATCACAAGGCTCCTGATGATATAGTTAAAATTCATTATTTTGCAACCTTTATGTTCGTGACAAAGAGAATTGACATATTTCACTGGTTTTCATTAAAAAATAATTTTTCAATTGACCTTCCAGATTTCGCAGAGCTTATATTTGTAACAAAAAGCTGTTTAAACAAAATTCCTCCTTCCTATGTGTGCATAGGCTTCAGCTATGTCTGATCAAGGAGGAATAAGCATTTCCTGTGAGGACCCGCAGCACAGGCTGGGTGCTGCTGGTGTGGAGAGGGACCACATTCTGGGCCAGGCACCCAGGTTGCCTTCAGGTGGAGGCTGGGGGGAGCTGACATGTTCCCAGACTTCATCTGGCTAAAGATTTTGATAGGGTCAGGGTGTGCTTTCAGAGCTGCTCACCGGAACATGTCCCACAGCTTAAACAGCCAGAAAGCACCACTTGGTAACTTGGTCATGATCTGCAAACTTGGTAGGCAAATTACCTTTGCAAACTACCAACAGCAGAAGATTTTCTAAAGAAGGTACATTGACCAGAGATATATTTGTAGGGGGAGGGAGGGGGAAGGCCCAGGGGGAGAGGGGTGTTTCCATAAAAAATTACATTTTTTCTGCACTAATTTTATCTACTGTATTCAAAATTGACAGGCAAAATTGTTAGGTGATTGAATTTCAGAGGGTGGGCCAGTATAAGAAGAAGTAGGTTTTTTCAAAAATTATTTTAGTTATTTTAGTTTTTCAAGCACATAGGAGCAAAGTGCTTCTATGAATTCCTGTGGGGAAGAAAGAACTAACTAAAAGATCCTCTTTGATACCCCTGAAACTTGGCTTGAGGGCATGGAGTTTGGCAAGCTTTTGAGGAATTTTTTGAAAAGTCCAAAATATACTTTAAATCATGTGGAAATTCTTTATGTGGAGATCCTGCCTTAGTAGAAAAAAGGAAAGAGCATGAATGATGAAATGTTGGCTTTACGGGTAAGGGGATGTACTGACCAATGTAAAGAAAACACTATTTTGTGACGTATGGTCCACTTTTCATGGGGATTTCAAGCAGAAATAATTGGGGCTTTTTAAAGGTGATTAAGTTATGCCTTTATTGAGGGATAAGACACATCATAATGAGGATACATTATGTGGTCTGTACTTCCCCTTACATCACTGACAGCAGTCAGTCTGTATTTATAGAAAGTAGACTGTACTAGAAAATTAAAAAATTGGATTCAAGGCCTTGATTATGTGAAAGTGAAGATTAAAGGGACAGTAGCTTTCATTACAGGGCTATGCCTCTGTAAATTAGTAACTGTCTGGAGCTTCATTAGGCACAAAAAAGATAGAGGCATTTTCATAATGTTGCTTTGTTCACTAAAAGCTAACATTATTTATTCTCATATATAACAAATTTCTAAAAATTCTTCTTTATAGCAGTTTTGCAATGGCTGCAACGATTTGTGCAATAAAATGAGGATAAGTATGTTAGTAAAATAATTTTTTTCCTTTAGTATCTTCTGCAAGAAGGATCCCATTCCTGAGTCCTAGATTCACTTACACACAGCATTAAAACTCCAAAGCAGGCCTGCAGGAAACAATGATTATCTGAAGGCAGAAAAGGTCAGTAAGTTTTTGTGCTCTGCTGGTTTTTCCTCAGTTTTATTAGAAAGTTCATCTCCTGGCATGCAGTTATTTCCCATATAAAATTATCATAAGCATGTGTGTTATAATAGTATTTTTCATTACAGTCTACTGCCATATCACATTTACCTTTATGATGTTCATGGAAAAAGAATTAATTTGTGGTATAGTAGTATGATAGATAGTTAACAGATGTTTTATTACTCTTCAAACATAAAAATCATTACATTAATGCAAGAAAAGCAGATGGCATTTTGATTAATTCTCAAATAATAAAAATCCTGCTTTCATGCATATGTTTATTTTCATAATAATAAAAATGAGAGCCATAATAAAAACAAAATAGCTCTGTAACTACACCATAAAGAGAGAATGTTTTCCTCAAGAAACCTTTTCACAAAGCACCAGAGATTGTCTGAAAGAGTCCTACTCAGTGCACAGTAGTGGATTTGATAAAGATGAGCAAAAGCAATTATTAATTGCCATTTATTGAACAGATTAGTTAGAGGTGCCCCTTGCGTGCAGTAGGTTCCCTGTCCCATAAACTAATACAGCAATGACATAGTATAGGCAATATAAATCAAACCACTTCTCATAAAATGCCTGATTTTAGTGGAGAAAAAGACATTTCAGTAGCTTTTGGAAAGGAAGACTGTCATAACAGTCTACAGTATTGCTTTTCAAATTTTACTATTGCAGTTATTTATTGGCTTCAGGCACAGGATATCAGTGTGAGCCATAACAAAGTTTCAGGGCTGTACATTGAAAAATCAGATTTCCTAAATATTTGTAAAAGAATTTCATACAAAAGCCCATCAATCAAAAGTTTGTATCATAATAAAACTTTGTAAGTCTCAAATATTTTCCATGTTCCATATGGTAGCACTGAATCTCCTTGTTTGATTAATTAGCTTCACAGGTTAATGACATCTAGGAAAGCTTTCTTTTTCATCACAATCCTGGAGTATTTGGTCTCTGTTATGTTCTCACTTTAGGCTTAGTTGTGAGACTGAAAACAGAAGCTGAAACGAAGAACATCTGCCCGAACACAGCCAAACACACACTGCAGCAAACCCAGAAGCACAGGCTGGAGGTATGGACACACAAAAATAGAAGTAGCCATGACAGCTGAGTCACACAGTTCTATGAAGTGCAAACCTGAGATCTGGATTGTATTATCCATAGACTAGAGCAGAATTAACTTCCTCAGGACAATGCAAAGAATTTTGCAGGTTTTTTGATCAGTGATGTGTTGGAGAAGATGCTTTTAAAAAGGCATTAAACATAAACAGCAAATATCAAATTTTCTTACTTTGCCAAGAAAAGAAAAGAAAAAAAGGTTGTATTTCCAATACTTGGAGACTGGCAGGGACAGAAACATAGTATTGTTCATGGAGGTCAGCCCACCTCTAAAAGTTCATTATAACTGTAAGGAAAGGAGCTGATACAGGCTAAGTAAGCAAAACTACAAACAGTTTCTTCTCTCAAAACTCATATGGAAGTTAAAGCACACTGAGAAGAGAATTTTGTTTCATTTGTTCTTTGCTGTCCTGCCATTGCCTGGTAACATTTTCATATAATGCAGGCTGACACTTGGAAGCAGAATTAGTAGGAGGATTGATTTTGTTCCCTTGAAGAACATATTGGCTTTTCAATGGAATACTGAATGCTTCAGGTGTGAGCTCGACCTCATCAATTTTCAACCTCAAACTTTTATGTTAAAACTATGGACATTTTATGTTGAATGTTACTTTCATGTCTTGTGAGAGCTGCAGCTCAGCTGCTTGTATCCCGTTATATTTTTCACAATTTTCAGTGCACATGCAACATCCCACATGAAAAATTATCACATTTAAGTGTTTAGTAGAAACAGCTTTCATCTGGAAACAGACCAACCGACCATTGAAACTTTTCTCATGTCACTGTGTGTTGTTGAAGCCTGGGGTGCACAAAAAGCACAAAGTGCCTCTGCTAGCCACCTGCAAAGCTGTGGTAAAAGACACTCAAAATTCACCTAACTTTGATGTTATCTGTTCATAAAAGCTCACGTGTAATAAAAACCAAATCTGCAAAAAATATAGTTGAAGATGAAAGATCAAGCTGCACAGAAGCTAGGGATCACCACAACCAAGAATTGCCTCTGAGACCCTAATCTAACTACCAGGAATTAATTTTCTGCATTAAATATTAGAGGCAATAGGGGAATAATAGGATATGATTACTTAATTAAAGACTATATTGAAATACAATTATACAAGGAACAGAATAAAGGTTGCTAGGAAATAATTTATCTGATGTTTCCTATCTTTCAGTATAAGACCTCGGCTCTTCAGCCTGCATGCCCCAATAGATGGTCACACATCAGCTGCAGTCCCATAGTTGTATGGCTGAAATAGTAAATGACAGCAAAAGAACTTTCATCCTAAGTGATATTATATTCACATTTTAGTTCTATAGTTAGTTACTTAATTGGTTTGAAAAGGTGAATGAAATCTTTTGTTATGTGACAGTTTATGAACCTTCATCAGATTTGAACCCTCTTGTTTTTCACATCACTGATGTCAAAGCTTGATGTAGGTGACCTTTGGACAATAAGGGTCTGTTAATTTTTGTGGGAATATTAGTCTGGGTGCTAATGTTTAGATGCCCTGACGAAGGAGAAAGAGTAACAAAGAGTGGCTCCTCTACAGAATAAATGTGTGCTCTGTGTGGCACTTCTTGATTGAAGATGGAGAGCTGTGGCCTCCTTTCAGAGCTGGGTGGAGAGATTTGCTCGTTTTAGCTGGCGTTTTTAATTTCAGCTCCTCACTGGAGCTGGGAGGTTCTCAAGCCTGCTGCATGGTTGTGTCAGGAAGTGTGGTGCTGCTGTGGCGCTGAGGGCAGGGTGCAATGGGATCTACTTCTCATTCCTGGGCATGTAAAATGCCCAGGCCTATAGGATATGGCTCAATTCCCTTTCTCCACAATTCAGTGATCACACCTACATTAGCATATTTGTGTACTTGTTGTTTTAGTATTGCCAAATATCAAAGATTTGGTGGAAAAATGCTGATATACGAACTACAAAGAAGAACTGCAATACCATTTGTTACCGTAAGTAACAAACCTCTATCTCACTGTTGAAACAATCACAGAGGTTACTGAAATAACTGAGAAAATTTATCAGAAAAAGAGCACCTTGGAACTTAGCTAATTCCTTGAGTTCTTTTAAAGATGCTCTGGTGCAGTCTTACAAATGACTCCTCAACTCTCCATATGGACAATGAGTCATTCTAATGTCAAATGCCCAAAGCCTGAGGAAATTGCAGGTTTGTTGTTGCTGAGTCATAGTGGCATGTACATCTTGCTAGCTTCAGCTAGCATGATACACACCTCTTACTTCTCAAATCTTTTCTTGTCTCTTAGGCTGTTGTGAGGATTGTCATCTACTTGGGAGATGTCCTAGAGAATAATGTTACGAATGCCCTCAGTTGATGCGTATTTCATGGTTGCTTCTTGATCTACCAATTAAAATGGAACATTAACTGGAGAATAAATTAATATTATATAAAATAGGTAATTAATGACCTTTTACATTAGTCTGGTACTTCTACTGAAAGATAATTTTCCCTTCTGCAATAGCAGAAAGAGAAGCAGCAGGATGAGAACTCTGTGTGTCTGTTACATATAGTATGAACAGCGCCACTCACTATGCACCACTGAAAACAGCCTCCATTCCCATTATACAATACCAATTTTAATTGTTTATACCTTTCTGAAGCACCAATTTTAAGCCAAAATGCTTTGTATTTTTCCTGTGCCTCTGGCTGAATTCCAGAATATTTCAGTCAAATAATTCAGCTCCTACAGTACACAAGCCTAGGAAAAAGGTGCCACTTTGCTCATATTAATGCTTTGAAGTCTATTCTGTAAAGTTCTCCAGCACCACACTGCAGTAATTTAAGTTTAGCAGAGAGATAGCTCTTGTCAAAAAAAGCCTTCCTGGAGTGCCCATATGAGAGGTTAGCAAAAGCCCTGTATGTTCTCAATTTCCTGAGTTGGGATGAAGCTGGCCAAACAGCATGCAAAAGACAGTATGCTTTTGATACAAAGGCTCATCCCAAGCCTCTAGTGATGGTAAAGGACCCAGTAACAGGACAGTGGGCAGGACCTTTAGGCTCATTAACTTGGGGAAGGATTGTGCTTGTGTCTCCACAGGTTGCCACATGAAATGGGTTTCTTTGCGGTGTGTGTGACCATTTGTTGCATCATCCTGATTGGCGAAGTACTTCGAGTGTCTTACCCCTGCACTGGATGGCAACAGTATGCAAATGCTATGCACGCTGATACTACGTGCATCTCTGTGGCAGCTCCTAGTGATCCCTTTTGGACAGCTTGGTAGGGGAACCTGTTGGTGAGAAGTGTTTTGGTAAGCTGCATAATGAAGGTGTGCAGCAAAACTGCACAGCCCCAAGTACACTGCAGCCTAGGTTGTGGTGCCGGGACACCTGGCGAAAGACCACAGGGTGGGATGAGACGTGGTACAAAGATCTGAGAAGAATGCATGACTTTCCAGCTTTGCTCTCGCAGCCACAAGAACTAGATATGCCAGGGACTATGTCTGCCTCACTATGCTTTTACGCTGATGATACCTTTGATGTTCATAAGAACAGTGTTAACTTTGATGTCTCTCCTGAAGGTATTTTCAGCAATTCTTCCTTGTGGTGTACTCAAACCTTGGAAAGCCAACTGACATCTGGCATCAGCGCTATTGCTTTCCCCTCAGACTTGTTCTTAATATGCAGAGAGCAGATCTGGAAAGGTATACCAGGCAAAGCTGTTGGCAGACCTTGCACCATTGGCCCACAAACCTTGTTTCATCCAAATTGGACTGCTCTAATACTTGCAGCACAGCGTTGGGGTAGGTGCAGCACACGGGTTCTCAGAGAGAAATGCGGTCTGATAGTAATTTTCTGGAACACTGCAAAGCACATCTCTGGCAGCTTAATACTAGGAATTGGTACTGCTCACACATTGGCTTCTTTAAACAAGCTTGGCTGCTGGCTTGCAAAGGAAGCTAACACCGTTAGTGCTGTTCTTCCAGCAGTGCTAATTGACATTATATCGGTGCAACATGCAATGCTGCAAAACAAGGCAGCCATTGATTTCTTGCTGCTGGCTCAATGCCATAGGTGTGAAGATTTTGACGGCATGTGCTGCATGAACTAAAGTGACCATTCAAAGTTGATTCGTAAGAGTATCAGTACCCTTGAGCAACTCACTAAACTGCTACTGCAATACAATGGAGGTGATTGGTGGCGGGTGTCTTCATGGCTCAACAGCCTCAGCTTCGAGGCATGGCTTAAACACTTAGTAATGTATAACATAGTTATCCTAGGTATGTTCTTAATGATTGTGAAAAGTATCCCATGTATTTTATCTTGTGTGCAATGAATGATCAATAGTAGTCTTAATAAGATAATGGCTTTACCAGCACAGACGGTTTTAGCTGTGCAACACATAAACAAAATAGGGGGAATTTGTTACTGATAGATAAGGCTTTCTAAAAGGAAGGCCTTGTAACATGGCTCTGGCTTGTTACTTAGGCTAAGTAGAAGGGAGAGAGTGACTCAGCTATTTGGAATAGGGGCAGAGAGAGGTGAGAGATGTGCTGTGTGACTGCTGCATGCCCACATCCTGGTGTATGGTGGTTGGTTGACTTAGCCTTGTCGTGCATTCAAACTATGTAAACTGATAACCAGCTAACTACTTAAAAAGGCCTGCTTTTTGGAAATAAAGAGCACTGCTTTGCACCTGCCTGGGGTCCCTACGTTGCTCATTACAACACTTTCCTTCCTGCCTGTGAAAATCTTCCCATTTTCTTCGAAGGCATAATGATTATGTCAATTTCAATTCATACAGGTTTAGGAAGTTGTGAGAAAGCTGTAGCTTTAAGCTTTTTAGATTTCTTCTGAAAAAAACTTTGCAAATTTCATTGTTACTTTAAGCTGTTGCTTTACCCTTGGCTGATCAGCTGTATCACATGTACTTTTCTCATAGAATAAATATGCTTCTGTCACTGACTTTGGGGGAACTCAGAAAATCCTTCCATTCTTGGAACACTTTTAACCCTATACTGGCCTTCTGTGCCTAGAAGGGGAACCAACATAGAGTAGTGCTTATCTGAGAAAAAAAATAATTTCAGAGCACTTCTGCCCATGCAGTTTGCATTGGAGTCTCCACTGCAATGCAGTTCAGGCTCCTCTTTGCTGTTTTTGTAATGACTTTTGCTTCAGGCTTATGCTTGACTAGATCAACCTGTTATATGGATCACTGGAAAAAAAAATTGTCTTCTAAATTACACTGAGCCAATAGCAAAGAAGTGAGGATTTGACACCTCAACTAAGCAGATAGGGAGTCTTTCCTCATTACCTCTCTGGATTATATTTGGAAGGTCAGGAACTTGTTGAAGATGACTCCACCTATGAAAAGTATTCAGTCATCATTAGAAATATCCACAGGGTAAAAGGACTTATTTATGAGTGGATATTTGAACCATAGGACTGGATATGGGAAAGAAAACTTGCCTATGGCACTGCAAGTAATCTGCTTGGAGAAGACATGCTAGGTGTGGCCTGATAAGGCAGCAAGGAAAATCAGTCAGAAATTTCATCTACACTATGTCTTTATTTAACAATCTATGCCAATTTTGTTTAGCTTATTACAAAAAGCTTGCAGAGATTCAAGATATGTTAAGTGATGACCTCTCAGCAGGGCAAGTCCCTCACTGCTCTTATCAGAGTTGCAGGAAATGATCTGGCAACCAAATTCTTTCAAAGGGCCATGACAAAGCTCATAGGAGCCACACATTTGATAGCCTCCTATGTGCTACACCATCTCCTCCTTTACCCCCACTGGATTGTTGGACTAAATGCAAATCAGTACATAAATACAGGCAAGAACAGCTCTTGAATCCTCAGGCTGATTGGAACTGCTTTGGCTCATGCTCTTATGCCTAATAGCTTGTGCCTTTCAAAATGGGGTTGACATATTTAAACTATTTATTAGAAATGGTCCCTGGCCTGTTCTGAGCCCTGAATGCCACCTGGCACACGAGCATGTACAAAACATAGTCCACTATGGGCAGGGATTGATGACGAGCCACAAGTGCACTTATAGGGGGTCTCTCAAACCAATTTGGGTGTGGCTTCAATCTATTCATCTGCTGCACACATGGAAGTTTCCATATCACTGTTGGAACACCTGTTATGGTTTAAATCCTCCTTATTTAAAAGATTAAAAGAACAGCAATGACAATATCAAAAATCTACTTGTATAGCCTTCACCCAGTGGTCTTTCAGTGGCTGGGGTACAAATGTTAAATAGGTGTATTAGAAGGCATCAGAGGCAGCACATTCAGCTTTACTTTGTCCAGTTCCTACCTCCAGGAGATAATGAGCATTTCATTCAGTGGCTCAGCCTCAAGGATGTTTGCTTGAAGCACTAGGATAAATGATAAATGACACTTGTGAAATCCATTTCTATTACCTGACTCAAGTAAATGTGCAAAATTGCAGCAAGAAGGAATACTCACTATATTCTGTACTGCAGTATGTGCTGCTGTATGTATTGACTGCTTTTAACTGATATGGTTAGTTTTTTACAGCCAAGCCTCTTTTTCACAGCTGCAGATACAGCCTCAGTAATATAAACTATGGAACAAGCCTCCAATTTTTTCCTCCAAGGCAGGAGGTATGGACTGGACTATTACCCCAATAAGTGTGTAAGAAACACACAGATTTGTGGGAGCAAATCTGTTTTCCAGGTTTAATGTGGTTTGCTCTAATGAAAACCTATCCAGATTACTTGTAACTTGTATAAATGCCATGCATTAGTCAGCTATGTGTTACCATTCTTCAATGGACGGAAAATCCCATTATGTGTGCTCTGTAGAAGCTCTTCCAAACAGTAGAAACTCAGAAAGATACTTAGAGTGACCTGGTAATCCTTGCTTTCAAAAAGTAATTTTCAGCAATATTTTGCTGCGCATCTTTGAAAACTTTAACAGTGACATCAATGTATTTTTTAGAGCAATGGAAAATTCATACTCAATTACTCTGCAAAATTTTCTAACTTTTGTCATTATTATTTGAGACAAGCTCTTGGTTTTGTTTTTAATAAGCAGATAAATCATCTTTAATTCAGCTCTGAAGCAGCAATATGTGCAAGAAAACAGTGTGTACATCCTGTTATCAGTCCAGCCTTACTTAGTACTGAAATATTATGATAGATTTAATAATAATTTCATGGCTAGGTATTTAGGGCCTTCTGTACTTTAACATTCTTTTTACCTTAATCATTTACCCAAAGTCATAACTTTGAATTGTCATTGTTTTTTCATGTTGACATAAACAGAGTGGAGGGATATTCATCACAGGATGTTTGGGTCACCTGTCTCTGTGAATCTTGGTAAATGGCATGAGTTCACACTGGGGTGAAATTTGGTATCAGAGGATCATCAGCAGTATAAACAGCAAGATGTGTGGATGAAAATTTCAAATAGCATCTATTTGCCTTTATAAATTTGATTCTAGCTAGTCAGGCCATGACAAAGAGGTTACTTAAATGAATGTAATAAGTTCCGAGTATGTTAACCTAGAGATGGAGCAATGAAACAGAAAGTCACTTCTCTTTTGAGATCCCAAAATATTTAGGCCGTTCACACATACCTGTTTCTATCTGATGGACTGTATGTAATTTTCCAAATTTGGTAAAACTAAACACTGAGTTTTAAAGTTGAGCTCTTACAAGAATTCTCCTTGAGACCAGGAGCCCTAGGGTTATGAATCTTGTAAGAATGTCTTTCTAATGAGATTTTCAACTGCGATGGCAAGTTAACAGGATGGAAACAGGACTACAGCCAGCTGGAACACTGTTACAAAGGGCTGAAATACATCAAAGAGAAAATATTTAGCAGAAATGTGTTTAAGAATATATAAAGGGTTTGTTTTTAATTTTCTTTCCCTTAAGAGACAGTAAAGATTCTTACTTATTTCCATTAGTTTTGGGATACCAACTAGAGACGTCTGATATCCATGCCTAAGTCCATGCCTTGCCTGACATTGAGATGATTGGAGAAGAGGCTGATCTTAATTGAATTTGATGTTGGTTGCTCTCACCACTTATCCTCTCCTTCACTACTTTTCTAAAAGTTCTGAATGCAAGGAGAACCACACTACAGAATAGTGGTTAATGTTGCAAAGTGGAATTGGCAATTCTCAACTTTTCTTTTAGAAATTCCTCCATTGATAAGTGAAGAATGAAAAGGTCCTGGCAAACTATCATAACCCAGCTAAATAAGTTGAATCATAAGGGGGTTTTAGCTATTATTTTTCTGGGAGCAAAACCTGTTTAGAGATGAAGAGTGAATTGTGGGCTTCTTACTAAGCCTATTACGGAGCAAGATTTATGGGTAAATCCATCAGCATTCCTGCTTTTCTGCTAGCTATTTCTTGTACCTTTTCTTCAGCAAACGAGATTTCTCTTACACAAAAGCTGAGTACTCTTGTTTGTCTAAATAATGTCAGATGTTCATATTAGTTGCAATTCAATCATCAACTATCAAGGTATTTCATACTTAAGTTAATGAACATAATTTCAGAACTAATGTTTTTAAGCTTCTTTACATAAACAATAAGTCTGTGAGGATGGTGCCACCTAATGTAAGTAGAGAACACGGCAGCTACTTTTTCTTTGATGCTGTTAAATTACCATCAGGGATTGAAAGATTAGGAATTTAGTATTCCTTTATCCCTTCTGTTTCCTCTCACACTAGCTTGCTTTCAAGACTTCCTTAAAAACATGATACAAAAATATATTTTAAATGAAAACAGAGATTCTTAATTTTCATCTGTTTCATCTGTTTTCATCCCCATTTCATCTGTTCTATGCTAACAGAATTTAAAACCTGGCTGGCAGTGGATAGAAAACAGCCTCAGCATGAAGTACATAATTTTCCCCAAGACAGAGATTAAAACTGTTTCGTCCTATGACCAGAAGAATCTTTTACTAGTTATAGAGATTTAAGCTGATACTTCTTCTCTTTATCTAACCCAATGATTTTTTAATCAGTTTACATCAAGCAGAACAATTTTGGCAAGGAGGACTAACACCTTTGTGAACTATTCATTTAGCAACAGCAGCTGTTAGTATAATTTAGAATAGCATAGCATAGCATAGCATAGCATAGCATAGCATAGAATAGAATAGAATAGAATAGAATAGAATAGAATAGAATAGAATAGAATAGAATAGAATAGAATAGAATGGTTCTAGCTGGAAGTGATGTATAATCCAACTAGTCCAACTGCCTGACTACTTCAGGACTGACCAAAAGTTGCAGCATATTATCAGGGCCATTACCTAAATGCCTCCTAGTTTAGGTACATGGACCACCTCTTTAGGAAGCCTGTCCAGTACTTGATTCCATCTTGGCAAAGGAATGTTTCCTGCTCTTGAGTTTGAACCTTGCAGATTTGAATATAGATCAAATTCAGATTTGAATCACTAAGCATTTGAACATTATTATTAAGGGCTTCAGTAAAGGGTGCAGAATTACATATCTAAATCCATTTAGGCATAAGCTGATTTCAAACCATATCTATTGTACCCTTGATAATTATACTTTATTGAATGAAAGAGTATATGCTCTATATGTGAACACATATAATCTACTAAGGAAAGAAGGAATATGAATGCAAGTAAACTAGAATGTTCTGTGCATGCAGACAACATAAAGGAGCAGACAGATTTACTGGGGAAAGAAATAAATGAATATTTGAGTTATGGTGCAATTGCACTAATACATTAAAATATCTAGGTATTTAGGCTAACAAATCTTGTGTCAAGTTTTAATCATCAGAAGTACTTAAGTTTAAAGTAAGCATGACACCCAGTGCAGTATTCCTCTTCAGCTACAGAGTGCTAAAAGTTATTGCAAAGAGAACCTTAATTTCCTCTAGACTTGTTTTAAGATTCCAGATGTTACCTGAGAAAGACCCTAAAGTTAGTAGATACAAAGAATTTTTTACAAGCCAGTATATTATGTGGGAAAATATGCTTTTTCTTGTTAGATTTCTTTGATTTTGCCAATTTATAAGTGCAAATAAAAGTAGCAGCTACAATTAATTTATCATTATTTATCTCATATATAAAAATATGTTATAATTAGAAAATTTGGAATTAGGGAATGAATGGCATTGAAGATTTTTAGTATACTCAGAGTGCATACTAAATTTCATCATTTTCACACTTGTGCTTTCAGTGATATGCATAATTATGTACGAAGAAACCACTGATAGTTCCTCTGGAAAAATACTGGACAAATCATCTACCACGCATGCTATGTTTCCACACTGCAGAGAGGTTGGTTCAGTCTGATCCTTTTGTACTTGAGGTAGGTTTCTCCCTTTACTTTTTCTTCCTAATGAGATTTTCAACTGTGATGGCAAGTAAACGACATGGAAACAGAACTATAGCCAGCTGGAACACTGTTATAGAGGTTTGAAGTACATCAAAGGGAAAATATTCAGCAGAAATGTGTTTAAGAATATATGAAGGGTTTGTTTATAATTTTTTTATTCCCTTAAGACACAGTAAACATTCTTAGTTATTTCCGTTGGTTTTGGGACACCGCCTAGAGATACTACACTGGATATCCATGCCCAAGTTCATGCCTTGCCATGGAGTACCTGTCCCTGTAGTGTTAATGCACTTTAATGGCAGCTGGCCATCTGCTTTAAAGTGGGAGAATTTGGAAGCTGTGTGGAGGCATATCTGAACTCCCTTCTCATGTCTAAGTAAAAGTCCAAGTCTATTAAATGACATTTTTCTCCTCTTTTTCCAGCAAGCAAGGATAATCCTGGAAAAATTGAAGTGATCGAGGCATGATGGACATGTTGCTGGTTTACCTGGAGGGACTGCAAGACACATGAACAAAGGCCATAAGATGCCATGAATTTTCCCCAACCTTCTGCTAAAATGGGGTTGGTAGGCACAATGTCAAAAGGCTCTTCAAGACTGACTGTATATGGAAAAAAATCTGTGGAGAATGGTGGCAAGTAACAAGAGGCAACAAGAATCAAATGATGATGCACTGGTCATGGTCCATGCTGACAACAGTAATTATCTAACCTTCTTCCAGCATGGATTCATGGCCTCCCAAACTAGTGTGGTTCCAGATTAAATCACAAAGAATTTACACAGAGTGCAAAGATCTGTAGTTACAGAACCTCAGCCAGTGACACTACTGTGTTGATGAGTCAAGCAAGGTCTGTTACATCTGCCAGGAATTTGCCTGGTATATTAAGGTGGAAAATCCCAGCTGCCACAGATGGTGTCAGTGCTTCTGTTACACAGTTTCTGCTGTGCAGCTTCTTGCAGTTCACATCAGGGAGCATGTCATAGTGAGATAGAATTACAGGGCTAGCTGTAAAACTGGAATGATGGTACTAAAGCTCACATGATGTATTTTGCAGGATTAGAATGTCAAGCACTACCTGGATTTACTGTAATCCATATTAATTGCTAATTACAGTCTGCAGGGCCAGGTGCAGCCACAGGGCTTACTGGAAGGAGTGTCTTGTGCCCTGCTTGCTGGAGCACCTCTCCAGACCTCGTCACAGGTCATGCTTCTTCATGGGGTGATGAGCTCTGAGTAGGGCCACGCTGCAAGGCAGCCTCCCATGTGGTACTGTGCTGCAAGAGGCATATAGAGGAAATGGGACACAATTCTCAACTGTTGCATGGCTCTATGGCTGCTCACCCAGTCCAGCAGCTGCACTGTGGCAAAGCATGACTGCCAGGGAAATGAGCGCATATTGCCACCATAGAGGTGAAGGAGGAGAAGGAAGGTGTATTGGGTAGAACTCAAGGCACAGGAATTGTTGTTCTAGTCCTGGTCTTGTTTTGGTTCCAATTCAATGTGAGCATTGTGCCTACCTTTTGAGAATGTAGGAAGAGAAAACCACATGAGGAGAATTTAAAAGGGGACCTAGGAGAAACATAGCTACAGTAATTGAGATGGATCAGCGCAAACCTAAGCTCCAATAATTTGTTTTACTAGATGGCAATATGGGATTTAATTAGCTGAAATATTTTGTAAATCTTGATTCTAAATGATATATTAGCTGTAAAAAAATGCAAAGAAATAAGGCACTGTAAATAGAAGCTACAGTTTTGTTTAGTAATGATGGCAAGGCAAAGGGTTAGAGGTAAAAGAAGAAATGTATTCTGTTGGTGAAGGAAGACATTAGGCTAGATATACTTGAAGAGATTTCAGTGCTCAAATTTCTCACATTTGGCTTTGTAATACCAGCCTTTAGGTATCAGTTCAGAATTTTATAAGTTTATGATCGTATGGGAGAGACTTAGTGAATACTTGCTTTTGTCAGCCATGTAGTGCCAGCCTTGGAACTGGAGACCTCAAGAGTCTTTTTTTATAAAAAAGCTCTGGCAGTAGGTCTGGCAGAACATGCTGTAACCTGTATGTCCATACAGTACTGTATAGTGTAGATGGTAGTTGGATGGTAGTCTGGAAATCTCCACATTATAAGAATGCTAAATGGCTTTAAAAGGCTTGTTATTCTGTAGGCTTCTGATATTGGAGAAATCATTTTTTAGCAACTGAATGTAACCCGTACTAGTCAGGAGAAAAAATAATTTCCTGGTGGATGCTCCAAAGCCTGATTCTTTGCTGCTTAAAATTATGTAAATTCATAGTATATAGAAATTTTCCCTTGTGGAAAATGAAATTAAATGGGAGGAGAGTACAAACAGTGATAATTTTAACTTCTTTTTCTTTTTTTTTTTTTTTTTTGACAGAACATTAAAAATTACCATTTTGTAAGTAGCTGGAATCAGAAGTAGTTTTAAGTCATGATGACAGTGAAGTCTGCCTGAAGGTTCCCATCAGCTCACCAGCAGATCGTTCCCCTGAGCTGGCAGTTGTTTGCCAAGGTTGCTGTCACCAGAGAAGCTGGTTCTCTTTTTTTAGCTGCTGAAGAGCCACTAATGGGATAATGAACAGTTTGCACTTTCTCATTAGCACTTATTCATCATAGCTCATACAAAGCATCTGTAGTTAAAGTATTAAGTAACCACTTTTGTGATGTTTGTTCTGTGCAACATTTCTGAAGTGTCTAGACTTTTATATTGGTATTTGATAAATTGTGTTTGAAGTCCTGCATATTTAAAGTAAATAATTATGCAAACTCATAGTATCACTTCTACATTGTAAAATAAAAGGATTCTTTTGTGTAAAGAATCTTTGTTTCTCCTCCAGAAAACACCTTTTTGAGCTGTTCTTCTCAGGCTCCCATTCCTGTGATACAGCTATGAAAATATTAGTCTGCACCATACACGCCCTTGAGTAATTTGGTTTACTTATAATGATGTTAAAAACTCTTTTGTAGCCAGTACAGCTGAAAAAAAGAACATTTTTAGCACATTTATGCTAATGCCAAATTGAAACCAACTCAAGGCCTCTTAGCAAGGAAGATTAAGTTTGCTACACCTACCTAAAGGGTCTTAGGACTGAAAAGGTTCCTCTGTGATGAAGTAGAAAAAGAGGAAAGGATGAAAGGTGGGACGAGCATTTTAGAACAAGCATGAGAGGTAGGTCTGCTCCAACCCATCTTATCTATCTGCTGGGAAAGGGGTGGATGAGCATGGCATGGCTGTTTCTCACAGCTGTGTTCCTGACCAAGCAGTAAACATTACTCCATACTTTTTGGCCCTTTCTTACTGCGGCCAATGCTAAACTGGGTTTTCAGGAATTTGGAATTCACCACTTATAATGTCTCTCATGAATTCAATGATAAATGTAAAATAAACATGATTCCATTAATTTTATCTTCCCTTCTCTCTATTGCTAGAATACTTCTCCCTCTTAGAATGCCTTCCTCTCTTTTTTCTTATTTTTGAAAGACTGTAGAGGGATTTGTTTCAGGAAGAATACTCCTATATCCATTTGAAAGCAGGTTTTTACAAAAGCTCAGTTACAGAAACTGCCTTTCTGAATGACTATGTAAAAGCCATTTTTTATAAACCCCTGGACTTTTCTAATGAGATACAGTAGATTTGTCTTGATTTACCTTATGTCCCAAAGGTGGGAAGATGATGACCAAAAAATGCTCTTTGTAGTAATCTGTGTATTGTGGTAGATCTGAAAGGAGCTTCCACCAGTTTCTGGACCTGATTCTCAGATTCTCCAATCAGCAAAGTTTTTCTGAAACCTGCAGCATCTTGCAGGCAGATCTTGGCAGAGAACCCCCTCCCTCTCCTCTTTCACTCTATCCACAAAGCAAAACAAAACAACATTTTTTTCAAGAGGATCTGATAAATACTTGAGATGGAAATAGTTGTTTCTTCCAGCATTAATGACAAGACTGTTTCTTGCTAATGATGTTTGCAAGACTGGTGCCTCAACTACACTGTTTAAAGCAGAGGTTGCTCTTTCTTGTCTTTATTATGTTTAGCAGGATGGAGTAGAACAGGAGAAGTGTGCCACAGATATTTTGTACTTGCAAGAATGCAATGAAGTTAATAAAAATATGTATAAATGAATCAGATCTACAATTATATAATAATTTATTCTGGATAGTATCAGTGATAGTTATCAGGCTTGATCTGCCACTTAAATCAGAGCCAAATCTGAGCTTGTCTCAGTTTACTCAGGGCATTTTATAGTCAAATTCTGAATATCTCCAAGGATGGATATCCCACAGTCTGTCCAGGCAGCCTGTGCCAGTGTCTGACCACTGTTGTTGCAAAGAATATTTTTCTTGCTCTGAAAAATGAGATTTTTAACCTGAAGTGTATATTTTCTAAGAACTGAGGTTGTTCCTGCTTGCATTCAAAATGGTAAAAATGGGAAGCCAGAATAATTGCTGATGTCTGGCCTCTGCCTCTCAGACAATTTGGTGTGAATAGTCCTGCTCAGAAGTGTCTTTTTGACATAACTCGCCCTAACAGGCTCACAAGCAACTCTGCCATGGCAAAGTGTAAGTCTGTGGCAGCTGTACATTGCCTAGAAAAGGAACTGTGCAATTGTGCCTACTGTTGTATGATGGCAGTCTGAGGCAAACAGTTTTGAAAGAACTATTCTAAAAGCAAAATGCTGATTTCCATACCATTTGTTGTGTAGGAGCCTGGTCCTATTGAATAGGCTGGGTGTTGAATTTTTTGATGGCTGGGTGACAAAATGTCAAGACATATACGTAAGCCTATTTCTTGAATACTAGTGAACTTCCAGTTGTTTCCTGCTCTGTGACAAGTGGGGCAGTTCAGAATGAGGCAGTTACAGAAATTGCATAGATTGAGTCACAAATGTAGGATCTCTGGTCTACAAGAAAAGGAAGGATTTTCAGAATCCCAGTCTGGAACTTGGGGACTTATATTTGTGCATTGGACTGATGATGCTCAAGATTTTTGTGAATTATAGCTCCTAATGCATAGTCATTATTTTGGGGTAATTTTAACAAACTGGGTTTTTTGTTTGTTTGTTTGTTTGGGGGGGTTTTTGGGTAGGTTTTTTTGGTTGGTTCGTTGGGGGTTTTTTGAGTATTAAAAGAATGCCAATCCTGAGTTTTCACATAATTAAATGCCAATCTGAACATCATGTTTACTTGAACTTATTGGGTGATGAGTTGTCAGGTAGGGCTGCTGTAAGCACAACAATATGGCCATCCTTTAATTTTATGTCATCCAAAGGAAATTGAATAAATGAAATGTTAGTAAAAAACAGTCTTTTGAATACTTATTAAACCTGAAAAAAAGACCAAACAACAAAAAACATAAGAAAGATAAGCTATCTAATCTTTGAAATATTTTTAGATATCTAGTGCAAAGAATGGCCCCTCTTCAATTCTAATACAACCAGATGGATCACTATGAATTTAGAACATGCAATCCAGATTAACTGGCTGGTGCTGCGTGTTGTTCTTGCAGTGGTCTGTGCCTTTCAAATCCCTGCTCATGTGCCTCAAAAACATACTGCTGTTTTAATGCCCAGTATAGGTTTTACCTCTAAGGAGCCTAACAATAGCTTCTATTCCAGAACAGAAATGGCTTGTTACAGGACAAAAGCCTTTTGTGAGGAGAAAAGTTGAGCAAACCAGTTTTATGCTCAGCTGCCTTTGTTTCCAGGCAGGCAACTAATAATGTGTGTTTGTCAGTTTACGACTTCCGCGCTGTTCCAGAGAGCAGTGCTCTTGGGCATGACTCGTTGGGATTGCTCTTCATGGTTCATCATCTGTGTGGCCTCCTGGGAAAAGAACTTTACAGCAATTCTGTGTGAACTGACCTTCATTGTGTCTGTGCCTATAAATATGGGATAGCTTTCTACTAGGTTTTTGCTAGGCCATTTCTAATGGTGACCTGAACTAGAATGAAGTGGACATGAGCAAAAAGGAAGATCTTACTCAGCAGGTAAGAGACTGATCATGAATGATTTCCAAGCAGATATATTAATGTAAAATACTTATTGCATCTAGCTCAAGATCTCAAGTGAGTGCATAGTTCCTTGTGAATTATGTGCAAGGCTCTTCATGCATGTATGTTGAGCATGGTCTGATCCTGAAGGAAATGGAGGTCAAAGAAAGGCTTCTTGTTTAAGCTGAAAACACTCCATTTGCTTTAGGAAGCAAGTCTAAGAGGTTTTGACTTCCTATTAGTTTCATTTATAGCTTTGTCAAAACAAAAATAGATGTAAATCTGATCCTATAAATATTATTGGGGAAATATATGGGCCTTAACTTCATTTATGCAAATGAAAGCACTAAAGTCTGTCGATTGGGATCTGACCTGGATTAGAAAGTGACACTCTTGAGTCAGGCTACTGACCCAAATGGAAATGCTTAGTTTCTATATAGGTGCATTTTAAAACAGATTCTGGTCCTGAATTCATACTTCTGTGGTCCCAAACCACTGTGAAGGAAGGATCAGCTTATTCATTTTGACACTCTGCCTTATTTAGGGATTTTTTTTAACACAGTGCAGGTTGCATAGTCAAGGGAAAGTAATTGCAAATAATCTTGTTACAAGGACAACTCTGTTGCTTTGAAGCAGCAAAACAATCAACAACCTTGAGAAACTTGTCTGGTAATTGAGTTATATAGTGTGAAGGCTTTGCATGGGTGTAGCAATCAAAGGCAGGTGTTAGATTTGAAAATTGCTAGCACAATATTGTGAGCTAATCTCACTCCATTCATTTCCACACAAAGGATATTAATAATGAAGAATATTTAAGTTTCAAGGAAGGAAAAAGACTTTTTCTGCTCTTCACGTTGCCACACATCTCCTTTGACCTGTAGAAAGTTTGTCCTTCAACTTCTCCAACTGCAAAATAATGAGATGTACCTTACATTTATGCCACTTTCACATCCTTCACGACAAGGTTTTTGTAGCAGTAAATCACTCTCAAAGAGCCACTTTATCAAACAAGGTCACTGAGGGAGAAATTAGTCACAGCAATATCTTGACAAAGTATGTGATCCTCATGTTTCTGACTTACAAACAACCAGTGTCTGTTTATTGTGGCACGCCTTATTTTAGCACTGCACCCAAGTGCCAAAACCCCTCCTGTGCTTGGAGATACTCCCTGGAAATATCTGTGGTGTCCTCAGTACAACTCCATGGCCAGATTCTGTCCTGGTTCAAATCTTTGTAGCTCCAGTGATTCCAGTGAAGCTTCATTAATTCCCAGCAGTAGATAATTTGTTCTTGCATCCTCTGCTCTTTTGCTGCCTGGTTGCTGGGGAAGCAGCAGGGCAATGCTTTCTGCCTGCCAGGGAAAGGGGCAGAGAAAGCACTTGGACACAGAACTACTTGCTTTATGGGTACTGTTGTGTGAGGTCTTAAGCAGCACCTCCTGCTGTCTTGGCTTCAAGTATTCGAAATTCATTACTGCACAGAAAGATTAAATAAACTTGATGTACCAGCCTGGGAGAGCTGTGAAGGGTAACCTGGTAACAGACAGAGCAGGACAGAAAAAGTTCCTCAGCATTTAGAATATGACAGTATTTGAAAACTGAAAAACAGACTTTTGAATTAGAACCAGAAAAAGGTTCAAACTGTGTAAATAATGTCCTATGTCAGCATGACCTGAACAACATTTTTGCTTTTTTTTTAAGAGTGTAAACATTTAATTTCAGTTTTTTCAATAGCATTTTGCATGATTAAAAAAATCAAATCAAAGTGAAGCAATTACTTTTCATAAATAAAAAATTAATCCAACCAAATTCTATACATTTTTTTACTTTAATTTTAGTTTCCCATGTTTCTCTACTTCTTAGGTTTACCAGATTTTGGCATTTAGATGTTCTTTGCAAAAATAATCTTTCATTCTTGAAAAATCTATAGCACCAGCTCCAAAAGATCATCACAATTTGACCTCTTAACAAACAGATAACGATATGAAATAAAAAATGAGAATGTGACTTAGCCCCTATTGTATTTTGTTGAATGCTTGCATCACTTTTTTAGGTAGTCAATAGCAGGAACATTGAGTTATTTTGTTGATTAAGTATACTAAAGCTCCTGCTAGAGTTGCACCTTGCCTCTTTCACCTTTTCCTTTGATAGAATTCCTTCTGAAGCTATTCATCTACAGTTACTCAGAGCTCCTTTTAAACTAATTCAATTTCTCTCTCTTTTCCCCCTTTCAAACGCTTTACTGAGAGTTTCTTTTTCTCATTTCCATGTCTATTTTTGTCAATATGTTTTTGAGAGAGGTTTATAAAATACAATAGTGTTTGCAGTCTTGCCTGATGACACAAAAAAAAAGTGGGAGAAAAATGAAAGGTTCCCTCTGCAGCACCTGAATTTGCCACATAAAATACTACAGATATATTTTCAGCCACCTATAATATTATTTTAAGGCAAAAGTTCAAAAATTGCCCTGGATTTTCACCTGTTTCACACACCACAAACCTCAGTATTTGTTATTCCTCCCAAAGGCAACACTTTACATTTCCAATGCTCTCAGCTTGGCAGGTTTACAGATGAACTGCCTTTTGGCAGTACTGTATTTCATGATATAGTTAATAATCCAGAGCTGTACAAAGCCCAAAAATGAACACAAACTGATTAAGAAAAATTGCTTTAGATTTATATTTTCTGTGTTACCACAAGATATAAAATGTCTCTCAGATGTAGAATCCTGGTTGCATGCCAGAAGTGGTACTTAATTTTGTAAAGTAGAGCAAGCAATTTCATCTGCACAGTGCTGAAATATTTGCCTTCTGTTACTGTCCTCTATTCTCTCTTCCTACCTGCATGGTGCCTTAACATGCTGCTGTAAAGCTTAAGTGTAGCCCTTATCTGTTGATAGTCAGAGACATCCCGACTCTTTTGTACTCACAGTGACACAGCAGGAACGTAGTGAAGATGAGTAAAGCTGTTATTTATGAGTTGAGATTATCCATAAAGGGAAATTAATTGTGATCCAGCCTACTCTTCCTGCCTCTTGTAGGACTTGCACTGGTCCACCTCTACCTGAAGCCTTACTAGGTGCAAACTCTAGTGCAGAGGGGAGCAATGTGTCAGCACAAATTGCAACACTGGCACAAGTAAACCAAAGAGAAATCAGAACTTGGGAAAGTATCAACAAACATCAATGAAAAATAATATCAGATAAAACTTTAGAAAGAAAAACCTAAATCTCAGATCTGTTATGTAATGTGGCCCACACTGTATTTTGGAGCTGATTTTTCTGGCAGGAATATTTGAATCACTGCCCAAGTGTTCCCTTGCTAAGACAGAAAAGCAAATTTCAGAACTGCCAAGATATCTGACTTAAGGTGCAAGCAAATATTTGAAAATCAGCAAACAAAAATTAATTGATGCTGAAACAAATGTTGGGTAAAAGAATTTAAAGTAGCCTATTTCCTAGTACTGTTGATGCAGAGCAAAAAATGTAGGAACATTCAGGAAATAAATTAAAACTAGTCAGAAGTTTTGTTGTATTAATGCCATGACTGTTTTGCTTTCCTTTTAGCACAGCATGACACATGGTTCAATTAAATTAAGTAATCATTTGTAGCCAGCTCACTTGCACTGTACCTCTTTCAAGGCACTATTTCATTTAACCATCCCTGTCTTCTGTAGAAAAAAAAAATCCTTTCAAGAAATAAAAAGTTAAACAGATAATTCATAAGTCCTGTTCCTGAGTGGTCTCCCCTCTCTATCCATGTATTAAGCCTTTAACACATAAACTACTAGACAAGTAAGTCTAAGTGTGTTATATCTCATGCATATGACTGTCTTTATTATGAAGAGATGCTGTAGTGGTATCTTGCAACAAATATAGAAATGTTTATTTCACTACAGAAAATACTGTGAATGAAATGAAATGAAATTAAAATGAAAAATTAAATTTTCTAAATGAAAGTCCATAATGTCTGGGTTTATTTAGAAATTAAGAGTAATTTCTCTGCAAAAGTTCACAATGTGCCTTTAGCTGAGAACCAAAAGTAATGCAAAGGTTGTTCTCTGTTTAATTGTAAGAGTTTTGTTTATTTGAAAGTAAAAATGATCACTGTTTTTGTTGAAGAGTAATGGGTACGGTATTTCTTTTGGGTCTAAAATCAAACCACAGTACCATAGCCTTGTTCTTCATGGGAAATAAACCCTTTGCAAACTACTATAGACTCATCAATTATTCGAGGTCTGTTGCAAAAGAACATTTCCATTTACAAACTTGCAAGTGATCAGTCCTTATCCTGCTCATGTCTATTCAGAAGGAATTTGTTTAGGTAAGGATTAAAATGTGGGAATGGTACCTTGTGTTCATGAAATCCTTTAGAATGACTAGTTGTATGAAGAAGTAGTTTTCTGACATTTTTGCTTTTGACATATGAACAATCCTTTGTCTGACAGGT
Source organism: Toxostoma redivivum (assembly GCA_013397375.1). Classification (NCBI taxonomy): domain Eukaryota; kingdom Metazoa; phylum Chordata; class Aves; order Passeriformes; family Mimidae; genus Toxostoma; species Toxostoma redivivum. Next base: position 63,440 of record VXBI01013412.1, on the reverse strand, counting down.
GTTATAAAAAAGGATGAGCTCAACTTTCCTTCAGTTGTTTTGCTGAACATTTTTCAGAGATCTACAACATGGATAGCAGGCAAAAATTTAATCTCATTTTTAAATTTTCAATAGCTATCAACATACATTATAAAACAGAAATGGATATGGCATTATGATTATGTTACTGGTTTTGAGTTACAGGAAACCAAAGAATTCTGAAAACCTCATAAATTGTAAATCAAGATATTTTGGTGATGGCAGCCTCTGCCACAAAAGATGTTAAAGCGAGTATTTGTCATAAATTAATGATAATATAAATTTTTAATGACTATAGCTTTCATAGCTGGAACTCTTCTCTACTTTCTCCCAAAAAAAAATGTTATATGTTTAGAAATTTAATGATGAATCTTTTATTTTAAGACTTGTGTTTTTCCATTTGGCAGACCCTGGTTCCTTCACTCCTACTGTTTCTTTCCCTGCTTCATTCCCTTTTTGCACTACTAAAGAAAGTATTAAAATTATAATTCTGAATTATAATCTGTTTTTGTCCACTTTGCTTTTAAAAAAAGTTTTTTTGTTACATTTCTAGTCCATAATTATACAGAGCTGTAAGAATTAAGTCTATTCTGCATGAGTGAATTTGTAGGGGTATCAACAAACACCGAGAATTATTTAATGGGGTATTTATTATAGGGTGTGTTATGGGAATAGACCAAAGCCCTTGGAAGAAGAAATGAGTTCATTAAACACAGAGTGCTAAAACCGGGGTAGGGAAGGGCTTCTGTTGTGAGTGCACCAGTGACTGTGTTTGATTGCACGTGGGCAGCACGGGCATGTCTCCACCAGGATCTGTGTGTGGGAGTCACGGTTTTATCCTCCCCGCAGAGCCACTGGCCAGCTGCCTGCCAGCCAACAGCAGGGTCCCACTGAGCTCCAAAGCAGCTGTACATACAGCCTGCCATGAAAATTTGGGAAAGGCAGGAGAGAGGGAGCTCTTCCTTAGGAGAGAAGCCGTAAACATCTTTCATTTTTTCTAGAATGATGGAAAATAGCATTTTGGGAAAATAGTGGAAAAAAGGAGGAATAATACAGAAGAAGGGGAGTTGTTAATGAACTTAATGTAGGCAATGTAGCTGCTTCATTCCATATGCACATTGGATTCTACTGCTTTTCCTCCTACGTGCTTTTATCTGCCCACAGAAATCACTTTTGCCTTACCCAGACTGGCATTCACTTTGCTTTTGTGCAGATCCCTTCTTCTGGAAATTCAGAAATTGGAGAGAGTGCAGATTATTCCTTTGTGGAAAAGGTAAAGAATGGTCTCATTCAGAGGATATCCCTTGATTTCCCAATGTTTTTACAGGTGCTAATTCCAGCCCAACCCAAGCAAATCAAGGAGTGTTCGTATCTCTTAAATATATGCCTGAGTAGGTATACATTAGTAATATAATAGTTTGTGTTTGGCTATGCAGTGATTTTGGTTAAACTAAGTCAGGGAGTCTTTTTTAAGACATTGTGAGATGAAGAATTCAATCACTATCTTGATAATTAATCACTCACAATACTGAAATCTGTGCTATATTGCAAGTACTAAAATACTTTTTTCTTTAACTTTAAAGGACATATGTTTGGCAAATGATGTCACACAATGTACTATGTCTTATATTATAATCTACTAAATCTGCCTAAGAGCAATATTATGAAGATATTTTCTCCAATTTTGTTCTAAAATGTGAGAAAAAGAATTCTGTGAGATATTTTAGAGATCAAAGTAAGTGTTCACAGAGACTTCCACCATCAAGAAGTAGTGGAAGTACTACAAGGTAAATGCAGCAGGTGGTAGTGCTCCATTGCCATGTTCTGTGTCATTCATGCATGTTGTTTGGTTGTATATTTTATTGCTGGTTACAGAACACATCTGAAAGTGACAATGATGAAGTTGATGGCAACAATATATGTGGTTTCAGAAAGAAAAAGGAAATCAAAGGTTCTACAAAGTATATTCCTCCTTTAGAAAATGAGAAGATGGAGCTGTCCCACACCTCAAAAATCCCAGATCATTGTCCCCTTAAAGGAACCACTGGTTGCTCAGGACTGCCATCAGAGCAGTCTCTTCAAAGCCCCACTGCCTTTCCTCAAGTACAAAAGGACAGAGGAGGTCACAACAATCCCAATTCTGGCAGTGATGGTAAAGAAGACAGGTGTGAAACACGAGAAACCCTGGAATATGCTGATACTGGGAGAAGAATATTAGGAAAAATGCATGAGGAAACAGATACAGCAGCTCAGATGAAGCTGCCCCCAGGTGTGCAGCCTGCCAGGGATGCAGGGAAAGGTGGCTGCATGGAGGCAGTGCAGAGGGAGAAGGACAGAGAAGAGGCAAGGAGTAAGCCAGAAGAACAGGATGGAATTGAAGAAAAAATTGTCAAGTTTCATGTGACAAAAATGGGCTCCCTAGGAAGTGCTGCATCCATGCCGGGGAGCCGTGCTGCTGAGCCCTTCAAGGGGGCACCTGGCATTTCTAAACGAAGTCTACAAGAGTTGAAGAACCTGCTGAGTGAAGGTCATCTGCCTTCTCATGGGCCCCATTTCTGTGGCAAGGCAGGTGGCACTTTTTCTCAAGAAAGTTTGAAACCCCGGGAGAAAGCAGCTGACAAGCAGGGCCAGCCCTTTGAGAGTTTTAGTCCCCATTTTGGAGAGGAAAAGCAAAAGTATCTCAGCTTCCCCAAGGAGGGAATAAGGCAGCAGAGCAAAACCATCCTAGTCCTCAGCTCTGCCGGCTCTGATCAGCAGCAACCAGTGGGAAGCAATGTGGATCACCTTATTCTGGGACTACCAGCAGCTCCTACACCTGCAGAAAGCACAGCTCCTGAGGTTCAGTTTGACTCCTCCACAGGCCTCGACGGTAAGGATACTTAAACATCACCTGCTCTCCTCTTAAAGAAAATGCTCCTGTTGTTTTGTGGCGCTTTGCTAAGCTGCAAACTTAAGTCAGAGCTAGTGCAAAAGAGAACTGACACCTGTGGTTTCTGTGTGATCAGGATGGATTGGATATTGTGCTCTACATCTATGCTGCTTTTTTTTTTTTTTAAGAGCAAGGCATTTATAAAGCCCAACTGCCTGCCAAAAACTTTCACGCACAAGTGGTCATGTCTTTTTCAATAAAACTGAAATATTTCCTCATTTAAACTGAGTGCAGGCAGCATTTCCCAAAATTCTTCTAGATACTGCAAAGCTCTGATGGCATTTGCTCTTCTTAAAATTTCCTTTTTTAAAAAAAATTTCCAGCAGTAGAAATTGCTTCCATGTAGGGATGATGTTTTCAATTGTTTGTCTTGTGAGAGGGCTGGAATGCAAAAACATCTCTTATAAATTATAGGGGAAGAAAAGCAAATGAGGCAGAGAGAACTGCCACTTATTTTCACGCTGTTCAATAAGTCCATTTTGGAAGTGTTTATAGAGACAATTAATTGCTACTAATAGGCTGTGATTTCTTTGCAAAAGCTTCTGGGCTAGCTGGATCAACAAACTGAAAACTATTATTAGCTATGATAATGTAATGGGCTTGAACAGTTTTTTGTTATGTTTCCAGGAAGCACAAAAACACTAGTTTGTCTGTTGTATGAATATGAGATTAATACATTTCCATGAGCATCAGTCTGAGATCACATTATCAGCTTTCCAGGACAGATATTTTTCCTTTTGACTTATCTTACTGATACAAGAAGTATGAATCTCTTAGTTGATAAAATACTTTATCCATCATTAACTACGTGACAAAATATAATAATAGCAATTAAGTCTTTGCAATAATATTAATTTATCCTGCTTTTTTCAAGTCTCCTGACAGATGGATAGAAACCTTGCTACAGATACTCTGAAAACAGACAATTTGAACATGTCAGTTGTTGTTGTAAGCTGCTGCAGGATTTCTTGGTAGACATTTTGTATTACTCAGTTTGAACAAGTCTGAAAAAAAAATCCATGAACAATATCAGTGTTTACTCAAGGCACTGCATGAGAAATACAAAGCTTTGAAAATATACTTCACATTTGAACCACTCTCTAGCCGTGTCTATAAGAATAAAAAGGTTAGAGGATTATTTCTTAGCCTTTGCTTGATGTTGTTCCCTTTGCAGACTACATTGTTTTTCACATTGATAAAGCCTAGCAAAATTAATTATTGAACTTTTAACACTACTGTGTTCTCATTGTCTGCAAAATCAGCAAGTATATTTTAAAACATAGGACTAATTATTCTTTTTCATAGTGCCTCTTACAAAGTAGAGGGAATTTATAATTGTAGATTCTCACAGGGATCTTTCAACCCAGTTGTAGCCATTCAACATGAAGTAGCTAATCCAAGTTTATTACCTAGTCAGTAAAGACAGGCATTTTGCCTTCAAAGAGGTGTTAGAGGTGGATAAAAATTGATTTCTGAAGGTGGGTGTATATTTCCACTCAGCGGGGAAGAACTCCTGTGATGATTAGTTTGGGTAATTTGTCTAACTCTGAGATGCCTAAAGCTACCTGGGATTAATCCCGCCCTGGATGACTGGTGGTAGTGATGGCTGCAAGAGACCTACAGATGAGAACTATGAAGGGTGCTGGGAGAAAACTGTTCTGTCTCATCAGAAAAGTATTCAATATCAAACATTTTGGAATCTCATGAGGTTTGGATTCCATTTGGCTTTGACCAAAGAAGTTCTGTGGCTCACTGTGCATTTCAACTAGTAAATAGAATGTGCAGAAATAGTTTCTACTTAGTAAGAGCTGTATGTGTTCAAAATTTAATTTTCAGTGGATACATTCAGTAAATTAACTGAAGAAAATAAAGTTTTAGATAAAATTCTGCACTGTTTAGTGAGCCTTTGCCTAAACAGTACTTCATTGCTGCCTGTGGTAATTTATTGATTGATAACATCAAGTCTTAAATATTTTCATTTTTTTTCAATAAAACATTATATTAAATATTTCAGTGACCAAAGTGCCTGAATCTTTGGATCTAAAAATATCTTGACATTGAGTAGATCTGAAATACAGTCTCAATAATTCACAAGTTGTCAAATATTTGAACTTGCTCAAATTAGAAGACTTCACCCAAAATGTTTGGAAAATTTACGAGACATTATATTTCAGATCCACTCACTGTTGAGATATGGCCAAAACAGGGCTATACTTTATTATAAAAGTACACAGTTAAGGGACAATCTAGAGATCAGCAGTAGAAAGGTTAAAACACATAGCTGAGCATCAGTAATTCAGAGTACATCAGGGGATTTATATGCAGTCATGTTAGTTACATGGGTAACATCTCTCTAAAATGATAAATTAATATATTTTTTCCAAAATTCTGATTGGACAATGTGGAAATATTACTGCATGTGCATTTTGTCCATTTCTTGTCAGGTATTTTGTAAAAGAAGTGCTTGGCATGAGAAAAAATAACAGAAAAGAAGCAGATGTCAGATATTTGGGTTAGTAAGAAAAATGTTACTTGAAAAATGTCAGAGAAACTGGAACTAAAGCTAAAGCTAAAACTCAATCCAAAGTGCTTTTCCATGGAAAGATAGAAACTAACATATATAGCAAATTAGATGAATATACTGACAGCACTAACCTGAATTTAGGAATATTATTTGCTAAAGTGTCTAAGTCTGATAATAATGTGCATTTCTGCAAGTTGGTATGGAGTCATCACTTACCAGGTGCTTCTTAAGCTGTTCAATGCCTGCATTCTTGGGAGACAAAGGATGGCTCCAAACAGTAAAGGATAACAGTAAAGAATGTATATAGTATTAAATAACCATTCATGTATGTACATCCATGTATGTACATGCACACAGGATGACTTCATGCATGTCCTATATGTACAGTGTATAGAGCACATAAGGCAGGTGTATATTGACCTCTCTGAACTGAAATCTCACCATGTGCTGCTCTGCATGCTATTAAATCAGAATATTAATGCTATAGTGGCCAGAGAGGAGGCCAAGGGAAATAACTTTATTCAAGCAATGTGAAGCACCCAAGGATCATAATACCCCAGAGTCTTGGTGCATCATCCCCTGTGACACAGGGGGATGTGGGTGCCCAGAGGCAGGGACTGCAGGTGGCCTCAGCAGCCACACGCAATGTGTGCAGGCAGAAGGACCAGCTGAGCCTGGTGACATCACACAGGCTGGGGAGAAATCACTCTTCTGGACCTTAGGAAACAAAATCACCCCCAGGTAGCTGTAGGTGAGCAAAGCTCTGGAATAAGTCTGTCACCTGAGGCTTCAAATTTGTTTTGCATGTCTTGGTCTGTAGCCAGGATAAAAAAATGTTTTAAAATCTACTCAGTGCAGACTGCAGAGCTGTGAGTCCAGAACAACTCCAGAAGCAGGTCCTCTCAACAGGACTCATCTTCTTGAGTATATACCAAGTACATGGCCATGTAAATATGACCAGCATGAGACCAGGAACTGTTTGAGAGAGAGGAAAATTTCTGAAGAAAGAAAATATGTTTCTGCTATGGCTGCAGGTACCTGTGGCTACCTGGTGACTGTTGAAATTTCAGGCACACAAGAAAGTCTGAATGCTTCAAGAATCACATGCTGACCCTAAACACTAGGTTCCTTTGTTAACTTGGCTTTTTAAAGAAAAACTAAGAACACACTAGCAGGCTGTATTTCATACTTAAAACTGGATTTCATCAGTCCTACAAGAAACTTGTTTTCTACTATAATATTAACTTCATGCTCTTACTCTTGACTTGTTCAAGGGTCTTATTTTTAATAATGAGGCACTAACAAATGGTGCTACCTAGTATTTAGAGACAGAATTATGAATCAATCCTTCAGCAAAGAAATAGCCTAGGCTTTTCTCTCCATGGACATAGAAAAATTTGCTCACACAGTCTGAACCAAATTTCAGCTCCCCATGTGGTTTTACTGTCCTCTGTGCTCACCTGGAGGAGACATGTCTGCCCCCCCTATTCTTCTCAGTAAATCTAGTCAGTCACAAGGAAAGAGAAATGGAGACTTTGAGAGCTGTAAGTGGACAATCAGAGGACGTAAGTGGTCACTTCATAGTCACTGCCTCTGCTGTAATTCCTGCAGCATAACAATGTCTCCCTTTGGGATTTAGGACTGTCTTTTTCACTTGGTACCCTTTATAGCTTTGTATTTTACACAATCTGTGCCATTCTTGCAGGTCTCCTAAAGCGAAGAACCAAAGACATACTGTTTCTTCATGTTCTTTCCTCAGGCCTTTTCTGGATTCAACAATATTTTCCTCTGTTTTTCTACATTTTGAACTGAGTTGGAGCATAGCAGGGCTGAAGCTCAGCTCCTTTCTCAATCCTCTTGGTTGCCCTTATTTTCTGTTGAAAAAGAAATTTTGTCCTTTTCTTTCTAAACTAAGTTATATATAACTCACTAATTTTTTTTAACTTACAAGAGAAAAACCAAAGCAACCAAAAATTCTTTAGTCTTTTATCTTCCATACTAATAGCTGAAATCTTCCTTTTCTGTGACTCTGTATGATTTCCCACTTCTCCTCTTAATCTATATAAAAGAAAAATACTCAGGCAGGACTTCCATCTGTTTTTTCTGATCTATTTTGTCCTCTTTCAGCTAAGATTCAACTCACCTGTCTCTGGTATTTTTTGTAAGCTAGTCATGGCAGGACTCTGTGTGAGAAAGAGGTGTATTCAGACAGTAATTTGTCCTACTCACTGGAGATGTTTACTTTTTTTACAGTAATTGTTAAAGGTTCAAAAATAGTTAGATTGGACCTAATGTAAGAGAAATGCATTCTCTACTTGTAATGACTGCCAGCTGCTTCTCCCTCTACAACATATTCATGAAAAGTTTAGTCCTCACCTTCAATACTGTACAAAATCTCTTCCCTAATTAACCTCGCTTCCCATTTAGCGTAGTGCTCTCTCTCATTCTGGAAGTGTTCAGGGTCACGTTGGATGGAGATTTGAACAACCTGGTCTAGTGGAATATGTCCTTGCCTGTGGCATAGGCACTGGAACTAGATGATCTCTAATGTTTCTTTCAACCCAAATTGTTCTATAATTATCTTGATTTTTTAAAATTAGAACAAATATTTTTATGCCAGAAGGAACTTCCCTATTTGCAACAGTGTAGTTTCATCTTGTTTAGGATTATCAGTTAGGTAATTCCATTGGGTATTATACACCTTTAATTTCTTCCAGACACCTGCAAATATTGTTTTCAAATCCTCTAAATTTTGTACACAACTGTGATGATTTACTCATTCACTACAGAGCAGCCATTTTTATGAAATATCTTGGAATGTAGAAAAATGTAGGTTATTTATTTTATCTTTCATTTATTGAGAGATAAAAATATACCTTGCATTTGACTCTTGAAGATGTATCTTCCCTGAGAAGCTGTGTCATGCTGCTGTCATACACTTTGGAAAGAATAATTCAGGCTGATTGAAGCTATATGTCAGACTATAAGTTATCTATAGAACTCATGAGAAAGCTGAGCTTGTACATGGTCATGCCAGTAAAAAGCCTGCTTTGCAATTAAGTTTAAAAAGGAAAGCAGACCATCACGAGGCAAAGAAACAAATGAAAAAAAATCTAAAGTTTCACTGTCAAACAGATCAGGGAAATATTTTTACTGTCTCCCATCCTTTGGGAGTTTCTAGTATGCTTACATATTTATTCCCCTGCTAAGAGTCCTATGGGTGAGCTAAAACAAAAGGTAAGAAACAACTTTTTATGTACTTTACTGCAGAAATCAAAACAGTATACAGTTTTGGAGAAACTTTTTTCAGGTGAGAAAGAAATGTAAATTGAGTATTTTTTTCAAAGATGCTTCTGATCACTACATCAATAGAGCATTCAAACGCAACTCATGTCTACTTATCCTGTCAAAAAAACAGATGGGAACAGAAAAGTAGCAATAAGAATGTTATCAACTGTAGGAAAAGCTGTCATATAAGGTTTGAGAAATAAAGTTGTTTAATGTTTGAAGGCAAAAGTGAGAACAGTAAATAACATGCTGTGCAAAACAAGTCAACTGACTGTTCTTAAATATACAAACCAGAGTTCTGTAAGGAAGAACAGACTGTTTAAATTAGTTTTGACAGGAATTTCCATAGGATTTAGGAGTGTAGTTTTGTGACTACCCTGGGGGACTCATTGCTAGTGAATACCATCAACACAAGGTATCTGTTTTTATAAAAGGGGTCAATATAGATCTTCAGAGCACCCTGCCTTAGAGTTCTAACATAGTAGCCTCTTCTAGTACTAAGACATTGTTTATTTTAGTTGTGGTGTGGTTTAATAGGGGATTCTGGGAAAAGGTGGCCTTGAACAAGTTGAAAACAAGAGCTTGATCTGGGACGTGCACTTTCTTCTGTTTTGGCACTTTTCTGTTGCTGAGAAGGGAAAGCTGATGTCAACTATTTGCCCTAGCTGCTCTTAGCAATCTGGATGATTTAAATATTAATAATCTAAGACTGGCACCACTCTTCTGCTATAAATAATAATAGTATATAAAAATAATAGTTATCATTATTGGTAATATTTTTAGTTTTGTGCTATTAATATTTTTAATATTTAATACAAATATGTGAAGATAGTTTATATTTGTAGATACTTTGTGCTAATTACAGTAGAAAAAGGAGTATTACCAATTATTTCTCAGTGGTAAAATAAATGGGAAATGCAGACAGAACCACAGACAAACAAACATTAGGTTCTTTTCTGTGTCCTGCCAAACTGTTGTAGATGTTTAATGATTTGCCTAAAGAAAGATGGCCAGTCTGGATTTTTATTTGATTTTTAAAATTAAAATCTGAACAAAAATTTGAGCATCTTATTGAACTTACATGTTTCTTTAAGAAGATTTTCTGAAATTAAGAGGAATATGCCTTTATTTCTAGACACCCAGAAACCTAGAGAAAAAGTGATACTCATGAACAGAATCCTCCCTTAGAAGAATGTAAAACTTTTAGACTGTGATTCTAAATCAGTTAGGCCTGTCAAATATTTATTACCGACTTTACCTCTAGTAACGAATGCTCTGGATAATGACTATATGAACTGAGTAAAGACTCCATTGCCTACTATACCTTTCCAAACTTTAATAATTATTGGCATCATGGATATAGTTTGACAGTGATTTATTTAGTGGCTATCAAGAAAATATATTTTGGGTCCTATGCAGTAGAAAAGTGAGCAGTTAGTGGTTATTCACTAATTATTACTTAAAAAAAAAATCTCCTCTCATATTTCCAAAATTGATCAGAGGTGACATTTTTATCTATCGTACAATTTACAGAAACATTATTTCAATGAGGAAGCTAATCTGCAAACGATATAAAAGATGAACTCAAAAAGTATGTGAAGGCTGCAAGACTGTTTCTGTTGATGCTAAACGATTTGGGAAAAAGGCTCTTGTAAATGAATAAGTGTCTTTTGACTAACAGGGTGTCTACACTGGTATATAGATTAATTCTAGACTAGTACTAGACCAATATATATAATTTATTCTCCTAATTCAAAAAGATGTATCGTTGACTATAGAAGTCCAACTGGAGAAGACAAATTCTTGCTTCCTTAGTTATTAATTTTTGCTTTCTCAAGGTTCTTTAGAAACGTTTTATGTGTATGAATTTTTAGTTAATGTTTGTTCACATAATGGAATTTATGGTATTTATTGAAGTAACTTTAGCTTGAAGACAACACACATATATAAAATTTTGAAAATTACCTGCCACTCGCAGATGTTTAAATTAAGTTTATTTTTAGCTGTATTTTTAAAATGAATTTATGCATCAATAATATGAATGCACAAAACATTTGTGTTTTTTCTTATATACTGAATTATATAACCTATATCTCTCAGGAATTCTGTTCTAAAAAATTAATTAGAATTAAAATTGCTGTTATTTCATGCTTATATACTTTTACCTGAAAAGTGTTTGTTCAGTAGATGGAAATTTAACAGACAACATTTTAGGACATTTTAAGAAATGCTTGCAAAATTTACATCAAAAGTTGACTGATGTCAAGGGTTGTCAGCCAAGCCTTTCTTTGAACGATAAAAAGACATAGAACTCTCAGTGTGACAGGTGCTTGACAGGAAATGTTTACCATCTTTGCCAAGAAAATTAAACATGTATAAAATAAGGCATTGAGCACTGCTTTAAAGGTGAAAGCCTCAGATTTCTCTCCCTGGAGTTAAAAGAAACTTCTCTTGATAGGAAGATTTAGGACTTAGAACTTTAGGAAGATTATCAGAATCTTTTAAAGGTCTGTTAGTCTATCGAACAGCCACAGTTTATACCTGTTAATAAGCTTCTAAATAATGGTCATGTTCATAAAAAAGTCAAATCTGGAAAATGCCAGTAAAGCCGTATGTTGTAAAACAACATTACAGGATGACTGCAGTGGTATTCAAATAACTTTCTTGGTGACATAGCAAGACAAGGCCAGTCCTCCCTGCTCGCTCTTGTGTTTTGACAGCACCTGCAACAGAGTGAGTGTTACATAAAACATTTAAACAGGACTTCCGTATTTAATACTCATCTTTTAAAGGGCATATTACCCCAGTGTTTATAGAAGGCATTGAGGAAAAAAAATGAAAAGCTATTTCCATAAGAAACTCTTAGAGCTGAAACAGACCAAAGAGAAAGACATCATGAAGTGAAATGAGTGTGACAGAATTATTTTCTTTCCATTCAATTTTTACTCTGCTCTCCTATTTGCTTGAATTTTGTTCTGTGCTTTCAGCTGCCATTCCTCATAGAGCACTGTTATTACTTAACTTTTTCTTACTTGACTGACCTAAAGTATCCTTCTTGCATCTAAGCTGGAGGATGCTCCAGTAACACTCAAAGATTCTGAGATGTTTTCATGGCTACAGATGAATTTGTGGCCTTCTCAGGGAATAATCTGACAGCCTTGTGCTGGGGCAGCTGCTGAGCCTTCTTACAGCCTTGCAACTGGCAGTCCTACTTGCCCCAAAGGAGAGGTCAAAAAGCTGTATTTGTGCCTGCTAGCTACTGCTAGAGGAGATCTGCTCTAGTTTGGGTAATTTGCTGCTGGAGAGATTAGGATTGCTCCCACCAATCTTCAGAGTGCCTCATCATGAAGGTTTAAACTTCCACTTGAAGGTTAGTGGTGAATGGTTGCTATTGGAGATCTTCCACTGTGGATTTGAAACATCTGCAAAAATTCATCTGCACACATCCTCAGGAAGAATGGAGGACTTTTCTCCCAGAAATGTGAAAAGAAATATATTTTCCCCAGTTTTTTGACTGTTAATATGAAATGTTACTCTTGGTTGTTTTAGTTTATTGTACTAAATGCAAGTTAATACCTTGTGTAGTTTAACTTGAACAAAAACAATCCATAGATACTCAAAAGAAAAGCAGGCTGAGAGACGGAGGTTGAAAGGAAGTTACTGTGCTCATCTCTCTGCTCCATTATAGAAGTTATACTCAGGTGTTATTGCCTTCATGTCAAGAAGTTCATAGAGCCCTACAGCTTCTGCAGCACTGTTGATGACTCCATATTAACAAATGCATAAATGCATAAACTTCCTTTAAAAGTCATTGCCTGTGCTGGAGAAGACAGCAATCCTCCTCAAGAGACTTCGAGAAAGGTTTAGTAGAAGACAAGTGCCCTTTTTATTATGATTCTGTATCAATGCACTTTACAAGGTCATTGAAAAAACAGCACCTATATTTTGTCAGCTTTCAGTGGGAAATAGGTATCCAGTTACTGCTTTTGTCCTAAAAGCACTCAACAAACCTCATAAAACCATGTGTTCTCTTGTTAACGGGAAAAAATTTTTAATTACAGATCATTCCAAAAAATAAGGAATTTTATACAGAATGGCAGGGAAAAATATGTGTGTTTATTTCCAAAACTCTTTCATGATCCATATTTTTTTCTCATTTCTGTTTTTACACCCCATGTCACCATTAGCCTTATTCCAGCATTCATTATTTTGCTTGACATGAACATTCCTCTTCATTTCTAGCATTCAACAGAGACCCTGATGTAAACGGCCTCAAAAACCCAACTCTCCTTTACCTGCTCTCTCATATTGAATTTATTAAGCAGCAGATGGCCAGGGACAACGTGCAGTTTGTAAGATTTGAATCAATAGACCTCCATGGTGTGTCAAGATCAAAGAATGTTCCTTCTCGATTTTTTCAAGTAAGTTTTTTCATTTCTAGTTGTACCTTTTTGTGTTTTCATGCCCCCATCCTTAAATTATATTTTTTTCCATACTGCAGACAGCAACTCCAACTTAGAACAAATTATCTGTTCCCTCCCCTTGCTCATGTTCCCAAAGGATTTGGACTTCTTTCATCATTGCAACAATTTATTCCTCTTTTCCTCCAAATAGTAATCTAATTAGATAATGCTAATAATTTCAGTTCTTTGAAGTTCTAATAATCTCTTCCCTCAGAAACATCTTTTCAGATTCATCACATTCTAAAAAAAATTTAATTTGCTGAACACCTCTAAATTGTGAGAAAGAAAGGACTAAACACTGAAAGAAATAAAATTACCGGAAATAAAATAATTTTATTTATGAAGAATTTCAAAATTATCAATAAGATAGGAAAATATCACCAATTTGCTCAATGATTTAACAGCAATATTTGCCATTGTAATGATTCAGAAAATAAAAATCAAATTAGGAAGCAGGATAAATTAGGTCTCAGTGTTTAAGAGGGAGAGTTACTACTATGGGGCAGTAGTAACCTTTGACATCTGTTTCAGTGCCAAATGGACAGCTTAGACGTCGTAGAGCAGAGTTCACCAAAGTGTGCAGTTTTGGTTATGGGTGTCACACATTGATACTGTTGACTGCCAGCTGCTTAAAAGAAGACATTTAATTAATTAATTAATTCATTCATTCATTCATTCATTCATACGAAGAGAAGCCACCATATGCAGTTTCCATCTGCATATGCAAAATTGGCCATTTTCAGTTCTGAGCTGGCCCCTTCATGGGTTTGTTCTGTCTCCTCTACTCACACAAATGGCAATTTTTTCCCTTAGAAGAATAAAGGTAAGATGTAAATATGAGCCAAATTCCACTTGATAGAACTTGGCCTAATTTCAGTTCTCATCAGAAAAATGTTTGATCATAAGGTAAGTCATAAAAGTGCTTGATTGAAGGTAGATGATCCTTCCTTGGGAGCTCACCTGCATTTCATTTTCATCAGTTGAAGCTTTCTGTTCAAATGGAGAAGAAAGTATAATTATGAGATTTTCTTACCTATAAGTACTTTCCTGCATTTTACCCCAAACTTTTTAAGTCTAGAAAGTGAGATTTTTCTGTTAAACGCTGCACCTTAAAAACTATTTAAAGAGAAGTTACAGCCTGAACTGTATTGATATGAGTCTTGTGTGGTCACTTGAGTCCACTTAAACAAAATGGTCAGAGGGTATGGAAGCTAAATAGCCTAACTAGATAAAAGTCTGACTTGCAAAGAGTGCACCTACCTGGTGATACCAATTGTATAAACACCATACAAGAAAAGTGTTGAACACTTTTTTTGTCTTTTATGGAAATTTTAAAAATTATCATTGATGTCATAGTTTTCATACCAATCTTTCAGAAAGTTGCTCTGCTTTATAAAGACAGAGTAACTGGCTTTTACCCTTCATGTTGGTGATCCCTGCATTTTAGTGTTCTTTTATAAAAATATCATTGTTCTACCTGAGAATCTGAATTTTATGTCTTTTATATACATAAAAATACTATTGAGCTCTTTTCTGGTTTGGTAATGTGTCATTCTGCTCTGTGTTTAGGAGAAAGCAATTCATGGTATTGCCATGCCCAGAAGTTACCTTGAGCTGACGCTGAATCCTAAAGATAATGAATTAGACTACATAAATGCAACCAATTTCAATTGTGACATAATTCTGAACCCTGATTTATCAACGTTTCGAATACTACCCTGGACTGAGCAGACTGCAAGAGTGATATGTGATTCCTTCACTGTGCTGGGCACACCACTAATGACCTCCCCAAGGCACATTGCCAAGAAACAGCTGAGCCAGCTTCAAGACAATGGCTTTTCTTTGCACTCTGCATTCACTTATGAATTTTGTATTTATGGCATTACTGAGGTTGTAAATTCAAAGACAATATCCTTTCCTGCAGCCACGATACTAAATAACCATGACCAGACTTTCATTCAGGAGCTTATTGAAGGAATGTATTATGCTGGTGCCAACATCGAAAGCTTTTCTTCTTCCAGTGGGCCTGGGCAAATGGAGATCACTTTTCATCCAGTGTTTGGCCTAGATGCTGCTGACAGTGCCTTCACGTTTAGAACAGGCCTTAAAGAGGTGGCTAAGAAGTATAACTACGTGGCTAGCTTTTTCTCAGAATCAGGATTATACAATCTGGGGGCTCTATCACATAGCCTGTGGGATCTGAATGGCCAGAAGAATTTGTTTTCTGCCGGTTATGGAGTTGAGGAGCTCTCAGAGCTTGGAAAAAATTGGTTATCAGGTCTCTTGGCACACACAGCAGCTATCAGCTGTTTGATGGCTCCTACCACCAGTTGCCGCAAGCCTTATTCTAAATACAGTAAAGAATCAAAAGAGACTGTAAATGCAAATTGGGCATATAATGATAACAGCTGTGCCTTTAATGTCAAATGCCATGGTGGAAAAGGCACTTATATAGAGAATAAATTAAGTTCTGCTGCAGCAAATCCATACCTGGTCCTTGCTGCTACTATTGCTGCAGGTCTAGATGGAATAAAGAGAGGACTTAGCTATGATGATATGCTTGAAGAAGAAAATCACACTGGTGATCTGAAACATTCATCAATCCCTCTGAAACTAGAAGATGCTTTGGTTGCACTTGAGAAAGATTCGTGCATTAAGGAAGCATTAGGCGAAACTTTTATCCGATACTTTGTTGCCATGAAACATTATGAGTTAGAAACTGAAGAGATGGATAGTGAAAGGAATAAATGCCTGGGATATTTTATTTAGAAGGAGCACTCTTCTGTAGTGGCGCTGTGTAGATGCATACAGTGAATGGCTACGGTTCTTGAAATTAGTACATATATTTAAAAATGTTTTAATGCTTTGAGATTTCCTCCTCCTCCTTCGCATGGTACATGGTAATTGCACTTAATTGTCCATGTACATTCATGGCAGCACAAAGCTGATATATTCATGAAATATCATTAACAGGCTATTAAAACACAAGTCGAGTTTTTTGGGCAGACCAGCTGGTGAGAAAAAAAGAGAAGGTGGAATGGAGAAGAGCAACTATGCAACTGTAACAGGATTGTATGACATGCAGAAAAAGTGGGAATGATGGGGACAGGGGTGAGGGTTGGGGTTTGGAGGAGGGGAACACAGGGAATCTCGTGTTCAGCATGGTTATGGGATTTGTTCCAGCCTATTCAGTAACTGATGTGTTGCAAAATTGAAACAATATGTGTTTGATTTAAAACATTAGCTGGAACAATGGACATTGTAGAGAGAGGGGCAAAGGGCTGAGGCTGTAGAACCTGAGAGGATGGAATCAGTGTCTTAATGGTCATGAATAAAAAAGACAGGATGGATTATGTAAGAATCTATACATCACGAATTCTGCTGCTGAATGGAGTTTCCAAGAATTAAAGTTAATAAAGATACTAAAAGAAATCAAATGGTGACTTGAAGAGGAAATAATTCATAGAAAGGCAGCAGTGTCAAGCCACTGTGCAATAAAAAATGAGTTGATTTTGTATCTGTTTTGATGGCTAATGGGTTAATTCAAATTTAAATGGAAAATGAAGTAAAACAGGGTGAAAAAGCCAAAGAATTTACAGCTTAAACTGTACTTAATAGCAAAACTTTATTTTATCAAGGATGCAGAAGATGACTGAGGGGAGAGGAGCAAAAAGAGGAGGTTGAAACCAGAAAGAAAGAGTGAAGATGCAAATTCAGAGACTGAAAAATCATGGTTAAAATCGAGGGACAAAGTACTCAATCCTAAAGTTAGAAATGGCAGTTAGAATGGTATAAAGAAAAATAATTTTTTAGGAGTAGTGGGAGGTGGGGTTTAGATTTGCTCTTTGATCTTGTTGCTGCTGTCATCCTTTATTATTAAAGATGGCATTTGTTTCATACATCACCTCTGCATTAACAGTGATTTCTGGTGTTCTTTATCTTGTCACAATATTTTGATCTATGTGTAGGAATTTGTGAGTGAAAGAGTTTGGTCATCAGTGGAGTAAAAACAAGATTCAGTCAGTGCCTCTGTCAACTTGCAGAATTAGGAAGATGTGAACAGGAATGTGTTACTTACCTACTGATGGATCTTCTATTCTTCCCCTGCAGAGTATTGTGCTTGAAAGTATGCTAAAGCTTTTTGTGTGATTCCAAAGAACTCATTTTATACTCAGGTAGCAAGAGGAAATAAATAATCTAAAGAAACATGATGAAATCCCTTGTCTCAGTCTGTGATTGGTGGGTGGGTTTGATTCTCTCTCTTACTCACATGATAAATTTTTGAATGGCCAAATTTAGGGCATATAGGGGACTATTTTTCTTTGCTACAGGCTAATTTGCAGTGGCCAGGTCTAGCCTTGCATTTAAGCAGAACTTCCCATTCTGAAAAAAATCTTGTCTTTTGCTGCCCAAGCACTTCTTCAGGTGCTCTGGAAATCTGTCTTCTCTTTTCTCTTTCTGGTTACTTACCATTTTCACAAGCTCTTGGCAGAAGACACACATAAAAATTATTCCATTCCTCAGAGGGCTTACTTACCATACTTAATATTTAGTCCCAGCAGTCACACAGATTATTAGCTATTCGTTGGTGTAGGTTCATAAGACATTTTTTCATTTGTCTTGGATTTATCATTATCTGCCACTGTATACATTCGTTTTAAAAGGATGATATATAATGGACTTCTATAACTGAATTTAATAAACATGAAGTTTATTATATATACTACATATATTATCCATATGTTTTCTTATCACAACATTGACAAAATAACATCCTACCTAAATCTCTTGCTGTTTATGTCCAACTACCTGACTAGATTGACAGAAAGCCATTACTTATGAACCAAAAACCCTCAGGTGTCTATGTTCTAAAAGTTACAAAGTTATAGCAAGATAAAGTAAACCAATAAAATAATAAAATAAATCTACAGGTATTTTCTAATTAGTCTTCAGTGACTCATACTCTGAAAAGACATTGACTATATGATTAAATGGAATCATTTCATGTTTCTGGCAAATGAATGTTTTGTTGGTTTTTTGGGGGTTGATTGTTTGTTTGTTTGTTTTTTAACTAAAAAGTTCAGAGATGGAGCCTGGAGCTAGTGGGTCACAAATTATGGTCAATATTGTTCAACATATTTTCCTAAATATGTTCTATATAAAAAAAATAAAGTAACTCCAACTCTGTGGGAAAGCATAAAAACATTTATTTCAACATGAGCAGTTATGAATTTTAAAGTTGTGTGTATCACCAATGATGTTTTCATGCTTATTCCTTAGAAAGACAACTTCACTCTGCTCAGCTGAAATTAATTATTATTTACTGTTGTATCATTAAAATTTTATCTCCAATTGTTGCCTGAAAATACTCTTCACTCTTCTGCAGGCCTAAGGTCAATGTCAGACCACAATGTCATTGTTATTTAGATAATATAAATATGTGCAGTGTTAAAAAAAAAAGCATCTGTAATTTTGCATACATTCCTGATGATTTTCTAGGGTCATAAAATCATAGAACCATAGAATGGTTTGAGTTAAAAGGAATCTTAATAGTCACCCAGTTCCAAACCCCTTGCCATGGGCAAGGACACTTTCCTTTATAACAGGTTTTCTTGGAATTTCATTCAGCCTGGACTTGAGCACTTCCAGAGTGGGGCCTACAGGAAAAAATATGTACTTGAATAAGCGTAAATGCAGAATTCTACATTGAGATAAGGATGTGAAGAGCCTCAGTTTGTGCTTGTTCAGAACGGAGTCTGGGTTGTGTTCATTTCACCAGCTCAGCAATTGCATAGAAGAGACAGATCAGGAAATAATAACAAGGATATAGCTTGCAAGAGCAAAAAACTGATCATTTTGCCCAATTGAATTCCTCTCAGGATTTGATAATAAGGTGACACACTTCAAACACATGCAGATTTATTGAAGAAAATACTGGGGACCAAAGTAAGTGGATGCATGTAAGTAGGACCTATTTATTAGGAATAAATGAATTGTGTGTAGTTTAAAATGTGGAGACAGAGTATAGGTTTTATTAATGGTTTTCAGGCATGTAAAAGATGTAGCTAAGGAGCAGAATATTACTTTTTCTTCCTATCTGTTGCAGTTAGAATATATCAGCATGTTTTCCTCAAAGAAGATTTAAATTAGACAGTCTGGAATACATCACAGTGTTAAAGAGAATGAAACTGGAACCAGGTAGATGTCCATGGAAAGTGGCAGGGTTTTGATAAGGCACTCCAAAGTGTAGTTTATGATGCACCAAGACACTATATCCTGACACAAGGTACCTTCATAATGTTTAGAGGTATAATGAGATGACTCATTTTCATTGTTTGCTGGGTCCCACGTTGTTGTGTGATCATTGAACAGACTGCTAGACTGTCTATTCTAGGAGATAAAAAATTGGCCAAATCACATTATTTTTAATGGGAGAAACCTATCCATGATGAGTGTATGCAGAAGAAAACATACCAGAAGTTATAGGCTAGCAAAGCAGTCAGAAAAACTGGTGTACAGCTACAGATAGACAAATCATGTAATGGAACACTAGAGACAGTGAAACAGTAAAAATGTAGTGAAACACTGTAATATCATTGCTCAGGTAAATTTTATGTTGAATGTATGCAATGAGAAATGAAGGTACCTCATACCCTGGTACACATCATGACTTGATCTCTTTTTTGATGTACAGTCAGAAAAATAATACAAAAGCTACAAACCCCTTCATACAGCAGCTTATTTTCAATTTGGAAATGCCATACTTCTAACCAGGCTTCAGGTTTCATGAGATATGAAAAGAGAATTGAATTTGCTAGCTAACTCGTCTCCAGCATGTCAAGGTGATGGTGCCATGTATGTAAGTGAATATTCAAATTTTATTCTTTCAAGCTCCAGCCAGAGGGCAGCAGTGCACTGTGCAGTGCTCCTCTGGGATCTGAAGCTCTCATGCTGTGCCGAAAAACACCCATTAAAACACACCCATATCTGTTATATATGTCCTTACAATAGTTTTTTAAAAAGGTAGTGTGGTAGCTAAAAGCTAATGTATGTCTCTTTCATTGGTTTAGCTAAGCTTAATTGTCTGTTGAATTTGCATGTCCTTTTAATTTAAGAACCATAGATCCAAAGTATTGTTTTCATTCTTGGTAACAGTATTTAAATCTTAGTCTAGTAAAAGGCTTGTATCTATATTCATGTGTGTGTGTGTGTGTGTGTGTGTGTGTGTGTCACCTAGGTGTATCATCTTTAATAACATTTCAGCAAAAGTACAAATCATTTAATGGCAGCATTCCATTTTTGTAATTTAAATGTAGGCCGTTACTGGAATTTCTTTCATGTTTCCATCTTACTTAAATACTTTTGGAGGTCTGCTTGCTTATAGGGCTCCCATTTTACCTATATTGTTGTGTCATTTTTTTCCCATCTGCTGGAGGAAAATCATAAATGCATAGTGAATGAACATACTATACATATACCTATTCCAATCACCTTTCTATTTCAGAGAAGAAAAAAAACTTTACCCGGAATAGGAATTATTGAAGCTTAGATACACATTCTAGATATCTGCACATGATATAGCCATTTTTTCAATGATTCTGACTACATAATATCTATATGGCTTTGCCCTGTAAGCCTGCTACCACAACTCACATTTTTCAATATTGAATTTCTTCACGAAGTTACAGTCTTCAAGTTTTAGCAAACCTTTTCCTCCAACACTTTCTTTGCAACACCCTCATGGTTTTTTGGTTTAGTTTGGTTCTTTGTAACTAAAGAGCTCAATTATTTTCAAAATTCCTCAACTGCTAGAAATAAAAAATTGATCCTGCAAGGTTGCTGCAGAGCCTTAATTTAGCTGCTCTGAAACTCTGCTGTTTTAACACATTTGAATACATCATCTGTGGAAAACATTCCAGTGCAGTCCCAGGGTAAGGCAGTAAAGGAAGTAAGGAGGAAAGGAACTATTTGCCAGCAACTCCACTACATGTATTAGTCTTGAGCAATAGGAGAAAGATGTGAAGAGGACTGAGCAGGTGAGGGTGCTTTGTACAAACTCTAATTCATCACCTGAGAAAAAAAGACCAATTCCTGGATGAAAAAATGACTGGTTGAAGGTGAGAAATCACTTGGATGAGTCTGCAACTACAGAGTACTTTTTTTGATTGAAGGAATACAATAACAATTGTTCAGTTTAATCTGTAATTTCAGAGTGCTTTTTGATTTCTTTGCTGACACTAAGCTCTCATCATAATAACATCCATAAATAGAGCCTTCTACATCTCACACTGACTGTGATGTTCCATCCTGATAATGCTATGTCCATAGTTTTTTGCTCTTGTTGTTGTTTCATTTTGTGTTTCTTGTTTTGCTGTCACCACTTACAGAATAGCAGCTAATACTGACAGTGTTTTGTGCCTCTTCCATACACACTCTACGTGGACTTTCTGTAGAATACTAAATTGAGTTCAAAGCTATTGGGCTCAAACTTACCCCAGAGAATTTTAGGCATTTTATTGGCACACCTCAGAATCTTAGCTCCCATGCACCACTGGCTGCTTATTGAAACAGATAAAAATTGCCAAAGGGAAAAAAATATTACATTCTTTTCTATACTGTATTGTTTAATTCTCATAATTAGAACTGAGGACAACATCACTGAAATTTGCTTTCTTAGATATTGTGCAGCAGTGTACTGGGTCTGGTTGGGATGGAGTAGATTTCCTTCAAAGGAGCCCACATGGTGCTGTGTTTCAGATTTGTGAGTAAAACAGTGTTGGTAACACATTGGTGTTTTAGCTACTGCTGAGAAGTGTTTATACATCGAGGTTTTCTCTGTATCTCAGTCTGCATTGCCAGCAAGTAGGCTGGGGTCAACAGAAATTAAGAGGGAACAGAGTTACAACAGTTGGCCCAAACTGACAAAAGCGATATCATATACAATATAACGAGCTCAGCAATAAATCCACAAGGAGTCTTTTCAAAGTACCCATGATGTGGAGACACTGCATACTGATCTGCTTGTGGGAGGTGGTGAGTGATTGTCTTTATGTCACTTGGGGATTTTTTTCTCCTTATTCCTTCACATGTTAAATTGTCTTTATGCACAAGTCCTTCTTGATCTTCCATTTCTCTCCACCATCCTGATGGGAGGGTGGGTGAGGGAGCAGCTATGGGGGTGCTTAGCTGCTGACTGCAGTCAACCTGCCAGAAACTGTTACTTGAATATTTGTGCTCCTTGCCTAAGACAAACTTCCGTGAAAACACTGTATAGGCTAAAAATCTTGGAGTTTTTGGAGAGGGGAGTAATTGATGTGTAGTGCTGGTGATACTAGGAATTTTGTGGGAAAGGTGAACAAGTCATGCTTTATGACACCTTATTAATGTCTGGATTAGAAGCAAATATGCTTTAATCTAGATTCTGTGTTCTGAAAGCTGTTTTTTATATTTAAATATTTCATTGGCTGCAGATACTTTGCCACATGGTAGCATCAGTGGGCTGTTAAAGTTCAGCCTATCCTCCAGCAGGACTCAGTGAACACATCAATAGAGGGCCACTCACAGCAGAGTTGCACAGTGAAATCATCTGTGCCCCCTGTCAATTAGAGCGTTTCACACTGCAGCTACAGTCTCACAGTGCATGCTACAGGAAGTGATCAAGGAGAACCTCCCAATGAAGCTACACCATAAGGTTCTGTATATTGTTCAGCAAATCAATATAAATTTACAATAGAATTACATGCTAAGCATCTCTGTAATATGTGCTAAATCATGGAGATTCATGATAAGGCTCACCTTTAAGCTCCCACGTAATATACAATAAATCACTAAGTTATAGCAAGGCCCAGCAAGCACCTTGCTTTATTTGGGCTATTACTGTTACTGCTGTAGTAATATGGGGTATCTGTCACTGAGAAGCAGAGTTAAGGAAAATGGTAAATTGGTTTGACTTTGAGGGCACACATGGAATGTGGCCACCTATTATTGCTTCAAATTTGTACTTCCTTTAGGATGCTTACAATTCTGCTTAGAAATGTGGTAGCTTTGCAACACACAGAATCATACTAACAAAAGCATCAAAGGGCAGTGAGGTGGCCTCTTTAGCACAGGTATTCTGCACATTGCTCCACCACTGCTGACCGGCTGACCTTGCTCAACAGTGACAATGAACTCATCCCAGGGTTCTTTAGGTTGCCTTAACAGCATATGCATTTATTAAATAAATGCATAAAAGTTAAACGCAACTTTCAGTTGCTTTTAAAAGTTCTCCTTTGGGGATATTTTACCATTTTACCATGAAGTCTTCATTAGACACTGGGAAAACAACATTCACAGGAAACTCTGCAAAACATCACTTTAAAACTTACTTTAGTTTTGTTTTGATGAATAGCTTCAGATCACTCATTTTCTTGTGACTAATATTTTCTAATATTTTCACTGAAAACTTAGGGCAGTGCTCTTAAGGATATACACATACAGAGCTGTTTACACTCTAATTTTGGTGTGCTGAGGTTCAAAAGGGGAAAGGGAGCATTCATGCAGGTGTACAGGCATCAATAAAACCAAAAGAATGAGAAAGAAAAGCTGATGCTGATTATGGAAAAGAAAACAGATCATATGGCTGCTTCAGGCAAAAGGCTTCATCCTTCACCCAATAAATACTTGGAATGTGACCCATCAACAAAGAAGTGCTTGTGAAGGATGCCTCTAGGGGCAGTTCCCAAGTGAAAGATATTTTGGAGATAGCCAACAAAGTTACTTTGTAAACTACTAACGTATCATGGTTAGTATGTTGATGGAGCTTCCCTACTCAGAGCAGGTTTTTGACCTTGAAATATGCATGACCAACAATTATATCAAATTATGTCATTGCACTGAGACAAAATATAACTTAAAGAAGTCACATAGAGACCAATGGTTACAGGTAGTTGTTGACTTCTCTGGAGTTGCCATACATTTAAGCAATGAATTAATCTGACATTTTAAAAGGGGTCTGGTTCCAAGCACTCTAAGCTCTGGAAGAGTCACTGCATGCTATAGGACTAATTTGTGATTTCTCCTAACTCATCAAAGAGCCAAGAAGAGCTGGTACTACAATGGCATCCAGCAGATAGCAGTTTTCCATCTGCTCAGCTGCTGCTACAGCTCAGTACTGCCGGACCTAAGAAGCCTGAAGATCCTTGCTTTGTCCATTGAGTGCTACAATCAAAATGCTGCTGTCATCCCCTTGCCTCTGTGCTTGACTCCAGACATGACAATGTAATCTATCATGTGGATCAGGGCTCAGCCAAAGTCACTTTCAGTGTCCACTGATCTATACATTGTTTATTGCTTTCTTTTGAGGGAATAAAAGGGATAAATATATTTCTAAAATCTAGAAACTTTACAGGTCATTTCTGGGAGCCCCTGGGTAGCCTTTCTTGTGGTAAGAATTTTGGATGTCTGCAATATTTCTGTGCTGTCTTTTTGCTTGTTGTACCATTAAAATCGAGTGGTCAGCGCTGATTTCAGAAGGAGCTGTGTGGAATAACAAGGGAAATGCCAATGTCACCTGGTAATCATTTTCATTAATTCTTGAGATGACACAGAGTATCAGTGGGAGGCTTTTGTGGATCTGGTTACTTGCTGAGAAGAAAACACATGGTTGAAAAGTCTGCAGTACCCACTTTGCAGCTTTGATGAATTGAAATGGATGTTACTACCACCTGTTATCCTGATAGCAGGGGGACAGATATTTCCATTGATCCTGTCAGGACCAACCATGCAGCTCATACTGCTTGTACAAGATGCACTCTCCATTTATGTACTGCGTTATGCTCCTTCCCAAATGACAGGTTGCAAAACAAAATCTGTTTTGTCTTGTTGGAGCCAGTTGATTAATCACACAATATCTTCCTTGCATTTTACCTTTTATTTGTAACCATAAATCTTGGAAAAAGACAGGGGTCAATCATTGTTCTCCTCTGATAGCAGAGGATGTGCCTCTCTGGGTACACAGTGTGAGTGGAAACTTGCTGCTTCATAAAAATCACAACCTCATGGAAATGACACTGAAAGAGGTATTAAAAAATTAGCTTTGTCAAAGATGATCCCAAAAACAAATTCTTATAATATTTTCTGTCTTTCCACACATCCTCAGTGTGGCACTTCCTGAAACTGATCAAAGACTAGACACAAAATTAGTTTGTGTGAGCACCAGTATCTGTATTTTATGCCACAAAAGCTCTTCTGTGTACACAGAAACACAAAGTAATGGTAGATGGAGGGAAATCCAAATAATACCTTGCACTGGGTCCTCCTAGGACTATCCAGGATTCATCAGCTCACCATGAGCTGATCTCCACCATCCCAGAGGAACAGGGAGCCCTATGGCATGTGGGAACACAGATTAAAGGCTCAGAGGAAGGGATACTGCCTGGGCCCCTCAGGACTGTTCCAGGAGTGTGTATGAGGTGTACATGTGTGTTCTGTGTCTGTGTGCCTACTGGGTGTGTCTGCCCAGCCTCTCTTGGGCCACTGGATCCAGCACAGTGCAGTTTCCCCACACATCATAAATATAATTTGTTCTAAAAGTGGGGTTGGACAGATTTTTCTTACAGAGCCATAGACAGGATAAATGCCCATAAACTCAGAGCAAAATAAATGGAAGAAAAGTCCATATAGCTTGCTTCTGCCACATTGTGGAATTGCCCATGGGAAAGTTTTGTGTGAACACGGAGCTTTCCCAGGAGCTGGTCTGGGAGCAGAGGTTTTTTCAGGAACAAGCAAAAGCACTTGTTACTGTTTACAGAGTGTGTTTTTTGTGAACTCTGTTGTTTATAATGAAAGCATCTGTGCAAGAGGCACTGCTTGCTTTGTACTTAAGCAAGGTAGTGTTACAATAAAGTGTCTCTGTCTCTCTGTTTTCCTGTCTTGAGAAAAGACCATGTTGCTGTGTGTTTTATTACAGCCATTCCAAGGGTTAACCCCTAACTAATAGCAACACCACATCACAACTTTGTTAAAGGGCAGGAAATATGTAGATAATAAAAATTAAATTTGACCAGGAAACTCCAAACAGCATATGTCCAAGCTGACAACCAAATATTGGCACCTTCTTAATTTTGTCTCATCGAGTAGATGACTATCCCAGCAGTTCTGTGCCAACCTGCCAATCCAGCAAATTTCAGAATATAGCACACACTTCCTGAAGCAATGAAATGTTTCACAAAAGATTTAATGAAATTTATTTCTTTGGTGAAAGATCTAATGGAGATACAGTTGGGTAATTTGCTGTTTTTACTGACCAGATTTCAGTGTCTGAGGGAGCAGACTCACATCTTTGATGGAATTTGCACTTGTATCCAGCTTATTTTTCTGGCTACAAGTATACTTCCAAAAGGCATGAACATGGAAGAGGCTTTTATTTAAAAGATTCTTGAGTAACAGAAGAAAAATTAGTCTCAGGTTTAACACTTCAGTGTTTCTTGTTGACTTGGAAAACTTAAGGTACTGCTGATACCTTATTTTTTAGTAAGACAAAATTATTCAAGTGAGACTTTTTAGAACAGAACTATAAAAATATTTTTTCCTACAACAGTGTTACAAGTGGAGATAGGAATATGAAGAAATGGATAATTAAGCAGCATAGTACTAAGCCTACAAAGTAATAAAATGCAATTTCCACCTACTAAGACAGGAAAGAACTTCAAGAATATTTTTATTCTCATTAATTTCCTTCTGTTTTGGTGGACCCTGGTCTTGGAAAGAAAAAAAATAAAAGGTATTGTCTTAGTCTTCTGTCTATGGATTGCTGTGTCTTAAACATGCTTTTTTTCTCCCATGCAAGAATAGAACTTTTTAATATTTATATATTCTCTAATACCAATCAAAATCAATGCTATTAATTATCACAATTATAACTAATTATTCCGTTATAGATGATGTAAAATTAACAGGATTTTAAATATCCTCTTTTCATCACTCTCATGTGTAATTTCTGCTGTTAAGAGCTTTTCTGTCAACTAAGTGCATAACTAACATTTTTTATCTTTGTTCAGGATTTTTGCTGAGTTACTGCATAGCTATTCCTCTCCACAGCATAGAGACAGAGACATTTTTTAATTCTGACTGACACAAATGTTTTGTTTTAAGAAGACCACATTTCTTTCACCTGTCATAGTCTAGACACCACCTATGTGTATTTTATTCTAAAACCAGTTTGCACTGACACTATGATTAAGAACAAAAACTAATATTCTTACAGAAAACAAATCTTACCTCCAGTGAGATACATGGAATCTTATTTATATTAGTGCAATGACCCCAAATAATCATAAAATTCTGGTCCTTGATATCTTTTAACCTCTTTGAATCCTTGTCTGTTGCCTTGCAATATTTTACATTTTTAAAGATAGAAGTGGAAAAATCCCACCCACTCTGCTTTTTCAAAGTCAATGAATAATTTTCATGAGTAAATAATAACAATGAAAGGAATTAGTTTTAAGAAGATTTATCTAATTCATCTGACATTTTAAACATGATTCCTGACATAGTAGGCTACAGTCTCAGCTCTTTGCATATCAGATTTTATACTGTGATAATTCAAGGGCAGTATTTCTTCAGAGCCTTTTCTTTCAAAATCCTCTCTTTAATGCCTTAATTTTGCATAATACTGCCCCAAGGACTAGGAAGACTCATAGTGTGTGGAGTCTTGCCCCTTGTTTTACTTACTCTCATTTAATATCAGTTTAAATCCACCAACATGAGCTTCTCTGTACTTACACCATGATGAAGACAGAATTTAACTCAACAGTTCAGCCCTTAATTTGATCCCATGTGTGGTCTACTTAGTTGTTTTCTTCTACCCAGCAACTTGAAGGTATACAATCAGAGTAGTCTACTGCAAGTGATGGCTCTCAGGAAGGACAGACTTTGGCATATGCACTCATCTTTTATGGTGTTGTACCCTTGAGGAGAAGCCCCTGACTACAAAAGCAATCTGTAGTCTAAGAAAATGTTACTGTCACAGTGATGTTGTCAGAGGCATGATGAAGAGTGATTTTTGTGCTTGCTAGCAAGTGCATTTTTCCCATTAAGAGTTAAGTGAATATAAGTCATGACTCATTTATATGTTTGTGCTTACAAGAATTAACAGAACAATAGTCTTTGTTCCCCAATCATCCAGAATGGGGAAAGAGTATAACATGCTTTGGATCCTCACTTGCAATGGATGCCCAGCTTTCCATCCCTTCACACAAACTGAGGTGAAGCAGGATGACAGGAAGCTAGTGTGCATCATTGTAATGGTAATGGTTTAGGAATGAAGGTGGGCCAATTTGGATCAGATATAAGGAAGAAGTTTTTCACAATGAAGGTGGTGCAACATTGGAACAGGTTGCCAAGAGAAGTTATAGGTGTCCCATCCCTTGAAAAATTCATGTTGGACAGGGCTCTGAGCAACCTGATCTCGTTGAAGATGTCACTGTTCATTGAGGGGGGTTGGACTAGATGACCTTTATAGGTCTGTTCCCACCCAAACCAGTCTATGATCAGTACCCATCCCAGTAAAGGAGAGCAGTGGGTGTGGCCTAGGTCCCGATGGCCAGAAGACCTCTTGCAATTAGCAATTTAGATGTATCCTGAAGATCACATCTGTGCCTGAGGCACACTGTCAGCTGTTCCTTCACTAGCATAACCATCTGTCTTAGAGAGAGGATGAATCAGCTACGCCAGCTTTTCCATGTATATTGCAACTCAGAAGTGTGCCAATACAATATATCAACTTCCACACATATATTGACCCTTAAAAAGAGAGTTTCTTTCCTTTTTCCCCCTTCCTCACTGCTGAGTTGTTTCCTGCTCAATGCAAGGGTTTCAGTCCCTACCATGTGTTCATTCCCTTCATTTAGTATATTTTAGACAGGGAC
The DNA here is from genome assembly GCA_013397375.1 of Toxostoma redivivum. Lineage (NCBI taxonomy): Eukaryota > Metazoa > Chordata > Aves > Passeriformes > Mimidae > Toxostoma > Toxostoma redivivum. The sequence continues at coordinate 34,310 of VXBI01013412.1, read as the reverse complement.
CGCTCGCCTGGTCTCCCTTTGGCAGGCTGCTCTTGCTGATTTGTTGTTACTGCCCTCTTGGGATGGCCCAGGCTCCAATCATGAATTCTATCTTCCCCAGCTGTGCTCTGACTAAGTGAAAGAGGAAGGGCTTGTATCTTCAGCTATGCCCTAGATATATTGCCACTGTCTGAATTCTATGTATTGCCTCACTGGCTGCAGCACTCCTGAGCGTGTAACTGATTTCCCCTGTTTGCCTGGGCACTTTGTACTGCTCTGCATGACTCACTGCTTGTATTGCAGGACTGCCTGCAGCAGTAGTCTACAAATTAGGAATTACAACTGGAAGCAGAGTTATAGTAAGAGATATAAGGGTGTGTTGTAAGAAATGCAGTTATTTTTTACTGTATTTGCAATTGTGTGTCTGGAGGCAAGCAAGAAGAGAAGTTGCAGTCACGAACAATTTGGGAATGAAGCCCATGGTCTCTAGCAATGACTGAATCTTAATAGGCAAGGTGCAATAGAGATAGCACTTGGAGGCAGGAATATATAGGTTACAATCTGTGTAGCTGTTTATACAATTTAAAAAGATGGGGGTGAAATTATATCCCTTCAGCAGTATAATGAATAGTCATATAAAAGTCCAAGAAATAAATGTTGAAAATTCTTCATCTGAAGGCCAGAAGCATTTCAACTCCCTGGAATTTTTCTTGTGAGTATTTTCAAAATGTGCAAATAAAATGAGTCTATATGGACACATTGTAGCTTGAACCTCCTTTTGGGAGGCTGATACATTGCAAACTTGCATAGCAGTGATTCAGTATATCAGATAAATGCCTAATCAGTGTCTATGCATTGTGCACAGCTACTTCATGCTGTCAACAAAAAGACTCAAGATTTGTAGAGGCTTTTACAGTTCTTTTTTTTTCCTAATCAAGAAGAAATAATCTGATGGGTTAATTCCTCATTTTCGAAGGGTTCTTATGGTGCAGTTACAATTCAATTAAGCAGCAGTCTATGTAGAATAAATTGCTGTTATACACTTATATTTAGACTTCTCAGTTTTTCTGCAAAACCTCACCAAGAGCCAAAAATATCTTAGGAATTTTGAAAATTTTCATCAAAGTACATTAAGGTGTCCAGTTGTACAATCCTTCCTCATGTTGTAGAGTTTTGGCTGTGAAATCATTGACTTGCAAAATGGTGACAATATTCCTATTTTCATTCCAGCATTTAGTTTAGCTAATTACTTATGTAATATTAACTGTGTAAATGGGTATATACTTTTTGATTTAGGAAAAAAGCTAAGTCAATAAGATCTGAATGCATGTACAATATTGATATTTATTAAAAATATCACAATATCTTAGAATTTATATGATTTCAGTGGATCACTGTCTTGCACCAAAAAAATCCCAGAAATGTTCCCAGCCTCAGCATAATAATAATATCCAAACATCTTAATTGTAGTATAATTCTTTTCTGAGCATCCCCTCCTCCCAAGACAGTGCTGTGCTCTCACCAGACTTCCTCTGACATTCTCTTCAGCTTCAGGCAAAAACAGTAATTAATGATAAGACCTGAGTGTTGTACAGCTAAGCACTAAACAAGACTGTCTCTTCTCATCTCTGCTAGTTGCTTGCTCTCTGATCTTCAGCAATTATTCAGACTGATTGTAGGTAAAATTACATGTTATGAAAACTATGATGTGTACATCTACTGTTTCAAAATAGATTAACTCAAAATCTGTGCTTCCACGGGACACTCAAGATCTTTGGTCTAAACAAAGGTCTGCTAAAGCTAATTAAGGACATTAAGGTGAAATTTGCTTTACTGGAAGACCTTTCAAAGTGTCTATATTTTGAAAAATTTAAAAGTATTGATTTTCAGGTAGGTCCATGCTAGAATCTTTTTGTGTTATGGTGATACTAGCTGCAGGTTGTCAGGAGAGGAGAAGGAGTATCTTTGTTAGAAGTACTTCTATGTTAAAAATAATTACATATATTCTCAATAAATAAAACTTGCCTATTTTTATAAAGCTGTGTCAGTTCATTTTAAAAAATTACTGTATCAACTAAAAAAGTCACAATACATAGCAGTATGGTTTTCTATATTTCTTATTGTAAACACAATTTTACTGGGGTAAGAAAGATTTTTGCCAGCGCATTTTAGTTGGTTGGAGTGAAGGTGGATATGTTACATGTTACATTGCCTTAAGGTGTGTTTAACTTAGGACTGTCTCTTCTTATAACATAATACTTTTCTAACATAGCTAAACCCATGATCTTTCCTTTCCTTTCACTTCTCTTTTACTTTCCCAACATTGTCCTGATTTGTTTAGATTTGTGCAATTTTTATTGCAGTTATGCCTCTGGCACTTTTACAATGCTGGTCCTTTGCTGAAATCACAGTACACCAAGAAGTTGATGGCCTCTCAAACAAACTTCTAGATTGAAAGACTTTTTGCGCAAAAGTTAAAGGAAGTTAGTTAAAATGTTTCAACAGATCAATGCTCTGGCAGTGAAGAAAGTTTCAGCTATAGAGGGATTTACTGATCAAAACGAAAAGCCAAACATTGTTCAGAGTTAAAGAAGAGTTCTTGGAAGAGAAAGACTTATTTCTCACTCCAGTAAGCAAGTTGGCAGCTACATTCAGCGCAAGCATAAATTTCCTGTAGGACTTAAAAACCAATTCATATGGCTCGTATCTCATCAGTTCATTTGGGAGACCTGAAATGTGCATAAATTTGTGCAATGTGTGATAATAAAGAAGAAATGTGATTGAGCTTTCACACCCCTCAGTCTGGCGAATATCTTGTTACGAAATGAGTGAGCATACTTGCTCAGTGATGTACAGAGGGGACTTCCCATGCAATCTTTCTGAACTTCTCTTGTTTTTGTCAAGGGGTCATGACAAGTACTTTCAACCCCTTCCTCAAATTTAATGAAAAAGGAGATTTTCACCTTGTGGTTTTAGGGGATCCCCTTAAAAACTTTTCTCCCTCACCTCATGCCAGGCCTTTGGGCACCCACTGAGTACACAGCTAGGGCTGTGCTGTATTCCCAATTTGGCAACCCCCTGGCAGGTCTTCCTCCTTGCACAAGGTTTTGTAGGAAGGAGCAGGTGGAAGATTGAGCTGGATTTACAGCTAAGTTTCAAGGGAGAACACTGTTACTAGCTAATAGTTGTGTAAACATTTTCATATCCTATTGTCTTTTATTTTGTAATAATAGGTATAATATATAAAAATTAAGAGAAAAATGCCTTAAGAAAAGTTTAAAAATATTATTTATTATATTGGTGTTATAGTCATTATGATTTTTATGCAGGACTGTGTATAGAGGAGAGAAGCATTGTTTTGCAAACAAAATATTCATAGCCAGAGACTCATGCAAGAAAAAGGGGGGAGGGAGGGAATGAGGAAAAATAATACCTTTTGGTGAAGAGCTAGTTTGGTCCAAAACAGAAAATTTCTTGTTTAGTTCCAGAGAAGAACTTGTGTGACTTTTGCTTTTGCTTTTTATCGGTTACCTAATAAAATATTATTTCTCTATAACCCCACATCAAAGTTTTTGTACAGGAAGAGTAAACTAGAAGTATTATAAAATAGTACAGCCAGTTTTGCTATTGGATAAATCAATTTATCGGCAGCATAGCTACACTAAAGTTGAAAAGAGAAGGTGTTTGTATTGCATTTAAATGTACAGTAAAAGCACTAAGCAGCTTTTGCACAGCAAGCAGAATCGCTTTTTCATCCACTAGATAGAGCTAGGGGACTTTGAGTGTCAGTGCAAGGCTTGGCACTGCACGCCTGTGACTTCTGCCAGGAGCCTGGAGCTCCCCTGCACTGCTCTGAAAATGTAAACAAACACATTTACACACCTGAGTAGGCTTCTTTGTTTGAAAGCTCATTTTATATCAAGTGTTGAATGATATGTTGAGGGCAGTGAAATAAAAAGTCGCATTTTCCTTCTTTTATTCTTTTATTTTTTTTTTATTTGTAGGATACAGCTTATATATGCTACCTTTCTTCATACTAATAGGGGTATTACAGCTTCAAATCTTACATCAGACATAGTTTTTTTGCCTTACTTGAAAAAATAACTTTGAAAAGAGATAATTTAACCATTCAAAAACACATCTTTTGAAATGTAATGTCTCTTATTTTTAGACTTTATTGCCTCATCAGTAAGCAAATATGTTTCAAAAATATGAAACTAAACATTATATTCTGAGATTTTGTGGGGTTTGGTGTTTTTGGTTTGTTTGTTGGGTTTTTGTTTGTTTTTGTTTTGCTTTCCCTTGTCAGTTCTCTTCCTTAAGGAAGAATAGTACAAGATTGAATTGGGATCAAATGAGTAAAGCCCCATGGATATGGTATCCAAAAAGTGTAGTTTCTCCAATGATGCATCCAGAGCTAGGGAAATAGATTTTCATTGATTTTTTTATACCATCTTAAGAAGCTCAGTTTTTTTAAAGTATCATTTGCCATTACATTTTATTGAATTAAATGGAACGGTTCAAACTGCTCTATTTTGAAATTGTACTTGTCTCTTATATTCATAAAGGGCTTTCCCAAAAGTTGCTACACTCACAAAGGCAAAGGTTGGCTCAATATAATTGCAATTAAGTAATTCATCTCTCTCAGAGAAGGCTGAGGCTGCAGAAAGCAGATTGAGATGAGGCCCTGCCTGCAGTCAGCTGGCCTCCTCTGGCTCCAAATTAGAAAGCTTTCAACAAGGTCATGAGAGCAGCTAGGGACAGACAGAATAAAACCAGACATTTGAGGGAAAATAATCTGTAGAACGTTTGGGAAAATGGAGTATTCCTGTTTAGCTGTATTTATTGGGTTTTTTTCCCCCTCCTTTGAGCTTATTGGTTGTGTTTTACAGAAAAACTGCATTCAAATGCCCAAGTGGAAAGGATGGAAAGGGTTGACATGTAAAGGCAAGGGGGCTACACCCTTTATCTGTGGGTAAGAAGAGGGGGGAAAAGGGATAGATGAGAAATTTTCCCCTGAGAAGCAATACTCAGTGATTATGGAATACAAGTTCCCTCTGCAGAATTCCATCATCCTGTATTTGAAGTTTTTTTCCTCCTTGTCTTTTGACCGGGTTACTTTGGTTATCTTGCTCGCTCCAGGGATGGTGCTTCTGTAAACAACCTTGACAGGCTTTAAAGCAAGAGTTACAGCACATGGAGTGCAAAATGTTGAGGATGACAAAAGCAGATTCTAAATTAGGATGGATTTCCATCTCTTTCCAATCTCTTCAGTGAAAAGGGGGAACAAACAGTTTGTATTTCCCATGGTAGGTTCTTCACATTGTACACTATTTTTGGTGATCATAAAAGAAAAACTATATTTGACTGCTATGCAGTAGAAGTGTGGTCTCTTGCAGATAAAAGGAGAGAGCTTTTAGGAGAAAACACAAATGTTTTCCAGGTGTTTTTAAGTACAGTCTCACTCCTTGCATGTGGTTAACTTGAAGGTAGAGAAAGATAATGACAAATAGCCACTAAAGATTTTATTCTCAGGTCAGTGTTTCCCATACTGAAATTTTGCAGGAATCACACTAATGAAAAGTTGAATCTCAAACACATTTCTGTTCCTGGTGTTATCACATTATGCCTTCAATACTGGACTTTATCTACCACTTTATCAGTGTCTTTATTTACTAAAGTATACCCACTAACTCCAACACAGGAATGGAACTAATGTCAGTATTATGTAAATCTTTTCCCCCCTATTCCTCCTGAGGATTTGCCAGCATAAATTCCCTTTTCAGCTTTTTTAGCAAAAGCTTTCTCTCCAAAAATCTTTGTGTACAAACACTGGCACACACACATATTAATTTCTGACACATCACAGAAATTGCTTGAACCAAAAAGAACAGCATTTAACTATAGGGCTAAGTATTTAACCTTTAGGTTGGCAGGTAGAGCAGCAATGCAGGGTCTCTAAGGAAATTTACATCAGATCTTTGGCTAACACATATATTTCTCATGTGAGAGGAGCAAGTTTCCCATGTTAATTTACTGACATAGTATACCCTTCTAAGAGCCAATGTGTACTTACTTGTGTTTTGGTTCTCAGCATTTCATGAGCATATTAACTGCAGACTGAACTGCTACTGCCAAGATCAAAGACAGTCATTCCCCTCCTCGATGGCTGAGACAGAGATGCTCTTTTCAGTGAATGAGTTCAGTATTTATTTGTATCATTTTCATTCATCTTTTTCACAGACTTAGCCCAGAACGTGATGCTCTCTATCCTCAGTGAGACTGCTGAATGTACAAACTCTTTCTTCTGGTCCCAATTTCTCCATGTCTAGCCAGACATAAGAGACTTTGCTCATTAGTTCTAAATAAGAAAAGTGGGTCCTATGTCCTGTCAGGCTTACCATTATATAGACACCCTGGAAATTTGACTTTCTTCTATTTTTTTTCATAAACATTCCAATTTGCCTTCAGACATTTTTCCATATTTTCCCAGTTTTCTGATTTGGGGATCAGTATAATCAGTGAAATTGTATGACTCAGAGGACATTCTTGTGTACCTGTGGAAGAAAACAGCAATGGAAAGAGTATTAATTTGACATATAAATATTTTATTTTGCCATGATATTTTCTCAGGCTGAGTAATATATTTTCACTTCTATGTTTCTTCTCCTTCTCCTAGTGCACCTTTCCTTTAGGTTAAAATTACTTTTGAATTCTCTTAAAAAACCCAACTGTATGGGAATCAGTAACTCCCAGAATTCAGACTGAGCTGTTTGGGGTAATTTCTTTTCTCCACTGAACTAATTCTGCAGGACATTAACTTCACTGAAATTGGGGCATGTGTCTGGACTCTGTCAGTCTTGTGAAGAACCTTCCTGTATCAATAATCTCATTCTATATTAAATGTACCAAGATGTGTCTATCTCTAACATAATTGTCCTGGTTCCTAGTCCTTCTTGATTTTCATGCATCTGACCTGTTCTGAACGTGCTTGACTTTAGGTTCAGCATTAAGTGAATTGTACTCTGGTGTACTTATTTTCTCTCCATTCACAATAAAGAGATCTCCCGAGGTCTATCTCAAATTCAGACATTCATACTGTAGACAGCTTCATTGGGACAGATTAATCCTGCTAGTCTAATCTACCTGTATATTTTATGTCTTATCTATGTGACAAGAATAATGCTGTTGTACTCAACTGCTGAAACTAGTATGTAAAAACTCTGTCAGTACTATTTCATCTCCAGCAAACTCTATTTAGCACTTGTTCATTACTGAATTATCCAGTACACATGTAGGATACCATAGCTTTCTTTATGAAGTCAAATGTACTCAGACTGGAGACTTGATATTTGGATCAATAATGGCAATTCAAATAAAATGTGTTTCTTTTTAGATTATACTTGTCCTATTCAATTATCCTCTCCTGAGTGTTGCTGGAAAAATGTCAGACAAGACATTAACAAGACAATAAGGCTCAAAATCACCCTGTTTTCCAAATACTCAAATTTTCAGCTAGAAAAGGCACTCCAGGATACCTTTCTTCATTAGTCTTTGTCCAGAAACTTATTCTTAATATTTATAACAATTTGCAGCATCATAAAACTGATTAATCTTCATTAAAGAGCACTTTGATTTGCTTATGTGTGTATTTTCTGTGGTAGTTCATGAAAAATAAATATATCACCACTTTTTCAGAAAGTGAAAAAGTTATAAAGTAGAAAAGATGCAAAGGAAGTTTTTGTCTTCCACCACATCTTTTGATTTTTCTTAATACTTTACACACCGATAAACAGAAATTTAAAGATCTATAAATTTATCTATCTGGTAAATTTAAAGATCTATGTTTCCTTTTAAATGTCTAGAACGTGAAGCAAACTGCCACAACGTAATATGGAATTGAACCGTTTTATTTCTTTAAAACAGAAGCCAGGAGAGGTATCCAAGTAGGCCCCTAGTTAAAGTCATGGTGCTCTAACACCACGTAGCACAGGTTTTGAATTCCCAGTTAAAATTATCAGGGTTTGTTCTCAGTGTGTTTCAGCTCTGTTTTTTCTTATGTGCTTGGGGAAAAAATAGTCCAGTTAGCCCTGTCTTTCCAGAATGCCTGAGTATGTCTTAATGGATCACTATAAATATGCAGTTTCACCCCTGAGGCATGAGTGTAATGTTTCTCTCACACATATGAAAGATGCATTGCAACTTTTGAAGGTCTTTTTTCTTTTAAGGTGTCTGAAATGTACACTTCATAGAGATAACATGTTTTATTTGTTCTGTCAAGATTAATTTCAATTTTTTAATTCTAACAAGGGAACTTTTACAGCTTGGCATTCTGTTCTGCCTGGGTGAAGCAAGGATGAGGAAGGTAAATGATGCAGAGGGTGGGCTGAGGGCAATCTGTTCTATGAATTATGCTTTTCAAGTGTTGGAATATCATTGTCATGAAATGGACAGTAAATTAACTGTCTACATTTATTAAGACAAAGTGTTTTGGAAATGACATCTTCCAAAGGTGCAGTGCTCTGCTCCCATAAATGGGAGTACAAAGTAGCTCAGGACTGTGGAACTTGCTGAAAATCCTCCTGTGGCCTGTGCATAAGAGGAAAGTGCATACAACATATTCTTTTAAAATGCCATGAAAGTATCTTTTTTTTCTTTTCACATTCCCTCTGAGCCAACAATAGCTGTTGCTATAAGTTATGAACCAAAAACCTTAAAAGAACTCTCTTTAGTGGCTTGAGTGCAAATAGAAGAGAGAGACGTAGGATTCAGGAAGATTAATTCCACTTTTTCTTCTGACAAAGACTATTTCCTTTCAATATGTATATTTTATACTTTCTATTCCTGAGTAATTCTGGACATAAGTTTCCAGGTACACACTTTACTGAATAACAAGAAGCATTGCATAACAATGTAGCAGTATATAATGCCACTTAAAACTTATTAAAGTAAAATTTGATTTTAAAATAATTTATTGTATTAAAATGATGCTAATAGTTATATTTTTGGTAGTTTTTTTTTCTTTCTGTATTTTTCTTTTATATGCTACATTGGTAATTCTAAGGAGGAGTGAATTTTGTTGGCTTTTGTACAGCTCACCATGAGCTATACAGACAACTTGAAGCATTTAGCATGCATATCATTATGTATAACATATATGAATTTCCTTAGTTTCCTTTTCATTTTTTTGGTAACCATTTCTCTGCAGACCTTTCAAGCAGTTTCAATGTTTTGGAGAAGAAATTTATATGTTTGATTTAAATAATTGATTCTATGATTTATTAAATTGCAAAATAGATCCAATTATTTAGTATTATATACTACTATTTCTGTTGATACGGAAATACAATCAGTGAAAGACTAATCAAAATGATAATCAATTTTGATTAAGCCATACCTCCTGCTGGCTTCAAGAAAAGGCATTCCCACAATTTTTTATTTTTCTGATGTACACATTTGTATCTGAGAAAAATTAAGAAAATATTTATTTGAAAATCTTCTGAAACTCTCATTTGAAAAACCTTTATTGAATATCCTGGTGATATCTTGATGCCACATTCTAATCTGATGGGATCATCAGTATATATTATGAACATTACATATTTCATATATTCCAGTTTGATTTTGCTAAAAAAATCACTTAAGCTGAGATTCTGGAAGAACTAAAAGAAATTATGAAAGAAATGTAGCTTGCTCAAGAAACAGAAATACAGAAGAGACATTTTTAACTACATAACCTTTAGGGAAGAATAAGAATGTCAGCATGAGACTTCACTGTGATTTGAAAGAGGAAATGAGGTTTCTTTTTCTTGTGTTTCAAAATAATACTTGAGACCTCTGTGAAGATACTGTTTGGTCTAGTTAGTTATCACTGAAAGCTGGGTTCAAACTCTCCTCACAGAAGTGCTGGGGATAAGAAATATAAAAAATTTCTTGAAAAATTCGATCTTGACAAACACTTAAAGCAACTATGTAGCATAGGTGTTTGCACTGGCAAGACCTGAATGACACAGTTAAGGGAGGGTATTTCCATGCTATGCTTCTTAAGAAGCAGATGCTCGTGTCAGTGACACTAAAAAAATTAAAACACCCTGTTGCAAACTTCCTTTCTTAACAAAGTCTGTCCTAATTTCAGCTGGTTTAGCATACTCATCAACAACTCTTTTCAAAAGCAACTGTTATTACAACACAAATAACCCCTCTGTCTTCTCAGACCTATTTTTATACTATACATGCTGTTCAGTTCTTATGCAGATCATGACAGAGGATAATACATTTATTCTACTTGTTCATATTATTTATCACAATATCACAGGAGCTGCGTGACATGGTTGATAAAATATTCTATATAGTTCAGAGCAGAGCCAGTTTAAAAAGCAGACTTGGTTCCAGTTGATCTGCTTGGCTGGGATTTGAGAGTGGGCTTTTCTCAGCCTGCTCTCCATGGTGTGTTTCTGCTGTGCACTTCTGCCAGCATGACTCACATTAGCTTTCCAGTCAGTCAATTTAGACAGTTTGTTCTGCTAAAAACTAATGCAGAAAAATACTTTTTTCAGTAGGGCCAGTAGTATGTAGCCATGTGCCTCATTGCATAAAGACTTGTACTGAGAAGGAAAAGACTGGCAACTTGTGGCCAAGACTAAGGTGAGATTAAGTTACCTCAAACTAATTTAAGCTTTCTGCAGAAGAGTCAACTGATCTTAAGGGAACCAATTTTTTTCAGGCATAGTGCTTCATTTTTATTCTGACACTTTATTTTTACCTTTTTGCTGCTACAAAGGTGCTGAATTAGTTTGCAGCATTTTGGTACTGAATTTTCCAGAGAGCCTGCAGACTTGCCACCGATAATACTGCCCAAAGTTCCAATGGTAGTTTATTCAGTTTTCTATCAGTGGCAGCTATATCCAGATTCATCAGCAGTTGTCAGGCATATAAAGAATAACAATAAATTTGGCCTTGAAATCAAATTTTATCCTTTTTGCATTTTTTTTTTCTATTTTAATCAGAATGCAAATCTCAGATGGAGGGGTGAAATGATGACTATCTCTCATGTGTATGAATGCATCAGCAATTTTACAATTCTCACTCTATAGGAGGTACTATGTAGATAGAATCCAGATGTCAAAATACAATGAAACTTGTTATTTACCATTGCCATTAGCCAGTACTACAATTGCTTCCAGAAGCCCCTTTACAAGAGAATTTTGTCCAGTTGTGCATTTTCCAATAGTTTGGTTTTACAAGTCAAAGTATAATGAAAAACCCAATTCTTTTCACATCTGAATGTAAGTAGAATACCAAACCTTTCTATCTTACTCTAATATTAACTAATTAATTATAGTATTTTAGCTTGTAAGGAAGGATGGTGTATATAACTGAGATTTTTCAGCACATCAGGCAATGAATAGGTCTTTTATTTAGGGCTGAAGTGCCACAGAACTAAACTGGTAAGAAAAAAATTAATTACAGATACATTTTTCACTATGAATGACTGTCAAAACCAGACTGTCTCCAAAATAAAAGCAAATATTCTTATTAGTTACTTAGTGGAAATGTTGGATGTTACTGCTTTAAAAGTTTTAATGTTTATTTTGATCTTATTAAAGACTAAATTTATGAAAGATATTTTAAGAGACAAGGTCTAATTATTCAATAACTATTGAATATCCCCACAATCTTTATTTAGTATCTGGAATGTCAATAGGGATCTCTTTGTTTCTGTGTTCTGGAAGCACTGGGAAACTTTGTTCACATGAAAGTTTGTTGTATTAGGGGTGATTCAGGGCAGAAGTTTTCCAGGTGAATTTTGATTCTTTTTAGTATTTTCTAAAATTTAGTTATCTTTCTCAGCTTTTCGATTCTTCTGTCTGGTAAATAATCAGACAATTCTTCATAAACATTTGATTTCTGAGTAAGAAACGTGGTTCAGATTTTTCTTCTCACTAATATTTCTGTTGGGCTGACTCTGTGCCCTGTTTCAGGAATCTGTTTTTCCTAGGGAAAGCTGGACATTTTGCTGTAAATACGCTCTCTACAGCTGAACCTGAATGCTCTAATGGTGGTTACCATTGCATCTCCATGTAGCATTGGATAACCAAACTTGCCATATTGAAATCACACTCAGCAACAAAGTACTAACATTCAAAACTAATAAGAGAAACCCATTCTGTGCTTGCAGAACTCAGAATAGTCACAAACCTTCTAGGTCCATTGTAAATCAACAGTGAATAGAGGGTGGAAATTGTGGTATTTCAATAAATGGAAAAAATAATAACTACTAAACATATGGAGCCCTGCTGTTTGCAAAACATATTGTATAATTTTCTCAAATTGCTCTCCCTAGCAATGGAGCTATAAGTTCTGTTTTCTAGAGCATAATATCCTCCATATTCCACTAGATGTAATCTTGCCACTGCCGGACCATTTCTGCTAAGAACTTTTTTTATTTATGGACATAAGCATGGTTCTGTATCCTCCTCTGTGGGTCTCAGGCCTCTGAATCAGCATGGAGGTAGATCATATGTGTCATGAGGAAAAACTACTCACCCCACGTGGTTTAAATCAAATACAGATTAAAGGTTTATTGATTTATTAATGACATAGTTAACTGGCAGTCAGTGACCTGGCAATCAATGAACTATATGTTCAGCATCAATATTGCTGACACAACAGATAAACCACAGTCCCAGATGTTTAGAAACATTAAAACAGCCCATTTCCAGTCTTCCTTCTGTAGGTAAAGCCCATCTATACTTCTTGCAGCACAGGCAGCCTCCTTCCCCTCTGTGTGGCTGCAGGTTCCTGTGTGGTGCCAGGGACAGGTGACCCAGGTGTCCCTGTGTGCCTGCTGAGCAGGGGTGTCCCCACTCCCCATCACTGTGGGTCACTGCCTGGTGCAGGTGCTCCAGAGGGAACTGCTGAGGCCAGCCCAGGGATGGGGATGTCCTGGGGGGATGGCAGTGCCATCAGGGTTTTTCTGCTCCAAGGACTCTATCAGCACCTTATGGAAGTTTTCATTTCTGCAGCACTGCTTTTCAGACAGTTTCAATAATCTGTCTCTAATCATGTAGTCACTGTTCAATGTGATTTGTGGTTGTCCTGGAGTTTGTTCACAGCATTGTCAATCTGGGGGGAAGGCTGTCTCAGAGGGGTTTGGCTGTCCCTTCACACACACTGTTCCACACTCCCATCCTGGATTAGGTGTAGTTGTCAAGGTGTTGGTAGTAGGGAGGCTGCTTAATGACCTCCCTGACCTTACCTCCCCAAGCAGCTTTTTCATCTCACTTTCTCACCCTCACCCTGTCCTGTCGAGGGGGAGTGTTTTAGTCACATGTATATCCAGGAACATACTAGATGCATTTATTTATGACATGCATAGTCAATTATAAGCTTTACATTTCTTAGTTATATTAAAAAAACCCTTCTTTTCTATTTTGAAAAAACAAATACATTGCAGTTCACATTGTGGGGAAAAATACTGATGTCCACTTCCATGGACAGGCTAATTGACTCATCATTCATAAACACTTGACAAGTTATATGACACAATATAAAGATATATAAAGGTATCACGCATGAATATCATGCGCACACACACAGAGAGCATATTTTTATATAGGTGGTTTATACAAGTTTTCATTTAATAGGTGAGGCCTGGATATTCTTCCCTTGTGCCTTTACACTTGAGTCTGTAACTTGATATATATTTAACTTTCTGCGGATTTGGACTTGCTGGTGCAGTGTGTTTTATGAATGTTGATTCCAAGAAGCAATTAATAGACATGATCCTCCTATAAAGAAAATTAGGGTGCAAGGTAAACCACAGGAAAGCATGGAGCTGGTCTTGAACAAACACTCAGATGGTCTGAGAAACAGCAAGGAGATAAACTAATGATCTGATTCTGTGTTTTGGAGGCAGGTATAAAAAAAAAAGAAAAACATAGGTTTTTATATTCTGCATGTCTAACTTTGCTACCAGTTGGGCATGAGATACTTTATTTTCTCTGCATTTAAAATTACATTTCCCTATTATCCATTACTATAACTCCCACATTTGAATGTGCTGGAGAGATGAAACACTTGAACAAATTGGGACACAGTCTGCATGTGCTTGTGCAAAATGGAAATCAGGCAACTATGTACGCTTTTTCCTGGACAATTTTCAAGCAATATAAAAACTTTTGAAAAAATATATACATTTTAAGAACTGGAGGAAAAAAAAGAAGACAGAAGGCTATATGATTTCATTGAGAGTTTCCTAATTTTTAAATATATTGATGAATCATGTTGGGAGAGGAGTCTTTGTTATTAATTCAGTCTGAAATATCAGCTAAATTTAACTAATCGCTAAATTGCTAAATTTAAAAGTGTTTTGTGCAAGGTATGTTAAAAATCATGCATATGATCCTTCTGATTGGTATTTTAACACTAATTTACGTTTTACATTTTAATAGATCATAATTAGTACTTCTCAGAATTCTGTGGAGGGCTGAGACGTGATTAGAAAAATCTTTGATTGACACATTAAAATTGTCAGAGTTGGGGAAAAGACACTGCACTAAGGAAAAGCTGATTATTTATTAGTTATCTAAAGGAAAGAAAATTTTAGCACCATTTCCATAAGACATTTACTTCCAGTAGTTGCACCATATCTGAGTGTTTCCCCTGAATAAAGGGCTCATTCACAAGTTATCCAGGGGCTGACAAAGTTTCGTCTAGTTATAGCAACTTGTAAGCCTTCTCAGACAGACTCATCCTTGCTCTTTAAGCTATGATCTTATCTACTTGCCAGTCTTTTCCAAATCCCCATTGAGTCCTGCTGTGTCCTTTAACATCTGGATCACTCATTTCAGAGATCTGAGAAAGCTTGGAGTACCACTGTGAAAATAAAAAGCTCCTTTTTCTTAGCTGATAGCAGAAGGCAGTGAAAAAGTCCTTGTAGTCTAGAGAAATAAATCAAAGTGCTTCACCTGGAAAAAAAGAGTTTTAATTTAGCTGCAGCACTTAGCACATTTTATAATTTATTTTCCTTAACTCCTTTATAAAACACATGTTCTATTTTAATTTAAAAAGGTAGATTGTCATTACTAGACAGAACATTTGTCTTTGCAGGCTTCCTTTGAGTTCACTGAGAAAAAGCATTTGAGTACAAAATGCAATTTTGTTTCATACATCCAGCAGTGGCCTTATTTTCCAACTGACAGTAAAAGTGATATGGTCCCATTAGCACCAGTAAATAAAAAGTGGCCCTATATTCCTGTAAAGACACAGTCTGCTGCCATAGAAGGACCCCAATGCAAACAGCAAGTACTTTTCCACCAGCTGAAAATGTATTACAAGAAATAAAATGGCCATTATGTTCTGAGGCCATAAAAGCAGGTGCAACTTACCAAAGCGAAGCACCTAACTGCTCTACCTGTGCTTCTGTGACATTCTCAAAGCAAATACACGAGCAAATATTGCATGGATACATTGGTATGTGAATGTGTCTGGTAACCTGTGGTGCCATTATGACTTTGCACAGAAAGTCAGCATGAATCTAGTATTCCAGTTCCAGAGAAATTCCCACTGAAATCCTACTAATCACACCTGCAGAGTGAGGTGAAAGAAGCAGACCAATGAAGTTAATGGCATTTGTCTGATTGTAACCCATAAAACTCACTACATAGCCATCTGAAGAAACTGCTGGGTTTTGTTTTAACAGAGTCTTTATAACAAATGCAGTTCTTACATATGACAGATTCTCAAACATAATTTTTGTGTGGAATAATAATAGTAAACAGTTAATAAATCCCAAACAATTAGTAATAATAACAACAGTAACAATAACAAAAAAATTGGTGCTACTCAGAAACATTCTGGAATCAGATAAAAAATTGTTCTTCCTTTTCATGCAGACAGTGTAAGGTTTTTTTTTTTAGAGTGCCTTGCAGGCTGCATTTTCTCTCTTCTTCCAGGATTGCCATGCTCACAGGAGGTATTAGGAGAACACTGATAAAGTCACTACTTTCTAGCATTACAATAGCAGCTGGTGTCCCATGAAGGGGAGCAGTAGAAGATACTCTGCCTGTGCTGGGATTCGAGAACTGTCTCTTTTCTGTTCAGCCCCTTTCTTCCTCTGCTTTTCCCTACCAGCATATTTAGTATCTGATAACAATATATTTGAAAAAAATGTTGTGCAAAGCCACTACTTTTTAGTATTTGTTTTATCATAAAAATACTTTTCTCCTAGTAACAGGTAAAGCCAAAACCTAGTATTTAATATTGGCAATATCCAAATTTGGAGTTGAAATAAAAAAATGTGCCTAACTATACTGATTATCAAACATAGGTAGGGAGTGACCAAAAAAGCCTTTTATTTTTGTCTCTATTAACAAAAACTGATGAGCGCCTGTACCAAATAGCAGCCTTTACAATTAGAAATCTACAAAAAGGATGCATTAGGAAAAGGCTATCAAAATGTTTCCTGTTGGAGCAGATATTATAAACAGATGTTTGCAATAAAATATGAAAGTATAAATTACAGAAGAAGATAAAGTGAAGAGCAAGATGGATTCCAGGATATAATTTAGTGCAGGCTGTATATAGCTATGATGCACATGAAAATCCAGTAAATCTTCCAAGTCCGTCACCTGAAGAACTCTCAAATAAAGTACTTTTTTCTATGTAGCAACCACCAGGTGAGGCCTGGAATTGCTTTCCTCCTTTTCCCTCTTTCTTTTCAGCCAGTGGATAAAAGCAGATTGCACCCTGTACAATATTGGAGTGAGCAGGGCTGTATTAACTGCTAGAAAAATGCACTGCTCAGTTAAAAATTCGGTTTTTTATGGAAATTAAATATTTTCAATGAAATTACAATAGGTCTAAATGTGTCCCAGGCTATTTGATCTGTCATTAGACTTTGAAAAAATATAACTCTGTGGGGTCTGAAGGTCAGTTGGGGCTAGACAGGATCAATTTATAGCAAGAGTCATGAGAGGTTTTTGATGATATTGATGTGAAGTAGAGCACACAGACAAAAGAGAAAGCAACTCTCTTTTCCTAATGATAGCTATGGGCTTTGAAATTAGGCACAGCAGGTAGAGAGAGATCCCATACAGATTTCAAAAGAGGATGCATGTCCTGGTACTAACTCACAACTTCAAATTGCCACAGAGTTGAAAAATCACTATGTTTAACATTAACTTGAGCTAACAAAGACAAAGCTACCAGGCAGCACAGCTATTAATGCTGAGCTGCTGTGCAGCATTTAACAAACCTAAAGCATACAAACATCAGTAACTAGCCCTCTGCATTTTCATCTAGTTGCTGTCAGTACAAAGGGACTTCTGTTTTGCTGATAAGCATCCATAAAGCAGGGCTCCCATTTAAACTATAAATGAAGGCTCTTATTGGAATTATCTTTTTCAAAATAATAAACTCTAATTTATAAATTAAATTTTAAAGAAAATTGAGAAAGAAGCCTAAATAAACCCCTCTAAAGTTATGATGATGGGTTAGACCTTTCATGTTTCTAGCGTTGTTTTAGCTGAAAACTGGTTTTGCACCTAGCAAAAGACTAACAGTGAGATGGCACATTATCAGGCTTTTGATTGTGTTTAATTTTCATTGGAAAAGTTCCATCTCTCTGCATGCCCAATTCCTTTTTTTTTTTTAATAGTGTGATAAATAAAATTCTCTCTAGTTTTATATGAGAAAATTTTACTGAAGTGGGCAGTTCTTTAGCAAGACAGAACTGTTTATGGAGATGGACAAGGATAATGAAAAAGAAGATCATGCACATTAATCATTGTCATTAGGGATTAAATAGGATGTGTAATGACCTGTGCAGGTATTAGAAATTCAAGTTGAGACTGTATGAGTGAAGTTGGTTGATCCTTGCAGACAAAAATACTCAAGTTTAGAAAAATATTATTTGTCAATGAGACTTAAGGCACAGAAATTCTAATGTGAGTCTAGTAAGGTAAATATATAGGACTTTAAGCTTAAAAACACATTTTAAGTATTTGTGAGAAGAAAATGAAGGTGTATGAACTGCTAAAAGGGCTCTTTCAAGTTTGATTGGCCAGAGGTGAAAGGAGCAGAAGGATGCCAGGAGAAATTGGGTTAGCATTTGTCCATGATGGTTTCTTGTTCAAAACATGTGAATATAAGGAAACAAAAGCAGTTATGCTAAGTGGGACATTCCATGTAAGAACATGGAAATAACTTCTTTCCTGGTAGGATACTGGAGGAGAAGGAGCTCAGAAGTTTCACTCTGCTGTTTTAACATAGTTCAAGACAAGCACCTGGAAATGTCAAGTGATGGCATTAGACCAAAAATAATTGAAAGAAAAACTGGAGATGTAGTTAGGTCTCTGTCAAAAAATGTAGCAGCATGTTGAAGTTTCAGCTCAGCTAGAGGACAGCAGATAAGTCATCCTGTGGAGAAAAATCTTTCTGGTAAAGGTGTTCCCAAAACATTATCACCATCTCCTTTAGCTGCTTCACTGCCTGAGGTTGCTCAAGAGTTCCCTATCCAGGGCATTGGGAAAGGTGCCAGTTTTCTGAAAAATCAGATTTTTTCCTGAAGTAATTTAAAATGCTGACAGGCTGCGAACAATTGAACCTAATTTTTCGTTTTCACTGCAAAACAGCATTTAAGTAATGTCAGCAAAGGTCATTTGCTGGAATTAAGTCAGTTAAATGCCTTAAATGTTTTTTAATCTTTATTCTTAATGTCATGTGCTGACATGATAATGCTATAAAATGTCAGCGTGAGTTTTGTTAAATATATTGTAGAGAACAAAATCTGCCATTCACACATGGTCTGGAACCAACTATCTGCTCTCTACATCAATCAGTCTATAGGAAATATGAATTTTGCAGATGGTGTGTGTTTCTACATTATGTTCATTGGACTATTTTGGAATTCAAAGGTGTTTGAAATCTGGCACCACTTCTTGTTTTGATTTTTTTTTCCTGCCTTTCTTTTCACAGGTCCTTTTGGGAGAATAATTTGCTAGTTTCTACAGATAAATGAATTATTTTCTGTATACAAACGTATCTTGGGAAACAAGTATTCAGCCTGCTTGCTAGCCTAAGATGAAGGAGGATGTTAAGATTGTGCTCAGAGAGGAATAATTCTATTTCCATGTATCTGTACTATGTCTAATGTATAATGGTCTCATCTTGTGGGAAGATTCTAGGAGTAAAATTCTAGAAAACTGGGCAGTTATACTCACTTTCTAGAAGAAGTTATAACAGTACAGATGTTATACCATGAAATGAAGTTGCTGCTTCCTGGATGGAATGCAGCTGGCATGCACAAAGTCTATTTCACCATGATTCCCCACACAACACAGCCTGCAACTTTAAGCATCTGCTGGAAAGATGGGACAGAGGGTGGAGGGAGTGGAAACACCATGGCCAGGCTCTGTTGTAGTCCTTGCAGGGGGATCCATGCAGCCAATAAACAACAAAGTTCCTGTCGATCTGCTGCTGAACCAGCAACTGTGGTGAAATTGTTCCTCTCTGGTGAACTTGCTCCTTTTGAATCTAATTTTAAATATTAAGGCACAGCTCCATCCCAAAGTTTTCCACTTGCAAGGTACAACCACTTCTCCCTGAGCATTCCAAATTTTCTTGACTATATCCTATGATTAATGTGAGAGAATTTTACAACAATCAGTAACAAAAGTATGTAAGAGCAGAGTCACTCAGGTTCCACCTGTGTGTAAAGAAATAGTGTAAAAGTAGTCCAGGAATGGGGAGAAGAAAAACTCCATCACACTTTCTGGGATTAGTTGACAGCTTGAACCTGACTTCTACTCTGCCTCAGCTGTCTCTCCCAGCCTGATAGGGCACCTATGGAATAAGAACCTAACTCTACCACCATAAATGATTACCTGGACTAACTCATTGGTGATTGGAGCTTGTGTGTATTTTGTGTTAAATTTGCTTCTGTAGTGAGTCACTATCAATGGCCACCATTGAACCTTAACCTGTCAGTATTCTATTATCAGTGATGTGTGTTATTCTTTAAACTGATTAGCCTGAGTTCTTTGAAGGTTCTAGAAGTCACTAGGAGTGGGTAACATACTCAGCAAAAGTGGGAACATCTGGGAGGGTTGTCACTCTTTCTAAGTTGACTCCAAAATGTTTTAGTTGTATATCCTCAAACAAGATGTTTGAACTGCCCTCTGAAGCAGCAGACTGTGAGTGGAGTCCCTGCAATGGGCTGCAAGCATTTCATATCTGATGGAATAATTCTGAAAATTAATAATAAATGGATAATTTTATTCTTAGTATTTTCAAATTCCTCTTTTCTTCATTTTTTTCTACTATAAAGCCTGGGAAACCTGTATCTAAAGAGAAAAATAGACTTCACATTTGTTCCATTTTTTTTGCATGAAAACATTTCAAACAATGCAAAATAAATTTAAGCAATTTTCATATTTTTTCTAGCTTATGTTCTATACTTTTCCAGTAGAAGTAATAAAAAAAGTGAGACAAAGTACAAGACTAAGTATTTAAAATTACATGCTCCAAAGCAAATGAAGTATGGAATGGTCTAAATTGATTTTTCTCTTGAGTAATTAAAAGGAGAAACATTTAAAATTAAATCAAGACTTCTAGTTTTCCTCTTCAGTACTTCCTTGGCTCTCATTTTCTGATGAATTACATTATTTAGGATTTCACCTTTTTTATACTGAGCAGAAGTGTACATAGTTCTGACATGCACTAAGGTCACATTAGGTTAGGCCATATGTATGATTTACAAAAAAAACCTCTCAGCTCCTAATCTAAGTAGACTTTAGTCTAAACAGTAAAAAGCAGAAGAGCCATGAGAAAGTCCCTATTCAGATTCCCTGTGTGACCTTGGGAAGGCCATTTTAAACAGTAAAATAAGTTCCTTACTTAATTAATATGGAGAAAATAATTCAATTTTTCACTGATGTACATACAAGATCAGTTTTGATTATTTTTTGAGACTGTAGTTATGGCAGCTTAATAAGCATTTATTGTCTAAACAAGTAGGTCAGTACTGGCTCTGAAACTAGTAATGAATCCTACCTCTTGAAGCTTTCTATATCTTGCCTAGTTAAATTCCTGTTAATTTTTGTCTTGAACATCATTATTAAAACTTCCTTTTCCTATGAAACTTAAATTAAAGTAGGATTTTTTTCCAGGGGAAAAAAACAGTTATTGTCGACATGGTCAGGTGGAGAACCATATAAAAATAATGTAAATGAAACCCAGATGCTTTTCACTTTAAGGCCAACTTCTTTTACCTTTTTCAAAGGGAAGAGACTTGCAAGCATATTTGTCATGTCCAGCAGAGCTCTGCACACACTCATCCAGTTTCTCAAATAATATTCAAATTCAAGCTTAGCAATTACATTTTCCCCAGAAGTAAAGTAATGACATTTTTATCTTTATTTTGCTCTCCCATCTATGTGCTTCATGCTGTATCCTTCACATTACACTTTGGGATGTTGAGAAAATTATGTAAGTTTGGAGTTATCATTGAGGAAATGTACTTTGCTGCATCACACAGTTCAATTTAGATTAGGAGAATGAAAATACTGTTTGGCAGAAATGAAGAGAGGAATCTAGTTTTAAGAGTTAACACACTAAATGAAAATTGTATGCAGTATGGAGAAATAATTCTGAAACAACTGTAAAGATGTTTTAAATGCAATCAGCAATTCCTACATCCTCCCTTTGCATATAGGGAATGTGTTATCAGATATTTTATGTAAGTCCTGACTTGTTGCAGGACTCACAGAAAGTGGTGCTGTCAGGAGTGCCAAGCTTTCAGCTGGCCCTGTCAGTTTCAGAACTTCTGAACCAATAATCTTCTGAAAAGCAGGTCAGTGAGACTTCACTTCTCCGTGTGGTCTGCTTGGAGCTTTGCCTCAGTTCAGTAACTCTCTGGGGGATTTTGTAGCTAGGACACAAGGTCCAAGACCTTTATTCAGCATACATATATATATGTATGTATCAGAACTAGACCTCTGTAACCCTGCTTTGAAAATCTTGACCTATGGATTTGTTCAGCTTCTGAAGGAATGAGATGAATAAGTCACACTGAATTCTTTTATATTGTCACATCTGATGTGACCTCTGGAGTTATTATTTCATGACAGATAAAACTAGTGTCCTCCTCCTGTGTCAAAATGTCAAGGAGGAACAATTTTCCCATTTTTTTTCAATAGTGGTATTCTTTCCTTATTATATTCCCAATAATTTGAATATTTCATATTTACAGAATTAAAAAAAAAAAAAAGCAAAAAAAAAACCAACAAAACGCCAACAAAACAAAACAAAAAAAAATTAGCTAAAATGCAACAACATTAAGAACAGTAGCAGAACCAAAGTCAGAAGTCCTGCAAAGTGCCTTTGAAAGGCTACATTTATAGACATCTTTAGCTCAGGTTTCTTTCCAATGTTTCTATTTTAATTGTAGTTTGATGAAACTTTCTATCTAACTCTATCACACACAGAGATCTAAAAAAACTATGATAGTCTCTATTTTAAAAAAAGAATTTACTGAATTTGCCCCTTATACTGATGGCAATATTTGTCAAAACCAAATGACAAGACAGAAAGCAATTCACTTAATAAGAGTAGCACAAAATAAGCAAACAGAAAGAATAACGTCTGGTCAAACTGACACCAAAAGAAACAAGAAAAATAATCTAATCAGCTGTCTGAAAAATCCTGTGAAGCAAAGAAATAAATGTGAATGTTGGCCAAATTAATTTAGGACAGGTAGTTAATAGTGGTGAACAACAGTTTCTTCCAGCACATACTTTTAGAGGTTTTAGAAAATTTTAGAAATATCACTTTATCTCAACCAATGGCACTAAGATTGGTCTAAGGATTAAAAGATGTAATGAAATTAATTACCATTTCCACAATAACAGAGATCAAAATCCTCTTACTGAAATTTTAAAGGCAGACTTTTGATTTAATTAATTTTTTTCCAAGATTTCCAGACTTGCAAACATGACTATAATGTATCAAATACATTATGTATCAAAATTTGCAAGAATTTGCAATTGGAAAGTCATTCATCACTGCAGCCCAGGACGAAGGTTCCTCTCAATCAGTCTGCTAAATATATTTCCTTGTCATGTGCTGACTGCATCCAGAAACAAACAACAATAACTAGGAGAAAAGGCAGAAAATGGTGATGGCAGAGTGTATTGCTAGGAAGTGACTTGGAAAAGTACTGGTCTGGGAACCTATTCTGTCCTAAACTGCCATATCACCTTGGGTAGAGGAAGTCTAGGAAAATGTTGCATTGTAATGATCTATAAAACAGGGTGCAAAGTGAGGGAAGAAAGTACACTGGTAATTTGTAATTGTTCAGGGTAATGAGATCAGGAAAGGTTGTGAAGAATTACAAAGGACTTTATGAAATATTATGATTAGGTAGTCAGATAAGAGGTGGAAATCAGTTTTATGTAAAATAATACATTAATAGAAATGGGCTGTTTGCACTTTGGATGGACATCTGAGGTTCTGTCCTGTAGTTTCTGGAAAAAAACAGACTATTCATGCCATGGGAATAAATCCATTTATTTATTCCCCTCATCCCTCCATCGTGCCCATGGTGTGCCATTTTGATCCCCTCATCCTAATAAAAGACACATTAAGAGATTCAGGGAAAGCTGATGGGAATGATGAAAAGTAGAAAACAGTTTCTGTGGGAAACAGGACTCAGTTTGCTGTAGCCCAGACATAGTGGATGTAGAGGGGATATGAGAGAGATCTGTAGAATTATGGTAGACACAGAGAGCAGGGGTAGAAGCTGCTCATTACCTCTGTCAGTAGTAGAGCCAGGGCATTGCAGATGGAAATTCTTTCCAGAGGATCTTGAGGAAGTGGATTCAGAGGACACTTTAAAAGTTCTTGGAAGAGAGATCAGAAAAAGAGAACTAAACGACAATCCAACTTCAGTGTCATGAACCCCTCTCTGCATAAGACAGGCAAAGGCTGAGTGGGAGATACCAAAAATGTATGCTCTGTTTTTCCTTTCCCTAGACTCGTGTTCAATGCTGCAGCTGGGGAGAGGGTAATGGTAGGTCTTTTTTCTCATCCAGTACAGTCATTTGTAGGTGACCAGGATTTGAGGTACTGTTGTAAATCTTAGAGCTTATATGCAAGCACTATTTCTAATCAAAGACACACGAAATGGAAGTGATAGGTGAATGTGGTGAGGCTTTCTTTATTCTCTCAGAATAATATTCTGTTTATTTAAATTTCACAGAAAAAAATTTTTTAAAAATTCCATTCAAATTTAAAAAGAAATTAATTATTTAAGGTGTTGCTCAAGCACCTGAAATGTAAAGCATTTTAAGTGGAAGTAAATTTTCACATATTTGAATACCAAAATCCACAGATGTTTCCAAATCCCACACAGAAAAAAATGTTTGGACCTGTAAACTATCACTCCAGAGTAAATGACAACCTCATAAATGTTGTGCAAAGTACTTACCTTGCCTCTTTGATTTGAATTCAGTTCTGGATATTTCTGATGAATAAATAAACAGATATATTTGTACATCAAATATTACTGCATATAAAGATATTATTACTACTTATAGTACAAGTAAACAAAAATTGAGTCTACAGCTGCAAAATGTTTAATTCATTAAGTTCCTTGGATTATTTTAAACAGGAGCTGTGATCTCTTAAAGAATATAAAACTACTTCTTGCAGTAAATTACTGAAAGTCCTAGATTCAACACCTGAGGTATTATTTTTGGGGCATAAAAATACAAATAAAAACATGAAGTCAGACACCTGAAGAATATGCCTCTATTTTCTTGCTGTCTGGAACATCTGTCTTCTACCATAAGCAGA
This sequence comes from Toxostoma redivivum, assembly GCA_013397375.1. NCBI lineage: Eukaryota > Metazoa > Chordata > Aves > Passeriformes > Mimidae > Toxostoma > Toxostoma redivivum. The sequence continues at coordinate 9,476 of VXBI01013412.1, read as the reverse complement.
ATTATATACCCTCTGTTTCCATAGCACACAATTTAAAAATAAGTCAGTAAACAAAACACTGCTTTGAAACTTAAACATAACTTTGCCATATGCTGTCCGATTACAAAATCTCTTTTGTTGTTCTCAACTCAGTGAATTCACTGAGCAAGACTTTATTGGCAAGCTACCAGATCACTAGCAATTTCGTTTGTTTAGAGATATTTATAATTTCAATTATTTACACGCACTACACTTCAACTGCCAGAGGTATTTAGACTTTTAAATGGGGCCCAGAAGGATCATTTTGATAACACTCAGATGATGAGCTGAACAAAGGCTCTTTTTCCCTTAATTGGTTGCAGGCACAGAGTGTAATAAAGTCCCTTTATGAGCTTGTCACTGAACTGGGTACAAATGATGTAGCAATATTACACAAATTAGCTGGAACTAAAATCCTGCAGCACAGAAGTTTTCTTTTTCTTTCCCTTCTTAATAGAGTGTCTTAGTAACATACTCTACCTAAGCATAGAGCCAAAGACCATTAAAAAACAAACCTCTTAGGAGGCTGTGAACAATAGAGTGTATCTAGTAGGTGACAGCTCTGCAACTCTGTTGTGTCCTTGTTTCAGTTCACGTCTATTTAATTATTTGTTTTATATAAATTCTTTGCACATCTCTGAGCATAAACCTCCATTGGTGGTTTGGCAAATCAGATATGAGTGATTATCGTGTTCTAGATGACAAATCCTGGTGACATGCAAGAATGTCTTGTGTGATCATTTCCATGGCCAGAGTAACTCAGCCAATAGAATTAAACTTTTGGCTCCAAATTTATTTTTCTGTGAAAGGTGCAGATTCAGCAACAACTGACTGAAGCGCTAAGTGTTTTAGTTTCTTCAGCCTCTTTTATCTCTTCAAAATTCTAAAAGCCTAATTAGTTCTAAAATAAATTTACATCTACAGAGGGATGAAAATACAGTTTTAGCAACACACTCTCAGACGAACCAGCATGTAGAATCTTGCAGGTATGATCCCCTCTCACATGCAGATTTTATGCTTGCAGTCCTCAAATTAGCTGCTCAGGTTAATGGCTGGTTTCGACATAAGTGTCTTTCCTTTATATTATAATAATTTCATTGTTTCCTCAGGACTTTCCCATCTTCTTTGTATCCATTTCTGATTTTATGCTCGGGTGGCAAGATCTTTCAAGAAAATAGGCCTTGAAAAAAATACACAGTGACTAACAGAAAGGGGCCATGATTGCTGTAGTACAGAGAAAAAATGATTCACAGAAAATAGTGATTGAGGTGTTAACGTATTTTGGGTGGAGTGTAGAACAGCCAGCTGCTGCTGACTATTTGTACGGTAAAAAGGTCATTCAAGGAACTGAAGGATCAAGTCAAGCTTTCTCTATTTCTGCTGAAAGATCATATACTTATTGGTAAAGTTCTCATGCAGGCACTGAAAAATACAGCTAATCCAGTGCAGAGATTATGGAAGCCTCAGGTCTCCGGAAGTAGCCCCTGTCTGCCAGAGTGACGGGGACAGAAACCTCTGCTGCAGCCCTGCAGGGGCACCCAGTCCCATCCCAGCTTTCCTATGACTGTCTAGTGTTCATAGTGTCAAGGTGTGGTGCATCTGCTGGAAAAATGGTCATCGTGGATGCAAATTCACTTTTACTATGAAAAGGAATTTGAAAAAAAAGCAGATTTTCCTATGACATCATGAATTTCACCATGTTCCAGAAAAAACTGGCTTAATAGAAAGAATGTAAAGAAAAACATACCCTTTTAAAATGAAGGTAATTATTTTGTTTTAATTTTTCATCTCAGATTTGTTGCATAATGTTCTAGATATACTAGAGGATCCAAGGGGAAAAGAAAAATCAATGAGGTTTTATTTGAAGATAAAAAGCAAGGCTTCATGGAAATTTAAAATTTTTGCAGTGATAACAATCAGTTGCACTTAGCTGATGTGATATGCTATAAAGTAGGAATAGTGTACCTAGTGATATTTATGAGGTTTGTACAGCAAAGTTGAGCACTGCAATCTTCCTAATGTTCTCATGCAACCAGGACACATTTCCTTCTTTCTTTTCAACATGCATAATTCAAATGCTATTTCTCTCTTTTTATGCAATTTTCTTGCCAAGACTGATAGACTGTAGTATTTTCAAATTCAATATCAAAATCCTCTGTTGGATTTATTTTCCATTTGCACCTGTTCATTAAGGATATAGTTGATCTTGTTGAAAACTGAAAGAAATGCCATTTCAGCCAGAGCCTCATGAATAATGTTCTGGGTTTACACAACAGTAACTCAGCTCTTTGAAAAGCAGAGATTAATAATCATGAGAACCTGGAAGTTTTCTGTGAGTTAATTGGTGCTTTAGCACAGCATGATACAATAATATAAATGAATGGAAAGAAAGGAGAATCACAGAATATGCTGAGTTTTAAGGGATCCACAAGGATTACTGAGTGCAACTCTCAGCCATGCACAGCACCATCCTCAAGAAACACCCCATGTGCCTGGGAGTATTGTACAAACATTTCTTGAACTCTTTTAGGCTTGGTGCTGTGACCGCTTCCGTGGGGAGCCTGTTCCAGTGCCCAGCCACCCTCTGGGTGAAGAACTTTTTCCTGATATTCAACCCAAACCCCTCCAACTTCAGGCCATTCCCTCAGGTCCTGTCACCGGTCACAGAGCAGAGATCAGGGTCTGCCCCTCCTCTTCCCCTCACAAGAAGCTGTAACTGCACTGAGGTCTCCCCTCAGGCTCCTCCAGGCTCAACAGACCCAGTGCCCTCAGCTGCTCCTCTGGCTTCCCCTCCAGACCCTTCACCATCCTTGTGGGCTCCTTTGGACACTCTCTAACAGCTTCATGTCTGTCTTACGTTGTGGCAACCTAAACTGTACACGGCAATCTCACTCAAAATTGCTCAAGATGAGGCTGCCCCAGCTTGGAGCAGAGCAGGACAATCCCTCCTCTGCCTGGCTGGTGATGCTGTGCCTGATGCCCCCAGAACAGGGTTGCCAGGGCACTGCTCACTCATATTCAACTTGCCATGACCAGGACCCCCAGGTCCTTTCCTGTGGCACTGCTTTCCACCATCTCATTGTCTGTCTGTCCGTACATCCAAAATTGCCTCATCACAGGTGCAGAATATGGCATTTTCTCCTGTTGAATTTCATATGTTTGATGTTTTTCCAATCTTCCAGCTTTCCTAGGTCTCTTTGCAGGGCTCCTTGTCCTTAAGGGGTTCAACAGCTTCTCCCAGTTTTCTGTTGCCTGTGACCTTGCTTAGTATCTCTTCCTGTCCTGTATCCAGGTCATTAATGGTGATGTTGAAAAGCACTGAGATGTTTTGAAATATGATGTACTATTTTATCTGTCGCAGCTCCATTTTAAATGAATATTTGAGTAAATATAGAAGTCAGCTAAGTTGTGCTTAGTGTGCCCTTGCATGAGGTAAGGATGCAAACCCAACAGGCACTCTGAGGTCTTGGTTTCCTGTTCCTCACATGACCCTCATGTCTCAGAGAAGCAACAGGGAAAGTACACAGAGTAGATCCTCCCCAGCTCAACTCCGGCACCTAAAGCCAGGATGTTACTCACAGTTGTGGTATTCTAGTTAGAAAAATTCTTTTATTACTGGCAATATTTGGAATGAACTTAGACTCTTCCCTGAGGATCAGGGCCATGCTCTGTGAAGATGCAATGGAGACATAACATCTTGTTAATAACAATGAGGCCAAAGTAGAAGAACAATATTAATGGATTAAAATACTATTTTGAGTGGGCCTGAAAGTTCAACTTCTGTTTCCTGAGACTCATTACATCACTGAGTACAGTGAATTATTTTCTGAGAAAAACTCAAGTTATCAAAATGGTGATTTTCAAATCTGGTGCTGATATTTCTGCAAGTTTTAGAGAGATTTCAGAGTTTTTACCCAAAGATAACTTCATTTTAGTTTCTGTTGATTAGAAAGAGAAAATTTATTAAAATACAAATTTTATTTTAAAAATACTTTTATCCAAAACCAGGCTCCTTTAAAATAGTAAAAGAACACACCATAAAATATCTGAACATCTAATATTTCATATACATAATCTAAGAAACATATTCCACTCACATTTCTATTGACTAAGTCAAAATATGAGTGACTTAATATTAATTTAGAAAGTGAATTAAGAAGCTTGCAAGTACATCAATATTGTCTTTGCCCTTGAGTACATGACCCATATGTCAATTTGATGGAGGAAATACAAATTCATGGATTTTATGGTCATTACATTTGCTTGTTCATCCTTCTACTAAAACTAAACAAACACATTCTCAATTTGATACATTCCAGTTTTAGAGAACTAATTAAAAGTGGCAGAGAGTGATGCCCATAACTGTGATAATCAAAGTCACAGTTTAAATTGAATCAATAAATCAACATATTCAAATTCTCAAAACATCAATTATTACAGCAGATAATCAAGTCAAATGACACCGTGTTACTCTTGCATTGGAAAATTTGAAAGAGAAGTCACTTAACACTCATTTTAGCAGTTAACCAGTGCCATTAATTCACCTATTCAGAGAGGAATTAAGCTGTTTCATTTTATATTTTTGTACTTGCTTTGAGGACAGAACATGCAAGTCTTGGTTCATCTTCACAGTTCCTTATATCTAGCTATCTTTTTTTCCTATTCCCAGTATAATACAGGTTCATCATGAGATGTCTGGAATTTGGAGAGCATGCAATACCATTCAAATTAATAGCAGCTTTATCAATTTGTGTTACTTGAGAATACCTGGTAGAGAAGGACACACAGTTTAAGACATTACAGCTGCTGCAGGAAAGTCAACAGGACTTCTAGAGAAGATTCTTGCTTTCCCAAAACCACATGGTGTTGCTTTGTTTGAGATATTAATAAATTGCAGTAAAAAAAGATAGATCCATGCATTTAGAATAGGCAATGTGGCCCAATTTTTTCAGAATGAGCAATTTTGGGGTACTAATTAGTTACACAAATGTCTTTAAATAATTTTGGATTTTCAATGGAATGTAAGCTCTTCCAGCTGTAATCTACACAGATGTTTTTCCAGGAACACAAATATCAATCGCAATTGAGATGCATGCATCAAATTTTGATTATATTTTTTTCTTTTGCAAGACTAATTCAATAATTAACCACCTTCTTAAAAACAAAAATTTAATCAAAAAAATCTAACAAGCATGTATCTTTCATTACTCTTTCTTCCATAAAATAATTTTCCTGTACTAAATAAGGGATGTAATAGAAAAAACTTTCACTGTTTTATTAATTTTTAATCTAGAAAAAAAATCAGAAGTTGATATTACATTTTGTCACAGTAAATTACATTCATAATTAAAAACTTAGTTTTACCCCCCAAATCAGCTCAGAGCTAGATCCTTCCCATCATAGAAGTTACATGTGTTTTTTGACCCACTTACATAAAAAAATGCATAAAATTACTTCATTTACTGAGGAATGAATCCTTATTTCCCGTATGATAAAAGAGGGATTTCTTTTAAATAAACTGGAAGGAATCTGCTTTCTTCATATTTAGTCTGCAGCTCTTTTAAGATGTACTTGAATGCAGAAAATTATACTCACTATATCTTTGTGGACATTGGAAAGGATAAAAGAACTCCTTAAAACTCAAGGAGTACAAGTGTATTAGTATTGAATAGTAATATACAGAACCCAAACAAACTCAGAGAGAAATTCCAATTAGAAATCATAAACTTGGAGGAGATAGAGAAACCTATTTAACAGGCAGAAGTGAAGTTGATTACTTCTATAGCTTCCAGGCACTGTGGGATTTTTCAAGTTTACTATTTGGTGAAAGACATTTGCATTTGGGCAAAGGAATTTACATTCCCATGTTGAGTGTTCAAACAAAGATATTAAATTACTATATACATGTGCAGCTGTTAAGAGTATTGGTTTTGTTACAAACACTCTTGTGCAAGTTCTTAGAAAGAATGTCAAGCATCTTTGTGAAAAACTAGGTGTTATCTCTGATCTGACAAAAGACTCCTAGCACAGATTTCACAGTTGAGAAGAACTGCACAGCCCATGCAAGCAGTGGAGGACAGGAAGGATGATCTGTAGTGTGTTTCCTGAGCAGTCAAGAAGAGAATTCCAACTTTTTACAGCTCCTTTACTTTATTGGGTTGTGAGTAGTCTTGGATTTCAGGCTTGGGAAATTTCTGGTCTCCATTTCAATGAATCACTTTTATCCATAGGTCAGGGTAGTCTGCCGAAATTCATTCCATTTACACGTGTAATTGTATCATCTGGTTTTTTTCTGTCCCACTCCAGACAGTGGCTCTGCAGATAAGTAGGGCTTCGGGTTTTTTTTCTCTATCTAATATAATCCCTAATGGTGCATAGTTACAGAAGAACTCTTCCTTTTCAGGAAATAGTGACTAAATCTTCTGGATGCAGAAACTGTAAAAGCACTCCTACTAGTTTTAGTCAAATATGATTAGAAAATATGATTAAAAAAAGTTTCCTCAGCTATACAAATGTATCAAAGCAAAAAATAATAATTTCTCCTCAGGGTTATTAGTCACCTCTGAAAATTTGATCACATATCTTTCTATAATAACAATAATCTATGCTCTCAACTCAACAGCTTTCAATATTTTGCCATGGAGAAAGAATGCATGATTCTATTCACAGCTGAATGCTATATCTATAAATTGCTTAAGTCTGAATTGCTATGAGCATTAGAGTAACAAAGCACTAAATCCTATTTGGACATTGCAGCAATTTAGATTAGAATTCTAATGATAATATTTCACACATTCCATAGCCATCTATATGCTAATATTTCCAACAAATTATCAAATGTTATTCTACACAACCTTTTTCCCATAAATGACCTGTCATATTTGTAATGGCATCTGCATTTGGTGACAGTTTTTATTTTATCTAGCAAAAACTGCGGGTCCATAAAGAAACTAATTATATAGTTTCATGGTTTATAATATGGTTTCTAGTTTTATACGTAGTAATATGCAAACCAATTCAATACAAAAAAATTGTCCTTAAACTCCAGGGATTTTAAGAGAGCTGGACCAGTTTTATAAATGATAGAAAATATTTCATAGTTGTTACTCTAAGGTATCACTTTTTGAACTTTTCTGACCATTCTGAATAAAGTTTGTTCCATATATTTCAGGGTTTTGTCCAGTATTTCTATTTCACATTACATTTACTTTCTACTGCAAATCCCCCAAAATAATGCAAGCTAGACATGCTCTCTTCTCATATGCAGAACGAAGACAAATAGTTCAAGACTCCCAAAATTAATCCAAGAATTACATCACATCTAACAAAAAAAATCAAAAGTACTGTCCTGGTCTGGAAAGGAGCAGGAAGCAATACCATAATTATGAGGTGAGCATGAGTTGTAAGATTCTCCTGAATTCTTTGCATCACCCAGATTCATTTCAAACAGCACAAGGCCAAGTTGCTCCTTTCTCAAAAGTGTAATGATACTTTCAGACAAGTTAACATGGTTAATGTAATTTGGCACCCACATCTATTTTCTTCTGGATATTGTCAATGTCTTATTAAAGTGATAAAAACTGTCATCTTCAGAAGAAAACATTTTTATCTGGCTCAAAATATACAAGATATGAACACACACACACACACATACACATATACATATATATGTATATTTTCTCTTATTCCATAATAGATAAATTTTGACAGATTAAATATCTAATTCTATCTCAAGAAAAGACAGAAATCTTGGGCTATGCTGCTCCTTTCCAGCCATTCCAAGGGGAAAACCAGACTGCCAAAACATGGCTCTCTCCACACATATATGCTTGACTCCAGCCTCGCTGCCATACAGGCTTAAGTACTCACCCTAGGGTTAGGGTTACAGCTACGATTATGGTTACACCTACAGTGAGGGTTCAGACAACCATAAAGCCTGGAGCTCCAGGGATACTGCAGCTGCAAAAGTCATGCCAAAGGGACCACAGGACTGTTATAACAATGGCTCCATCCACACCTCTACTTGGCTCCAGTCTCACCCCCATACAGGTTTAAATACTCAGTTTGGATTAGGGTTGCAGCTGGGGTTAGGGTTACAGCGTGGGTTAGGCTTCAGAAAATCATAAAGCCTAGAGGTTCAGGATCTCTGCAACTACAAAAGACGTGCCAAAAAGAATGCAGGACTGCCACAACATGACTCACTTCATGCATTTCAGCTTCCTTCTCATGTCACCCCATAAATATTTAACTGGCTAGCGTTAGAGTTATGGCTTGAGTTAGGGTTAAGCCTTGGTATAGGGTTCCTATAAACAGAAAGCCCAGAGTTCTAGGGACACTGCAGCCACAAATGTCATGCCAAGGAGAACACAGGACTGCAACAAGGTGGCTCCCTCCACACACTTCTGTGTGGCTCCAGCCTCACCCCTTTACAGGTCAAACTGCTTAGCCTAGGGTTAAGGTTACAGCTAGGGTTAGGGTTACAGCAAGGGTTAGGGTTCAGAAAACCACAAAGCCTGGAGCTCCAGGGACACTGCAGCTACAAAAGGCATGCCAAGGGAACCACAAGACTGTTATAGCAATGGCTGCATCCAAATGTTTCTGTGTGGCTCCAGTCTCATCCCCATACTGGTTTTAGTGGCTAGGGTTAGGGTTACAGCTAGGGTTAGGGTTATGCCTAGAGCGAGGGTTCAGAAAACTACAAATCCTAGAGCTCCAGTGAAACTGCAGCTGCAACAGCCATGACAGGGGAAGAACCAGACTGCCAAAACATGGCTCCATCCACACATTTCTGCTTCCTTCTGGTGTCAGCCCCATACATGTTTAATTGGCTAGGGTTAGGGTTACAGCTAGGATTAGGGTTATGCCTCAGTTTAGGGTTCCTATAAACACAAAGCCCAGAGTTCTAGGGACACAGCAGCTACAAATGTCATGCCAGGGGAAACGCAGAACTGCCACTACATGGCTTCCTCAACACATTTCTGCTTTCATCAGGTTTCACCCTTGTGGATGGAGCAGGAAGTGCTCCCAAAAGAAACAATCTTCCTGAATCCCTAGAAAGGCCCCCATGGAGAATAATTTCATAGAGATAAGAAAGTGCTGGCTAGGTGACAATTTAGAAATGGAATGCAGACCCCCTTGTTATCTTTTAGTAATATTATTGGTCCATTTTCTCTTAGCATCAATAGACTGACTTTGAAGGTAAAATTCCTTAAAGATTGGTTAGGTTTAGAATCCCTTTAGTAATTGGTGTAAATTGTAAAACCCCTAAAAGATATATAAACCCCTGGAAACTTTTAAACTTTGGATGCGTTAGTAGGATACCTTTGTAGCTAATAAACTGGCCAATGAACAATCTGAGCACGGCTAGCTGGTTCTGTGTTGCTGAGGGCTGCAAAAGCAGCCTGGGGACCCCCGGGGACCCCCAAAACACCAGCAACAAGTGGCACCCAGACGTGGGT
>VXBI01013410.1:13145-29545 GCA_013397375.1 Toxostoma redivivum | reverse complement strand
AAAGAGGAAAATCTCATTTTTCTTGATTTAATTCCTTAAGACGACGTGTCCTGCTTTGTAAAAAAAGGAAAAATTCCTTTTTCTGGGATGCCCAGAGCAGCAGACCAGGCCCAGTTGAACTCCCACCCCCCCTAAATTTGCTGCTGTTTGCCCAGAACAAATCCCAAAGCTTGGATAAAGCCAAAAACCATGGAAAACACTCATGGAAAAGCCCCTCACAGGGAACCAAAACAGGGAATTTCTGGTGGATTTTTGGCAGCAGGAATTCTGCTCCCTCGGGGTGGGATTGGCTCTGAAAAAGTTGGGTGCTCTCAAGCCAACGTGATGAGGTTGGAATGTTATTTTTATTTTTTTTATTTTTTTTTTTTCTCCAGGCAGGAATTGTTTTTTGCAGTTCAGTGAAAGGAAAATGAAAGGAAAATGAAAGGAAAATTAAAGGGAAATTAAAGGAAAGGAGGAAAATCAAGCATAGAAAGCTCCAGAACTTGAAGAGCTGCAATTTATGAACAACTGGAGTTGTTTTCATGGAATCACAGAATTATTCAGGTTGGAAAATAATTCCAGGATCTGTGCCTGATCCCCACCTTGTCCCCACCCAGAGCAGTGAGGAATTCCTGCCATGTCCAGGAATTCCATGGAATTCCTGCAGGGCTGGGGACACAAAACCTCCCTGGGCAGCTCCTTCCTCCTGCAAATCCCGATTTTCTGGCTGGATTTTCTGCTGGAATCCCAGCAGATCCTGCCTGCACTGGGGCAGGGCTCAGCTCCTGTTTGCTGGGGCTGTGCTGGGAATTTATTCCAGTTTTGAAATCCCTGCTGGAAATCCACGGGTGTGAAAAGGGAGGAACATCTCCCACCGTGCTGCCACAAGGATCTGCTCCAATTAATTTCCCTGAATGCTGCACATTCTCCCCCAACCTTCCCTGAGCTCCTTTTGCATCAAAAACCTCAAATTCCCACTTCCCAACTCTCCTTTTCCAGATTTTTTTTTTGCCCAGGCTGGGTAAGGAGGGGTGGTTGAGATATTAATTCGATTTTTAGAGTTTGCTGTAGCCTCACACTGTTTATTTTAATTATTTTAGACAGGAGAAAATAGGATAAAATCCACAATAAACAGCTTTTTGAGGCTGATTTAATGCCTCAGCAGCTCTCCTGTTATTAATCTACCCACAGAGGAGCTTTATTGCTGTGTCTAGCACAAACTGATAAAGATTATCACAGAATTAATTCCCAACAAGTGTGTTGTTAGGCTTGGAGCCAAATCCTTGCAGTTATCAGAGTGAATAAATAGTGGAGCAGAATTTCCCAATGAGCCTGTCTTGAATGGATTTCTAAAGCCAAAACTTTGCAAATAAACTCTGGGGAAAGAGCAAAGAAAAACAGCAGCGAGTTCTTGTATCACATCCAAGAGCTGAGCACCTGGGGCAGGGCTCGGGGGGCTGGGATCACAAATTCCAACAGATTCCCTGGAATGCCTTCATCATCCTCATCATCCTCATCCTCTTCATCTTCTCCATCCTCTTCATCCTCTTCATCCTCCCCATCCTCTTCATCCTCTCCATCCTCCTTCATCACCCTCATCCTCCCCATCCTCTTCATCCTCTTCATCATCCTCATCCTCTTCATCCTCTTCATCCTCTTCATCTTCTCCATCCTCTCCATCCTCTTCATCCTCTTCATCCTCTCCATCCTCTCCATCTCTCCATCCTCTTCATCATCCTCATCATCCTCATCCTCCCCATCCTCTCCATCCTCTTCATCCTCTCCAGGAAGGAGCATGCAGGCAATGTTCATCCTTCGTGGTCCTTCTGTCTTCCCAATTTCTGTCCTGCACTTCCCAGCAGAGCCCTGAGGTTTTCATTTTCAGTGAAATTTACTTGCATTTTCATTTTCAGTGAAATCCCCTCCTTTCCTGCTGCCTCTTGAATTTAATTTCCAGAGAAATTCCCTCCTTTCCTGCTGCCTCTTTCAAGTTTCATTTTCAGTTGAATTTTTCTAATTTAAGTTTTAATTTTTCTCCTTTCCTGCTGCCTCTTTTGAATTTTATTTCCAGTGAAATTCCCTCCATTCCTGCTGCCTCTTGAATTTAATTTCCAGTGAAATTTTCTCCTTTCCTGCTGCCTCTTGAATTTTATTTGCAGTAAAATTCCCTCCTTTCCTTCTCTTTTGAATTTAATTTTCAGTGAAATTCCCTCCTTTCCTGCTATTTCGAATTTCATTTCCAGTGAAATTCCCTCCATTCCTGCTGCCTCTTGAATTTTATTTGCAGTAACATTCCCTCCTTTCCTTCTCTTTTGAATTTAATTTTCAATGAAATTTTCTCCTTTCCTTCTACCTCTTGAATTTTATTTTCAGTGAAATTCCCTCCTTTCCTGCTATTTCGAATTTCATTTCCAGTGAAATTCCCTCCTTTCCTACTGCCTCTTTTGAGTCTCATTTTCAGTGAAATTTTCTAATTCAAATTTTAACTTTTCTCCTTTCCTGTTGCCTCTTTTGAATTTAATTTTTAGTGAAATCCCCTCCATTCCTGCTGCCTCTTTCGAGTTTAATTTTCAGTTGAAATTTTCTAATTCCAATTTTACATTTTCTCCTTTCCTGCTGCCTCTTTTGCATGATCACCAGCTCCAAGAGCCACTACAGGGAAGAGCAGGGAATTCAAAAGCAGCCAGAACCATCTGGGCATTGGCCAGAACAATGACAGAAGAGTTTCCATCATCTGATGAAAAATGATCCCAAAAATAACTTTTCCTCAAGTGCTGCAGGGGGGACCTTCACCTGGGAGAGGAAGGGATTCAAAAATAGGGAAAGGCCAGGACCTTTCCAGTATTTCCTGGAATAATTCCAATTCTTCTTCCTTCCAGCTCATCCCCTCCCTGGGTTGCATTCACAGTGTCAGGATCATATTCTTGTTGTTCTTATAATAATAATTTTGCATTTATTTTTATTTCTTTTATGACTGAGTTTATCCAGCTCTCATCCTTTCAGGAAAATCACTCTGCTGCTGCTATGGGATGGATGAGGCTGAAAAAAAATTTTGGGAGCATTTTGGAGATTTGGAAGCACTTCCAGCTTCTAAAGGTTTCTTCATTTTTCTTCTTTAGCTTCTGAGCTAAAGGTTTCTTCATTCTTCATTTCTTCATTTCTTCATTTCTTCATTGCCTGGGTGCAACAGGGGATCCCCAAAATCCATCTGGATGTCCCTGGAGTGGCTTCCAAAAGGAGGGGGAAGGTGGTGGGGGACAGAAATGTCCCCAGGATGATGGATTTGTGCAGCAGGGCTGGACCAGCACTGCCACAGTGATTTAGGAGCAGATGGGAGCTGAGCCAAGCTGGGCCCAGGCCCACTGTGGAACTGGATTTTATATCTTAAACAAAGCAGGCAAAGGAAAGCAAAGTCTCATCTTTGTGTTGGAAGATGTCCCAGAGCAAGGTTTGTTTGCCTGAGGAGGAAGTTGGGAAGGGGAGTGGCAAAAAAAGTCAATATTTTGGGACAGTGACACGTCCATGTGTCCAGCAGGACAGGCTGTGGGGCCAGGGGGGCTCTGCTGATTCAGGGCTGGGGGAAACAGTGCCTGTCCCCAAAAAATGCACAGAGAAATGATGGAGACACTCAGAGATTAATAAAATGTGGGATGTGATTCAAATCCGGGGGGGAAGGAGTGTCTGTCCCCCAAAAAATTACACAAAGAGATGATGGAGACACTCAGAGACACAGAAAGTGTGGGATGTGATTCAGAGCTGGGGGTCACAGTACCTGTCCCCAGAAAAATGCACAAAGAAATGATGGAGACACTCAGAGATACAGAAAGTGTGGGATGTGATTCAGGGCTGGGGGAAGCAGTGTCTGTCCCCAAAAATTACACAAAGAAATTATGGAGACACTCAGAGATGAAAAAAATAAGGGATATTATTCAAATCCTGGGGTGAAACAGTGTCTGTCCCCAAAAAAATATACAGAGAAATGATGGAGACACTCAGAGATACAGAAAGTGTGGGATGTGATTCAGAGCTGGGGGTCACAGTACCTGTCCCCAGAAAAATCCACAAAGAAATGATGGAGACAGAGAAGCATAAAATATGGGATGTGATTAAAATTCTGAAGGAACACAGTGTCTGTCCCCAAAAAATTACACAAAGAGATGATGGAGACACTCAGAGACACAGAAAGTGTGGGATGTGATTCAGGGCTGGGGGAAGCAGTGTCTGTCCCCAAAAATTACACAAAGAAATTATGGAGACACTCAGAGATGAAAAAAATAAGGGATATTATTCAAATCCTGGGGTGAAACAGTGTCTGTCCCCAAAAAAATATACAGAGAAATGATGGAGACACTCAGAGATACAGAAAGTGTGGGATGTGATTCAGAGCTGGGGGTCACAGTACCTGTCCCCAGAAAAATGCACAAAGAAATGATGGAGACACTCAGAGAAGCATAAAATATGGGATGTGATTAAAATTCTGAAGGAACACAGTGTCTGTCCCCAAAAAATTACACAAAGAGATGATGGAGACACTCAGAGATTAATAAAATAAGGGATGTGATTCAGAGCTGGGGGAAGCAGTTTTTGCCTCCAAAAAATGCACAGAGAAATGATGGAGACACTCAGAGATGAATAAAATTTGGGATGTGATTCAAATCCGGGGGAGAAGCAGTGTCTGTCCCCAAAAATTACACAAAGAAATGATAGAGACAGAGATGCATAAAATATGGGATGTGATTCAGAGCTGGGGGGACACAGTGCCTGTCCCCAAAAATTACACAAAGAAATGATGGAGACACTCAGAGATGAATAAAATTTGGGATGTGATTCAAATCCGGGGGAGAAGCAGTGTCTGTCCCCAAAAAATTACACAAAGAGATGATGGAGACACTCAGAGATGAATAAAATTTGGGATGTGATTCAAATCCGGGGGAGAAGCAGTGTCTGTCCCCAAAAAATTACACAAAGAGATGATGGAGACACCCAGAAATGCATAAAATATGGGATGTGATGCAGAGGAAACAGTGTCTGTCCCCAAAAATTACACAAAGAAATGATGGAGACACTCAGAGATGAATAAAATTTGGGATTTGATTCAAATCCTGGTGCTGGCAGGAGAGGGGAGCTCAGATTTGCCCAGTCCTGGTGATCTCAGCATTTGGAGAGGGCAAATGTTGATGAACCTCTGCTTTTCTTGCTCAGGGTTTAAAAGGGGCTGAAGCTGGGACAGCACTGCCATGAAATGGAGGAGAAAAATTATTCTTAAATAGAAAACACGACAAAAACATTAAAAAAAAAAATAAATCCTGGTGGCATTCCCAAGGAAAATGGAAAATTGGGCAATTCCTGTGGGAATCCTGTGTCACATCAGACCACAGCAGGAGTTTCTCCCTCTTTCACCCATAAAATCGTTATTTAAAAGAATTTTTAACACTTTTTGAAGCACCCACACCTTGCTCCTCCTGCCCAGGACGAGCAGGGAAATGTGATGGCAGCAATAAAATGTTCCTCACCTGCACTTTGGGTGCCTGGCTGCTGTGAAATCCTTGGGAAAGCCTCTGGAGAAGCCTTTAATGATGAATATTTTGGGGCAGCACTCTCCAACAAAACTTGCTTGCATGGAATTAAATAAAAATATTTTTAATAGTGAATTTCACAAATAGTGAAATATTTGTGATGTCATTATTGCCCTGAGGGGGAAACTCTCAGAGATTTCCAGAGGTGGAAAATGGCTCCAGAGTTTTTCCAGCAGAGGAAGCCCAGGAGGTGAGGATGTTTTAGGAATTCCCTGCTGTTTGGAGGGGATTTCAGGAGGAAAAGGGCACCAAGGGCAGCATTTTTGAGTTTTAAATCAGGTTTAATGCTGCAAGCACAATGTGAGTTAAAAGGTTTGGGAGGCCACAGCTGGGGTCAGTGTGTTCAGCATCAAGCAAAACATAGAGAAGGTGAAGTAAGAAACTCACTAAATTTTTTTTTAATTTTATTCAATTTTTTTAGATTTTTTTTAAAGCCAAACTGATTCCCAAATCACTTCCCTGGTCAAATCTGAGGTGTTACAGCAGCCTTTCGACATTTAAAATTTTAATATTAATATAAAAACTTACCACAAACACTTCTGGAAGTTGAGGCAGCAGCAAATCTCATTCTGGCTTCAACTCAGGCTGGTGACAATTTCCCAAGGCAGGGGACACATCCTGGTGAGGATGATCTGGGAGAAAATCCCATTTTTAATTCCTCTTGGCATCACAGTGCTGCTGGAAAATGGCATCACCAGTTTGTCAAACCAGTTTGCCAGCCTCTAACTGGGAGGAATGTAAATTTTTCTGTCTTTTCACCCTGAAATTTTCGACAAAAAATAATAAGCAGGCTCTAACTTGATGCCTGCAATCAGCTAGGAGCATAAATTTTCCCCAGCAGCATTTAAATTTCCATACACCAGTACTTTCCTGACGAATTGAGAATCAAAATTTCTTCTCCAAAAGGGTTTTGATGAAGGCAGCCTGGCTGATTTCTTTAATTAGTGGCAATCATGCAGCATTGTGTTCAAAAATACAATTTACAAACAGCAGAGACATCTTGGGCCACCTTGGATAATTCCAGATGTGGAAGTTTTTTTGGCTTACAGGTGAAATGGGGTTTTGGCTCCGTTCTGGGATCAAATCCAACTTTTTTTCCAGTGTGGAAGGGACCTTCTTTGAGGGAGTTTGGAAAACCAACCTGGCTGTTCTTTAGGGACAGAGCACAGCAACAAATCCTCCTCTCTGCCATCCTGTTCATTCCCTTTTTCCCATTTTTCGGGGGGAAAAAAATCTCCCCAGTCCTGATCATTCCTCAATTTGTGCAGCCCATGCTGGAAGTTGGATTTTTGCAGAGTGGGAGGGTGTGGTGGTGTTGAAACTCCTTCTATTCCTTCATCAGCGTTTCATTTATTTAAAAAATAAATAAAAATCCCTGTGAGCCACAATAGGGTTTTTTTAATCAGCAGAGAGCTGGTTAGCAAAGGAAAATGGGTGGATGAGCCAGGTGCAAAATTCTTGGAAATAATTCAGGGATTGTTCAGGGATTCACTGGAAGAAAAATCCCCCAGGGCAGATGTGAGCAGAGGGGGGTGGAATTCAGATTCTGCTCAGTTCCCTGAATAAATGAAGAGTCTCTGCTCCCAAAAACAGAGAGGAGCTATAAATAAATAAAAATCTGAGCCACCCTCCCCGCTGGGAGCTGGTTTTCCTTGGAAGGGTTTTATGGGATGAGCTGGGAGATAAAGGATTTGTGTGTGTCAGAATAACTGAGCCTCGCTCCCTGGGTGCTTCCAGCTCCTCATAAGCCAGGAGCACAAAATCCCAAAGGATCCTGGGGCACTTCCCGAGCTCAGGGGCTGGAGGGAAGGAATCCAGCCCCTGCTGCACCCATGGACAGCTGCTCTGAACAGTTTTCCACGGTTTCTGCTCGGATTTTCACATGGTTTTTAAACCTGGAGCATTTCTTTCAGGAGCAGGCACAGCCTCTGCAGCTCTGGGGGGGTTTTTGGTTTCAGGGATGCACGTGGAGAAGCTCTGCCATGGAATTCACCCTCTCCAGAGCCAGCTGATAACAGCAGCAGCTGTTTGGCACCACTGGAATTCCAGGGAATTGCTGCCAGTTGGAATTTTGTGCCTGTCCATCATCATCATCATCATCATCATCATCCCTTCCACAGAGGGCTCTGCACATGGGCAGGGCTGGGATGGTTTGGCAGAGCTCTGCAGGAGGATTTTGCACAAAAGCTGCACATTCTCCCCAGAGTTTGGCACTTTCAGCCCTCTCCAACACCTCTGGCACTCTGCAGAGAAAAAAAAAAATAAATGCCAAACTCACGATGGCTCCTTTGGATGCTCGAGCAGAGCCAAGGAAAAGCAACCAGCCACAAAATTCCTCCATGAGGATTTTTTTTTTTTTTCTTGGCTGGAAATTGGGAGAAGCTTTGTGGGATGGGGCTGCCAGAACCTGCATCCATCACCAGCTCCATTTTCCCTGGGAGAAGGGAAATGTTAATTTATTTATTTGTCTCTTCTCCATGAATATAATTAGGGAAAAAACAGCGGGACAAAGTGCCCTTGCACATGGTGGTGAGCACAGAGATGGAGGATTTGTGCTTGAAGCAGTGGAAGAATTCCAAACATGTTTTCATATTCTGCATCCTGCCTTCAGCAGGGGGAAAAAAAAAGTTGTCTTTACACTTCTGCCTGGAAAAACAATTAGGAATGTTAATTGCACTGCCCAGGAGGTGGAACAGGGGCTGGCCAGGAAGGAATTTTCTTTGCTTGTAAACAGGAAGGCTCAACCTTTCCCATTCTCTGGGAGGGTGGCAGGAGGATTTCAAGGAGCTGGAAAATGGGACTGGAGTGGGAAAAGCAGCATAAGGAAAAAATGAAAATAGGGAACAACAAAGAAAAGGCAAATCCAGGAGCAATCTCTGCTAAGGGGAAGAGAAGGGTGGAGGCACCTCAGCTGCTCTTTGGAAATTCTCCAGGATTTTCCCAACACTCAGGAGCATCCAAAATTCCCTCTTTCCCTAAATTAAAGTTTTCATGGGCAGAATTCTGAGTTTACCCAGAGCTCAGAAATTCTTTGGAAGCTCTTCAGGATTTCTCCAACACCCAGGAGCATCCAATATTCCCTCTTTCCATAAATTAAAGTTTTCATTGTCAGATGTATAAATTGTACCCAGAGCTCAGAAATTCTTTGGAAGATCTTCAGGATTTCCCCAACACCCAGGAACATTCAACATCCCTCCCTCTCCATAAATTAAAGTTTCCATGGGCAGAATTCTGAGTTTACCCAGAGCTCTGTGCCCTGCTCAGAAATTCTTTGGAAGCTCTTCAGGATTTCTACAAAATCGAGGAACATTCAACATCCCTCCATCTCCATAAATTAAAGTTTTCATGGGCACAATTCTGAGTTGTACCCAGAGCTCAGAACTTCTTTGGAAGCTCTTCAGGATTTCTACAAAATCGAGGAACATTCAACATCCCTCCATCTCCATAAATTAAAGTTTTCATGGGCACAATTCTGAGTTGTACCCAGAGCTCAGAACTTCTTTGGAAGCTCTTCAGGATTTCTACAAAATCGAGGAACATTCAACATCCCTCCATCTCCATAAATTAAAGTTTTCATGGGCACAATTCTGAGTTGTACCCAGAGCTCAGAACTTCTTTGGAAGCTCTTCAGGATTTTTCCAACATCCAATATTCCCCCTTTCCATAAATTAAAGTTTTAGTGGGCAGAATTCTGAGTTTACCCAGAGCTATGTGCCCTGCTCAGAAATTCTTTGGAAGTTCTTCAGGATTTCTCCAACATCCAGGAATATTCAATATTCCCCCTTCCACTAAATTAAAGTTTTTATTGTCAGAATTTTGAGTTTACCCAGAGCTCTGTGCCCTGCTCAGCTCAGACTGATGGGGATCCCATGGAAATGGATATTTGGGGAAAAAAACTCTTCATTGCTCAGGTTAAAACTCTGAAACCCAGCGTTTCACCTCAGATTTTCACATGGTTGTTAAACCTTGAGCATTTCTTTCAGAATCATGGCTTTTATGGTAAAAAATGTGAGAGATTTCCCTGATTTCAGCTCTCCACCTTCATCCCTGTGCTTTGGGAGCCTGCAGGGGCAGAGCTCACATTCCCAGCACTCAGCAGAGGAGGAAGCTGAAATCAGGGAATTCTGTCCCGTTCTGGCTCTGTCCCCTGACCCACTCTGGATGAAAACAGATTTCCTGCAGGGATTTTGGCTGTCCCCATGGTCCCCCTCCTGCCTGGAGCAGCCCCAGCTCCAGGAAAAACCCTGGAAAAGGGCTCTTTATTCAGGGACATGCAACTTTTTTTTTTTTTTTTTTTTAATTTTTTGGGCAAGTTCAGATGGCTCCAAGTGCTGGGATTCCAGCAGAACTTCCTGAAAAGGGCACAGAGGTGTCCTGGCACCAAGGGGAGCTGCCTGGAAAGGAACATCCCTGAGGAGGAACTGAGAGTCTTTGTGGCAGCCCCTGGCACAAACCTCGCTCTTTTCATGGGGTTTTTTATTTCCCATCCTGGCATTCTGAATTTTCTTTCCTTGGGAATCTCTGGGAAGAGCTCAATGCTTCCAGCAGCTTTAATTAGGGTTGTACCCTAATTAAATTAGGATTGCTGTGTGGGCAAAAATGCATTTACACCCAGGCTCAGGAATGAATTAACTCATGCCTTGGGTGATCAGAAATGAGATTATGGTCTGAAGGCATTCCTGGGACACCCGTGATGGATTCAGAGGAGTCAGCAAGGGCTTGGCTCTTCAGGAAGTTTCTGGAACCACCAGAGCACTTCCAGGGCTTTTGCTGAATCCCTGACAGCTCTGAAGGAAGTTAATTCCCTGCAGGAGGTAAAGCTGTCAGGGAAGGCTCCTGAGGCTTTCACAAAAACCTGTCTGAGTGTTTAACTGCAGAACAAGGAAGGGTTTAGGGTTGGAAACTGAGCAGGTAGCTGGAGGCTCCGTGTCAGGATAATTCCATTCCTTGCTTCACACACATATTACACTCTAATCCTCAGTATTCCTTTTTTTTTATCCCTGTCCCAGAAATACAAAGGTGCAGGATTTAGAACTGTGGGATTCAGTGGGCTTGAAAGGAGCTCTGGAGAGTCAAACACAGCAAAATGTCAAGGATTCACTTGAAATCCTTCCAATAATGCCTCCTGCAAGGCTACCCAAAGCAGCAGGGCTTTTCCATCCCCTCTAATGGATTTTGGGAAATGTTCTGTGGCACAGCAGCAGCTCCTGGCTGGCAGAAGGACCATGATTGGACATGGGAGCCATCCAGGTGGCCTTTGGTGGCCTTTTTTTCCTGGTGCTCCCCAGTTCCCTTCTCCAGAGGGGCTGATGCCACACAGGGGGAGAAATTCTGCACAGCAGGCAGGAGATGTCTCCCAGTTATCCCTGCTGCTTCATTTGGATGAAATTCATCAGCTGTGCCAGGGAAAATCGAGGTGTTTCCTGCCAGGCTGGGTGGATTTGGACCAGGCAGAGTTGGTGACTCCCCATGAGGGGCTGCAGCTCCAGTGCCAGGAGTAACACGTGGAATAACCACAGTGGAGGCACTGGGAAAGGGCCCTGCCTGCCTGGTTGTTCCCTTGGAATTCTGGTTCAGTCCTTTGCCACTTGCTGGTGTCCAAACATCACTTCCAGCAGTGGAAAGAGCTCGTGACACATTCCCATTTCCCCAGGAACAGGAATCACAGAGCTCCTGCTCTTTTGTGCCTTCTCAGGGCTGAGCTCCTTCCAGAGGTCAAGGGAAGCTCAGGAGCTGTGGGCACCTTCCCTGGCATGGGGACATTCCTCCAGGAATTCAGGGATATTTATAGCCTGTGCCCAGGGAGAAGAGAAGGGAGGGGAAAACATCCCATCCATCATTATCCCATCCTATTCCAGGGATCCATCCCATCCCATTATCCCATCCCATCCCATCCCATCATCCCATCCCATTCCAGGGATCCATCCCACCCTGTCCTATCCCAGGGATCCCTCCCATCCCAGGGATCCATCTCAGGGATCCATCCCATCCCAGGG
Source organism: Toxostoma redivivum (assembly GCA_013397375.1). NCBI lineage: Eukaryota > Metazoa > Chordata > Aves > Passeriformes > Mimidae > Toxostoma > Toxostoma redivivum. Next base: position 17,991 of record VXBI01013410.1, on the reverse strand, counting down.
ATCCATCCCATCCCATCCCATCCCATCGTCCCATCCCAGGGATCCATCCCATCCCAGGGATCCATCTCAGGGATCCATCCCATCCCATCCCAGAGATCCATCTCACTCCAGGGGTCCATCCCATCCCATCCCATCCCATCCCATCCCATCCCATCCCATCCCATTATCCCATCCCATTATCCCATCCCTTTATCCCATCATCCCATCCCATTGTCCGATCCCATCATTCCATTATCCCGTTATCCCATCCCGGGGGTCCATCCCATCCCCAGGAATGCGGGCAGCTCTCCAGCCCCGCGGGGTGAAGGGCACTGCCCCCTCCAGGAAGGCTCCCAGGCAATGAAAGGAAGGAAAACAAATTCCCCGGGACTGCTCCGGGATCGAAGCTGCGGCCACGCCCGGCTGTGCTGCCCGGCCGGGAGCCAGGGCTGGGATGGAGAAGGAAAAAGCTGATTTATCTTGTTCTTCTCAAAAACAGCACCTGAGAGGCTCAGAGCTGTGTCCCCAAAAACATCTCAGGGACATCAGGTGACATTTATCTCCTACATCATTTCCATGATGTAGAAGTGTCCAAACTCATGAAAGTTCCTGCTGCTGCATCCCAGAAAACTCCACCTCACAGCCAGCCTGTGGCCTGGCTGGAGATGAATTTAGGGAGGAACTGTTTGGAGGGGAAAAGCTGGAAAGCTGCTCCTGAAGAAGGAGTTGACAGAGAAATTGGGAGTCCAGAGTTTGGTCAATAAAAAAAAAAAAATTAAACTCTGACTCATGTTCACAAAAGAATAAAATTCAACTGCTGACATTATTCCCAGGAGCCTCAAGGGACTCTGCTATGGAAAACTGCAATGAAAAGTTTATAAATGGTGGCATCAATTATTAATTTTATTAAAATGTGTGCCTGCAGAGCAGCAGGGTTTTCAGGCAGGGCTTGGAACAACCTGCTGCAATGGGAAGAGCTGAGTTTTCAGGACCCTTCCAACCCAAACCATCCCAGAATTCTGGGATTTTGGGGAACCAGAATTTGGGGATTTTGGGAACCAGCCAGCAGAGGAGCCCAGCAGAGCTGAAGCCAGCACTTTTTGCCCAAATTTCTTTGGGCATCCCAAAATTAATTAATGTTTATCAAGGTATTAGTGTCCCAAAACTGGTGTGCAGGTGGTGAAATGCCAGCCTGGAGTGCAGCCCCCTCTGCCCATCCCTGCCCAGTTTATCCCCCAGAGCAGCAGGGTTGGGATTGGGGTCCAGGCTTGCAGTTCTGCCAGTCTGAGGTGCAGCTTCTCCAGGGGAGGTGGAGAAATCAGCCCTGAAATCAGGCCTAAAACCCAGCCTAAAATAAGCCCTGAGATCAGCCCTGAAACCAGGTCTAAAACCAGCCCTGAGATCAGCCCTAAATCAGGTCTAAAATCGCCTCGGAAATCAGCCCTGAAATCAGCCCTAAAACCAGGCCTAAAATCAGCCCTGAGATCAGCTCTAAAATCAGCTCTGAAATCAGGCTTAAAATCAGCCCTGAAATCAGGCCTAAAACCCAGCCTAAAATAAGCCCTGAGATCAGCCCTGAAACCAGGTCTAAAACCAGCCCTGAGATCAGCCCTAAATCAGGTCTAAAATCACCTCGGAAATCAGCCCTGAAATCAGGCCTAAAACCCAGCCTAAAATCAATCCTGAGATCAGCACTAAAACCAGCCCAAAAATCAGCCCTAAAATCAGCCCTAAAATCAGCCCTGAATCAGGTCTAAAATCACCCCAGAAATCAGCCCTGAAATCAGCCCTAAAATCATCCCTAAAATCAGCCCTGAAATCATCCCTAAAATCAGCCCTGAAATCATCCCTAAAATCAGCTCAGAAATCAGCCCTGAGATCAGCCCTAAATCAGCCCTAAAATCAGCCCTAAATCAGCCCTAAAACCAGCCCAGCTGGTGCTTGGGTTGCTGGTGACTCAGAGGTGTGAGTAAATGTGAGAACACTCTGCAGCACAGCTCCTCTGATGGGAACACTCCCTCTTTCACACACTTCAGAGGTGATTTAAAATTAAAAAAAAAAATAAAATCTAAAGGAGCAGAATATGAGCAACAGCCAAGGAATTTTTTTTGCTCAGTGCTTCCTACCTCTTTCTCCCATCTCTATTCTGCCTGTGCTGCAGATCTGGGTGGAGTGGAGGGAATAAAGGGAATTTTCTTCATGGGAATCTCTGTTTTTTCACATTTTCACTTGCACATTTTGCTCAGCGAGGGAGGAAGGCAGAGCTTGGGGGGGAGAGTGACAAGAAGAAAAAAATGCAGGTGGATGTTTCTGAAACAGCATCTGCTCAGAGGAAAAGGTTGTAGAGATCTTGGCTAAATATTCCTGGACATGCAAATGGAATGGGAGTTTAGATGGAAATTATGATGGGATTGAGGGAGAAACCTGCAAACAGGAGTGGGGTGATGGAGAGAGCCTGGGAAAGGATGTGCCTGGAAAAACAGGGACCTCAAAAAACACCTCAGCCCTGGTTAAAGCAGCTCCAGAAGGGAGTTTGGGCTCCCCAGGACAGGCTGGGGGTGTCTGGTGCCCAGGCTGGCGTTGGATCCATATTTGTGCATCTCTTTGCCAGCTGCCAGGGTGAAATCCTCGTGGAACACCCAAAGCAGGAGCGAGGGCTCTGCGAGCTGAATGCAGCCTGGCAGAACCAGTCGCGGTGTGAGCACAGGGACAAGGCTGTGCTTGGGTGTCTGGGTGGGGCCGGGTTTGGGATTAGCTGAGCTCAGCTCCAGCAGTGGCCTCAGGGCAGCAGGAGCTCGTTCTGTGACCGGGACCTGTGAGAACCAGCTGGGAGTGGCTCAGGCAGGCAGGATCCCTTTGGAAATCATCACTCTGCACTTCCCTGTGCTAAAATTGTCCCGTGAGGAGGCAGCCCCAGGCACTGGGATACACCAGAGCAGGAATTCTCTTTTTTTTTCCCCAAAAAATAAAGCATGGGAATGGTCTTGGGATCACCTGTGATGTATTTATCCAAGGCTATGGGAGAGCCTGGAGAAAAGGAGGCTCAGGGGGAATTTGTGGCTCTGCACAAGTCCCTGACAGGAGGGGACAGCCAGGGGGGAATCCAGGAGGAGAGGGGACAGCCTCAGGGGAGTTCACGGTGGACAGCAGCAGGAATTTCCCCATGGAAAGGGTGCTCAGGGATTGGAACTGCCCAGGGAGGGTTGGATCCCCACCCTGGAGTGCCCAAAGAATTCCTGGAGGTGACACTGAGTGCTCTGGGTGGGGACAAGGTGGGATCACAGCTCAGGTTTGGAGGTCTCTTCCAACCTGAATGATTCTGGAATTCTGGGAAATGCCACTTCTGGGTGTCACTGAGCCTGTGCTGGCAGTGGGATGAGGGACAGAGCAGGCACTGGAAGGTTCTGTCAGACCTTAGAGACACCAGGGAGAAGAAGGCCAGAGAAAAGCAATAATTGGAAGTAAATGGAAATAAATGGAAATGAATGGGAAGGCTCAAGCTGCTGACACACAGAGGGAAATGGAAGTGGCACAAATTAGGCAGTGACTAATAGGACCCTGCAAACAGAAGGAGGGTCACACACCAACAAGGAAAGGAAAGCAATTAGAGGGACTGTTAAGAGAAATGGAACCACTAATTGAAGGAAAGTGTCAGCTGAATGTCAGGAAATAATTCCTGAGTGGGAGCAGCTCAGGGCTGTGGAACAAACTCAAAATGAGATTTCCTGAGTCAAACATTCAGAGTCCACCACTGACCTGGCAACAGCCCAGGCCTGGGCTGCTTCTGTCAGAGCCCCTGCTCTTGTCACAGTTGTTTTAAAAACAAAAAGGATGTGAAAGTCCATAAAACACAGCTAAATTTCCACTCAGCCCTTGCCACAGGAATCCTTCATTCCTTGAAACTCCTGATCAGGCACAGACCTTTGGTTCCATAAAAAGCCATGGAAAGATCTCCAGCACTGATTGAACGTGTTTGCCTCGAACTCTTCCTTCTCTGAGGTTCACACAAAGCCAAACAACCTCAAAGCCTGATTTTATCTTTATTGTCCACCCTGGAAAGCAGAGTCATTTTCTGATTCATTTACTCCAGGTAGATCCCTGGAATTGTCTGTCTAGGAAGCTGCTGCCTGCCTGGGGTGGGTGCTCTGGTGTTTTCCAGCTTGGATGGAGCTGATTTCCACCTGCCATTCCTTTCTCAAAGTCCCCTTTGGGAATATGAAAACAAAACTTGTGGAATTCTGGGAATCCCAGAATTGATAAACTCTCAGCACCAGGAGTTTGTGTTGATCTGGAGTTTGATATCAAGAGATAACCAGCACTTCCAGATCCTTGCTTCCACCCCTGATGAACACAGGAGTGCTCTGAAAATCTGGGCTGGTTCCTGAAGTTTGCCAAGAGTCTCACACCACCCTGGCAGGAAAATTCCCTGAAAATTCAGCCCATCCTGGTTTTTCTTGCTTTCCTTGCTGTGTCACACATCTCTGTGTCCAAGGAAAACTGGAGGTGTCACTGGGCTGGTGACAAGGTGGGGATCAGTCCAGCTTGGGCTGGATGATCCAGGAGATCTTTCCCAGCTTCCATAATTCTGGGACTCTGGAAGATTTCTTGTATTGGTTTGAGATCCACTGCAATTCCTCAACCTGCTTTTCTGGTCTTACTCTCATTTTTAATGCACATTTTTAATTTTCTTGTAGCCTCAGAGTTTAAATTGGTTGCTGATTTCACTGATCAGTGGCATAATGTTGTAACTTTTTTAACGGGTTTTGGAGAGAAAAGGCCTAATTAGGGGTGTAAATGAGTCAGAGATCTCACAGGTTAGAAATGAGATGGAGGAAGAGGAGACTGGGGGAGTGGGACAATGACCCCC
>VXBI01013382.1:11683-30435 GCA_013397375.1 Toxostoma redivivum | reverse complement strand
TATTTTTTAATTATACAATATATCGTTATTAGTTAATAGGCTCACATTTTCACTGAAGCCTTGTTGGGCTTAAATGGAATATTTTAATAGCCCTCTTTTATCTCTGATGTTATGTAAAAGAGAAGACATCAAACATTGGCCATATTAATGTAATGTAATGTAATAAATTAATTATACAGCTTAACCTATGGGAAAGAAGGGATCCTCATCACCCTTGGACTGAAGATCATTTTCTAACAAGTTTCCTTTCACTTTTATGCTTAAAAACTTATACAAGGAGGTCTGGGAATGAAAAGTCCCGGGTTTGGGAGGGTCTGAGCTCTCAAAGTGCAGGGATTTGCAAGGATTGATCACAGAGTTGTGCAGGCTGGAAAGAACACACAAGGTTGTGTTATTCAAAGCAGGGATTAACTTCACACTTGGATTAGCAGCCTCAGGGCCCTGACTGGTCAAAAAGTAAAAAAAAAAAAGGAAATAATTCCAGGAGGGAGATTTTGCCAACTCTGTGGGAGCAGTTCCAGTATTTAATAATCCTGACCTTGAGAAGGCTTTTCCTTAACGCACAGGTCCAGTGGAAATCTCACTTGGTGCCACCTGTGTGCCTCTCATCCCTCAGCTGTGCTGCTCTGAGCCTCATTTTGTCTTCTGCATCGGGTTCTTGCCTTCATGGCAATGAAAGCTGAATTTAAATCACCCTTAACCTTTTCTTCTTGAGGCTAAACCAACTGAGCTCCCACAGCCTTTCCTCAGCATAAACATTTCTGTGCTGGCCTCCTCCAACAATGATTTCCAAAGTGTTCAGACTCTCTGTGTTTTCAAAACAAAGCCAGCAGGGCAAAAAAACCTGTGATTCTTCATCACCACCAAGCACTGAGGTGATGTCAAACCTGTGCCTGTGCTTTTCAACCCCACGTAAACATGGTTATTTGGAGCAGCACACTGTTCCAGATTTCTTGTCAATGCATCTTGCTAGAAAGGTGAGGCAGGTTAACCCAGTAGTAATGCAATTTTTGGCATGAAAGATCAAAATTCTGATTTTCTCTGTGCCTTACTTGTCTGCACAGGAATGGGTCTTAGAGATGGCTTTCAAATCCTTTGAACAGCAAGAATAAAAGTTTGCCTTTGTCTTTGTGAGTGCCATTGTGGGTGTGGAATGAGATGGGCCCTGAGGCCTCTTCCAACCCAAACCATTCTCTGATTAAAGAACCAAACTGATAAATAGGAGTAAAATATTGAATCCCAAAATACTTTAATTGGGATCCCATTGGCTATGCAGACTGCAAGGGAGCAGAGCATCCAATATTCTTTGCTTTGGTAAAACGAGTGCTTTCCTGTTTTGACTTTTCTGTTCTTTGCACTGCATTTGCTTGCATATTTCTGAGGCTGAACATTCTTTCATGTATGATCTGTGATGAGTTTGGGCATGAGAGAGCCCCCAGCTGCTTCTCAACTTTTTTCAAGGTTGTTCCCCTCTCCTCACAACTTCTCCATTCCTGAATTCAACTCTCAAACTTTTGTGCTGAATCAGAACATAAATCTGAGTGTTTTCCCTCTCCTTTCGTGGGGCTTTATGGGCAGGAATGGTGTAGTGAAGAATTTAGGAACGTGAAATCTTCCTGAACTACAGGGTTATTGCCTTTTCTAGAGGATTAAACCCAAGCTACCTCCCAGTTAAGGTATAAAGCTCTCTCCACTGTAGGGTTCAGCATTGTCAGGAGCTGCCCCTGGGTCTTTATAAGTGCTGGATGTTTCCAGGGTTGTAAAGGATCTGAGTGGAGCCCAGGATAAATATTAACAGATCTCAAGTAATTAGGCAGAACACCTACATGAGAAGAAGGAGGCTTACAAGCAATTATTTTTCCAAAACAATGTAAAGCAGAGATGTATGACAGAATTAATATTTTTACCTGCAACTTGTCACTAGTTTTGCAAACAGAACAGATTCCAGATTCCAAATACGTGCTGCATTACAAATATTGTGTATCAGAAGGATTCAGTATGATGTTTCAAAATAATGTCTTTTTTTAACCTTTGAACAAGCAATAAATAATGGTGATTAAAGCAAATAAACAAAAACAAAAAGGTAAAGATATATCTAATAAAACCATAGGGGAATTGCCACTGTTGATTATGTCTCTAAATTATTTTGAAGTCTGCATTAATGAAACTGCAAACTGAATTAAGTACCTTCATCTGCTTCTGGAAGCTGCTCTGTCTGATCCACTAAAGAATACACATTTTCACTGCAGTAATCAGAGGTTTAAATGGGCTTAATGTAATTAGAAAAACCCTTGGAGATATATATTATCTCTTATGAAAATGGATATGCTTCCTAGATTAGAACACGTTGTCTCAACATCAGTGTAGGACTATAAAATTACAGCTCTAAGTCTCTAGCTTTGTTTAGTCATAGGCACAGGGACTCTGTTGAATATAAAAAGAGGCAAATACAGTGAAAAATATATGTACAAAAAATCACAGATTATCCCTATCAATACTCTAAAGCTGGGCATGAAAGATGATCCACAATTAGCACAATACTTTTAAACAATTCTGAAAATACAGAATCCTACCCCACCTTATGATGCTAAAAGAAGCATCAGTGTCTTGGCTAATGAGACATTTAAACTTCATTTTCCACATCACAATCCATGTAAATAAATCTATGTTTCTTTATATGAATCTGAGCTCCTTGCATAGAATAAGAACCACAATATCCTTTCATGAAAATCAAAATTACAGAAACCCAAATTCCTCACTTGCATACGTATCTGCTATTACCTACATGCAAACATTTATGTGTGTCTGTGCTAATGCTTGATTGCAACTTTCATTCCCTAAAAAAAAATCTCAGACAAAGAAATTGGAAAATTTGTGTTTTCTGACTGCATCTACCACATCAGTTTGTCATGGCATTCACCTTCAAACTTGGTGATTTGTTTCATTTAGGCTAACATAATGACAACACCAATTTTTCTCTTCCTGAGATACGAATGACTAAATATCTCAAGCTTGTGTTAATTTTAAGTGCAAGCTGTTCTGAGATTTTAACATAAATGTTCATGTGGTTGGAATTAAGCACAAATGTCCTGTCACTCCAGGACAAGAAACGTCGGAGCTTTGCTGCAGCTAGGGTCTTACTAAACTAAACTAAGCTCATCCCACCCATGAAATCAATCCCCAAGACAGTAAAAACATGATTATTAGCTCTGTTTGATGCATGCCTTCTCCCCAGGGAGATGTTTACAGGCTCAAAAAGCCACTCAGGGTGCAGCCAAAACCCTATTCCAGGGTGGAGGATCAGCCAGAAAATCACATTTTGCCTTTAAAGCCGCTTGATCTTCCCACTGGTGCTGGTTTTGTCGGGAGCAGCCTGCCAGCAGCGTCATCCTTGTCCCCTGAGAGGCTCTGAAGGTGTGCACTGAAACCCTGCCAGCTGTCTGCCAGTGCCAGGTGTGGATGGATCCATCCAGGAGAGCGGGAAAGGCTGGAGATGTTTCCTCCTGTTTTTTGCCTGGGTAGCAGCCAGATGGTGGCTGGTTTCCTGATGGATGTCACTCCAGTAATTTTGTAAGGGAGCCCTTCTCAGGAAAGAACTATTCAGAACTATTCTCAGAAAAGAATTATTCAATATTCCAGTCCTGACACAGCCCCTGGGCGTGGATTTGTGCATGGGGCACCAAATGTGAGGGTTTGGACCTCCAGGTGCTCTCAGCACCCACACTGTCGCGATATATCCTTCTTTAAAAAGCCAAGCAGCTCATAGTTGCTATAAAGTAATTTATTACAGAAGCACATCAGTCTCCAAGGCAATAATAAATCAAAGCAATGGCATAGCTCAGGGTATAAAAGCAAGTGGCAAAAGCAATGGCATAAAGCCATGGCACAGAGCACCAGCTCTCCCTGATGCATGTTCTTTTGTAGAAACTTTCCAACAAGCTCAGATGCAAACTCTGACCACTACTCCTTAACCTGTTAGAATTCCAGTTTCTCAGCACGCCCGGCTACGTATAAACTACGTACATGGCCTAACTTGTTCTAAATGAAAAATGTCAGCAACATTCTTCTCTCTGTTATGTGTGAAGCTGTTATGTGTGAAGCTCGGTTCTCGGAGCCTCCAAGGAAACACTAGTATGTTTTTCAACCTTCTCTAGGACATGTACTACATCTCAGGCATCTAAGAGCTTTTACTTACTAAAAGCACTTCAAACTTATTGCATTGACTTACCCACTCCATCTACTCACCTACACATACCATCTACTCACACATACCATCTGCTTACTTACTTGCTTCTTCATGTTACAACCTAAATCTTCACCTCTGCCTTATGTGTGAGAGGCTTGGCATACTTCAATCCCTGCCCTCTGATCTCTCTCTGAAGGATTCACAGAAACTCCTGACTTACTGACTCCAACACCTGGGGGCAGAAGGAACATGCTAAACGCCACGGAGAAGGATGGATTGCCATGGATCTGCTGGTTCCCTGTCTCAGGAACACTCCAAGTCACAGAACTCTGCACTGGTGATTAACACCCAGCCAATTTTGAAGCCAGCACCATGGGCTGCTGTGAAAATGAAGAGTTTCAATCCTAATTTTACCAAAATTTCTTCTTTGGCAAGTTCAGAGTTCATTCACCTTCCCTTATTTATCAGCTGGTGATAAGTGTTTACCTGCTTTCACATCCCTGAACATTTTGAGGCCTGATTGACTTAGCAAAGCATTTTCAAACAGCTGAGGAGTGTTGTATTATAATTTTAGGTGACAGTGTTTTATTTTCTTGTCATGCCTCAAACACTTATGTAAGTGTCAAACACTTTTTAACTACTTATGTAGGTTGTTAAAAAACTGATCATTTCTCATAGCTGTGGTAGATGAGTCACGTTTCACTTGGTTCTCTACCCTCTATACTTTTAAAATTTGGGTATTTAACAAGAAGACACATGATTTTAAAAAGAGTGAGTCATACTTCTATGGCAAAATTAGGCATTTTTTTGTTGGCTTTATTTTGAGACTAATAAAACAATGTCAAGACAGATGTGTTGCAATATCCATATGCCCTGGTGCCCTCATCCTGAAACAATAAATGTTTTCTGAAGCCTGACCCCAAACCAAAGCCTTGCAGGTTCTGGAAAGCTGTGTGTCACTATGTGTGCATCAATATTTGGGTACAATATTGACATTTTCTATGCTTAACCCAAGAGTTCTGCCTTCTTTTGGAGGTGTGTTTGAATTTGTCCCCCTGTTGGAATAACAGCACAAAATGTACATTATTCATTTCTGATTTTGTGATTCACTCTATAACCCTTTTCTCCTCTTATATTTGGGGATTTTTTCCCATCTTCAAGGAAACGATAGTAGTTTGCAAAATAACTTTGTGGAGTCCTTGGCATTATGGCACTAGAAAAATGAAAATAATTATGTAGAAAGCATCTTGTGTGGCCTGCAGTTTGTGATACGGGAAGAAAGAGTGTGTTCCTTCCATTGATTGACATATAAATTCTAAATATCTGTGAAGACCAGTGTAAGAGCAGTTAATTTAGTTTTAGTGGGGGTTATATATACAGAAAACGCAAGTGAGTCCCTTAGTATGTCATTACACAGTGAAATGGTGTAATTACAATGTATAATCTTTATTCATTTATCTCCTTTACAGTTGTCAGCATCAGAAATCCTCAGAATTTGCCTAAAATATGTAAGTCTGTGATATTTGATAGCACACTTAATCAGTGATTGCAATAGAATGGCTTTTAAAAATCCCAGTACATTTATAATGTTTTTGGCAGGCAGCATAAGAATGTTTTCTGTCCTCAATGTCTTTGTTTACTTAAAAACACAACTGTTCTTTCTAGTTAGGAACTAAGTAGTCTCCAGTCTGCTGTTTGAAAGTAAAATGACAACTTATATGGAGATAATTATGCAAGAATGGGAACACTGCTTAATTGAAAAAATCAGTTCTAGGCAAAAGTACACAGTCTCAAATCTGGAAGTAACAAGATGTTACAGTACCCTGGGTTTATTGATATTTCTTTGTCATTTTCTCTAAATTCTTAAACTGATAGAAAACAATCATGCTCTACCAGTTTGTTCTTTAATTTTTTTTTTACTTGCTGTTAGTGGAAGGAAAATGTATAATTTTTCTTTGATGCCATATGCTGCCTAATTGCAGAGCATATTTTATACAGTGCTGAGTACATGGATCTTGGGTTTGTAAAGCAGGAGCCAAAGCTACCAGAAAAAAAATGTGCAGGATCTCATTTTGAGAGAACTGCACCAGAGTTCACCTAAACAGATGTTTAACCGCTTAATTAAGAGAAAGAGTAATTTATTGTGGGTTTTCTAATGAGTGAAGGAGGATCTCAGTATTGCAAATGCAGTCTGAACTAGTCCAGTCCATCTATGCCTCAAATAAAAAATTAAAATAAATTACTGGTGTGTACAGCCTAGTTCAGCAAATGAACTGAGATTTAACTTAGAGACATGTTTGTATTGCAAAACAAAAAACCTTGCTCCTTCTAGATTATACAGCACTTCTAGCATTTATGGCTCCAAGGAAATAGAATTTTGGGGCCTCAAACGAGAGTTGGCTTAGATCCAGTGAAAAAAAAATTTTTTAAATCATTATTGGATTTTGCATTCCCTGAACAAAAGACCATTCTCAATCCAGTGAATTTATCTGAAAAGTTAAATTTTAATGGTTTTAAAGCTTTATTTGTAGGGATGATATGAGTTAAGTTTAATTCTTCCCAGGTAAGCTGTTTTCATTCCAGCCACTTAGAAACAGCAGATCTAGGATTGACTTTTCTTGATATTTCTTTAAAGCTCTTCTGATCCTTATCTGGACTTTTCATTTGTGACCATGGCTTTAAATGCTGCAAAATGAGCTCTAGCTATATCATCATCAGTCACCAGATAAAAATAGAGTGCCTTTCCTTGCTCAGCTCAGTCTCTCATACTCAGGATTTTTGACAAAACTGTGCCACTGCCTAAACTCTGGCGCTGATGCAGTTTTTAATAGCTTTAAATCCTCCTCATCTTCCTCACCACCTTTTTCAGTGTTATGGATCATGGATGGAATGGACCCCTGGAGGTTTTGTAGCCCAAAACCCCATCAAAGCAGGGCCAGCACAAAATTCACCCCTAATTCCCTCGGGCTTTGACTAACAGACTCTTGAAACAATTTCTCTCTGCACATTGGTTGTCCTCATATTGTTTTTTCCCTCTTTTCTCTATTACCAATCAGAAATCATGCCAGTAAAAACCTCTTTTTTTTCTTTTTTGTTTCTTTTTTATATTTTTTTTTTCTCATAAGCATTAGGAAGATGATGTTAAGTCCCCTCACTATTTTTTTTTTTATTTTTGCCCTTCATTTTAAAACAAAATAATCTACTTCAGCCTCTCCTCACATGGCAAGTGCTCTATTGCCCAACTATTTTGCTGAATGCACACCAATTTATCTACATCTTTCTTACACTGGGAGCATTTTGCAGTGGGGGCCTGAAGAGTTGAAAATACCACCAAAGTGCTCCTAAAAATGTGCTTTTACAGCATGTTTGGTGATTTTGCACCGAAATATCACACTGATGTTCTTCCCACTCCTTTATTTTATGGCATGCATATTGTTAAGCAGCTGTGCCAAGCTTAATTACACTAAATCTAATAGCAATAGATTTTTCTTGGTCTTTTGACTGTGCACTTGCTGCTGTTTGTGGGACTATATTTCTGGAAGATAACACTCTGGTGCTGTGCTATATGAAATATATATATCATTTACAGAGATTAATTATACAGTCTAAGTGAAATTTGAATTATATATAAAACAAATGCATAATTTATGCTTGTATTTATTGTACACACAGGATAATTTCTGAGCTCCACTTTTCCTGTAGCAGTCAGGTTTCATTAGCAACATTCCTCCTAAAATCTAGAACTTTCCCAAAATTTTTGTGGCATTATGACATACTGCATTAGTTTATCTTTTGTAATATGGACAATGTTTTATATATTATTTATTTGAGTTTGGGTTTTTAATTTAATTAAATTGAATAAAATTCCTAGTAATTGTGAACATTGTAATTAATATTCATTTGCCTGTGATCCTGGTGGACAAAAAACCTTCTGATTATACAAAAAGTTACTCCCACTCGAAAATCTAGAATATTAGAGTATTTTTTGGGATTCCCCTTACATAAAAGACGTTTCATTTTTCACCTAATGTCTTTTAAAGTGAAATTATCAGAAAGTCATGGGAAAGAATAGTTATTCTTCAGTGTATATCCTCATAATTAGACTACATGGCAGATGTCTGGATTTGTTTGATATTTTCTGAAGCAGGACATGTAAAACCCATATGCTTTCTGTTGGAGAATAATCAGGTTGCCACAAACTGGAACATTTTCAACTGCAGGGATCTTGTGGGCATGACAGAAATATGAAAAAAAATCATATTTAAGGGATATATTTTCCCTGGAAATGAGTTCAATGGAAACATTTAGATTGGTCTCATAAACTTGTATCAGCCAAGCACTGCACAGTCTTAGTTAATGCTAACTGCATTGGAACTCTAGATTCCTTTTCCTAAAATAATTTTTCCCTTCAATTTGAGAAATTGCTAATTTAGCACATTTTTAATTTTTTTTTAGCGTGTTAATCCCTTATGATCCTATTGGATTCATGGGGGAGCATAACACAAATGATCTTGTTACCATCAAGAGAACCACTGGTACAAGTGATGGTTTTAGGGAGGGACTCTCCATCCCTCCTAATCATTTCTTTTTCCACTTTTTTTTTTTTTTGTTTTCCTTTTATTTTCCTCCTTCTTCTGAAATGCTTGGGAATTTGACTGAATCAGAGGGAAGTGTCCTTTTATATCCTCATTGAAATTTGTGCTTTTCCAACACATATCACACCTGAGAGTTTAACTGCTTTTGCAATGGCCCTGCTTGATCTCTCTCTGTCCCTTCAGATGTGTCTGAAATAATTTATGATTTTACTAATTTCTACCATCTCCCTAAACAATAACGCCCTGCTCTCTGGGATTAGAAAGAACTTCAGAAAAATCTTCCATCATCAACCCAAGAAAATAATTTGCCCAGATGACTTTTTTTCAGACCATGTGAAAATATCAAATAGTCTTCTTTCATTTTGATTCATATTAACTCTTGTTAATTAACTCTTGAATTAACTCCTGCTCTTAGACCTTAACCACAATTGACTACATTCTAGTTAAAATATCTAGTTAATAAATAACTTGTAGATTAGTTAGGAGCCATGGTTTTCATTGCTTTAATCTTGCATATTTTTAAACCACCTGGAGAAAAAAAGGAAAAGGAAATAAGAGGCTGGCACAGCATTCCAGAATAAGTATGTAGAAATTGAAATTTTCAAAATTTAAAACCAAAATAACCATTCTAATTCACTTTAGCTAATAGGGTATTTGTAAAAATAAAGGGATTAAGTATAACACGTACCTTTGTTATGTAAACTGGAATATCAGTTATTTGTGTCACTTTGAAAAGGTTTCAGAATTTCACAAAACCATCCAATATGGAAATTAAAATTTAGCCTATAGATCTTGTCAGATTGAAAGTCTTTTACACAATGTTTATAACATTTCTGTCACCAAAGACCTATATAAATGTTTCTAAAGTATAGACATTCAAATATAAGTACTTTTATTTATATTTAAACAAACATTATTTGACTTCATCATACTATTGCTTAATAAGACCTACGTAATTTTTGGGTGTTGCTCTATGAATTTTTTTTCATTTTCCTTGTTAAAACTTTTAAGGTTGACACTAAAATTTGTGGGTTTAAGATAAAAAATAATTTTAAAAAAGATAATGCAGAATGCACAGAATTGTACCACACACACAAAACTTGGCTTCTGAAACTCACTCCATCTCCTTATTTCAAACATATTTATGCATTTTTTTAACATAATTTATGAATTTTCTATAACCTTAGGTATTGCTTATTCCACTGATAACTAATGTTTGTCTTTTATATTAAATAACAGTAATTCCAGAGACTAACTTAATCTGTAGTGGATTAACATTATCTGATGGATTTCTTTCATCTTTGCCACACGCTTGAAGCAAACTTGAATTTCTTGGGGTTTTTTTGGTGGGGTTTTTTTGGGTTTTGGTTTTTTTTGGCGTTTTTGTTTGTTTGTTTTGTTTTGTTCTGTTTTTGTTTTGTTTTGGTTTGTTTTGGTTTGTTTTTTAGTTCTTTTTTTTTATTTTTCTGTAACTTTCTCCTTTCCACTGCCACCTTTCCACTTTTCCTTTATTTCTGTACTAACCTTCCCAGAAACACCATCAAGAATTCCACTTTATTCAGTGCAGGGCTGCCTCAGGACACCTGGGTTCAATTGTACCTCGGTGGGGAGCCAGCCAAATGTGACAGGTTTGGCAAATCAGGGGGAAGCAGGGAGGATCAGAGCCCAGAATCCTGGGGGAATAAAGACTGGGAATAAATCTTTTGCAGCTACATCTTGTCACAGAGAGAAACAAATCTGCAGGGATGTGTTTGCTCAGAGTTACTCAGACTTGCCTTTCATGGCCCTCCCCACTTTCCAGGCATTTGAAACAAGCTCAGCTGGTAGGAAATCTTATTTTTCTTCTAGGTCTTTAATAACTTCAGTTCTAACAATCTTTTTCTCTCTTCCTTTTCTCTCATTCTTCTGTTTTCTCTCTGTTTTTTCCTCTTTTATCTTATTTCTGAATGGCAGTAAGGACACCAGATGTTCACTGCTCAGTGGTCAAATATGGACTTATGCAGGAATAAAAATGTTAAAACACAAAGGGTAATTCAATTAATAAACAATTAAAAAAAACCACTTTTGCACTGTAAGAGTGACCAAGAACTGTAACAGAAAGCCTATGAATTTTCAATCCCTGTAAACATTCAAGACACATCTGGACATGGTAAAAAAAATGGGAAAGAGGAACAGAAGCAAGCAATGGTGGTAAACTCTCAAGATTAACGTGCATGACAGGTTTTTAGGTGCAGAAACTTCCCTTTCATAGCAGCTTGGACTCAACAAGAAAATTATTATCACCCATGAGAAAGTAAACTGATGCAGTTTGCTGCATGGAGATGGCATTACAGCAAAAGAAAATGTGGTTTTCTTGCAAGTCCTGTGCCTTTTGAATAAATTATGCAGGGCTGTGAACAACAACAACCATTCATGGTGCATCACTTGGCCAAGAGGGCTTTGGCAGTGCTGGGGGAGCCCAAAGACCTGGTGATGCTCTCTGGGATGTGGATCCTCCTTGCTGATTTCATAAATCAACATAAATTTCATAACTTTCATAGATTTGTCCCAAGCAAAGGAAAATACCAGGATCATTATTAAAGAAGAGACTTGGAACCTGCTTTACACGTGGTATAATTACAAGTACATTAAATATAATTCCAAATGATGCTCTTTTCACCACATCTTTCCCATCACAATGTCCACAGAGTGAATGCTATTTGCTAAGAAACTCTTCCATAAATTTATTAATTTGTGCCAACAGTCCAGTGCTTTAACCAGTAAGATTATTTATGTGCCTCTGGTTTTTAAGGGAATTAGGGGGTGACACACACTTGGAGGGGAAGGATTAGCAGAGCCCAGCATCAATTTCAGTTGCCCAAATATTGCTTGTGCACCTGCCCTGGGTCCAGCTCCCCTCAGGTGCCCCTCCTGCACTGAAGCCACTGCAAGACCCAGCTCCAGTCTTGTGCAAATTGAAATTTCTCCTCCACTTCATGCTAAGCTGGTGCTCTGGGAAAATATTACTACAGATGCTGCTACTGTTTGGCAGATTTTAAATAAGCCTCGTGCCCCTGCTGTGTGAAGCTTCTCCTTCCCTGCAGGGTAAAATCAAAAATTTGGATTGAAAGGCAGCAGAATGAGATGAATGTTTGCATGTATCTGGTTCTCTCATCAGAGATAATAGGCATAAATGGTCAATTTCTGCCAGGCAGCTTATTTTTCCATTTGGACTCAGTGTAATCCCATGGGTGGGTATCCCTGTGGCACCAGCTCTAGCTGAAAGCCTTCTCACATCCTACTTTGCTATTACTTTAAGCTCATTTTTAAGTCATTTTGATGGGTTATGCTGGTTTCCCCTCTGCCTTTAAACTGAATTTTCTGCCTTCAAACACATTAGTCTTCACATGAATGGCTATCATGGGCACACTGATTTTAAAAGAAAATTTAATTCCTCTGTCTTTGACTAGGATTAAGTTCTTTGGTTTGGATGCTTTCCCCCCCCACAGAAACGAGTCTAGTTTGGGAGTGTTATTTTTTAAACCATGATGATATCAGCTGCCCTAAGTAAAAAAAAAAAAAGACATATGTTCCTTGTGAGCTTGTTGATTCTTCCAAGGCTGTCTAGACTTCTCAAAAACAAATTTAACAGTTTTCATAGGCAAAACATCCCATTTTCCATAATGAAAATCTTTATAATCCTGTTTCTTTTCAGAGCAGGCATTTTTGGTGTGCATTCTGTACATACCACAGCACAACATTTGGAGCACTCTGTGGCATAAAAGAAGTTTTTTTTTATTCAAATGGGACTCCTTGTTTGACATCTAATTATGACTGTTTGTCTGCCAAGGCTATTCCAGCACTTGCAGTGCTCACAGTGCCAGGGAGACATCTGTTAAAGGTTTCTATTTAATGTCTAACACAAACAAGGTGTATCTGCCACAAACATTCTCTATATGAGAAGCCTCCAAAATTAGAATGTGAAGCTGTATCACTCTGTTCTCTCAGGCAGAAGTACAAAATTCAGTTAGAAAATTAATCTTCAGAGGTGTTAGACTGGGTCACTCTTATTCTCTCCCCCTTATGCTTCTCAGATTTATCTCCCTAGTTCTGCTTCAGCTTCTATTCACTCTTCAGTACTTATAATTTTTTTTTGTGTAAATGTTGTTCCTGTTGTTCTGTTTTGTAGCTCACAAAAATATTTATGTCATTGTTTTGTGTTGTTTTGTTTTCTTGTTTTTTAATACTCATAGGTGACAAAATTATTTCATTATCCACTAACATCATGTTTCTGCAGTTCCACAATGGCTCCCATCGTAGGGCAAGATCATTTCAATTTGCCATCTGCAATATAATGGCAGAAATTTTGTCAAGAATTTTTATCAGAATCATCTGATGCACGTGTTTTTCTTTTTGCATCTTTCTCACACATTTTGTGTGCAATGACCATGGAAGGATGATGGTGATGGGTGTGACTGACAGACACCTCCAGCTCCTCGGGGGGAAATTTCCACCGGCAAAAGCTGCAAATCCTTGTTGTTACCCTCAGTGCCTCGGAGGGCAGAGATCTAGATTAGTGTCAATATTTTGATTGTCACTGCAACTGGAGAATAAGGATGTCTGCATAGATCTCTTCAAAGCATTTTTATTGCTGTGGGTTTTAATTAGAAAACAAGTATTTGCCTCAAAGCTGGAGTTGTCATCAGAGATCCCATGTAGCTTTCAAGCCCGCTAGTATTAATCTTCTTTGCATATCTTTAAGACTAAAAAAAAACCTTTCTAATTAAACTCTTAAAGCCTCTTATCTCTGTGGCCTGGCTGACGCTGCAGTGGAATATATCATTCCCAACAACAATGAGTAAAATTGTAATTCCCTGCATAATACCAATCAAGTTGATTGTAGAACATTATGTTCATTAGGAAGTAATAGATTTTTTTTTTTTTTACATGTTTGATCAAAGCAGTTAGCATTTAATCCAGGCTGAGAAGCAGAATACTTTTTTCATACTACTTATTTTTTAATTCATGGCCAGGTTGGCAATTTACTGGAAAACCAATTGATCAACTTTATGGGATGTGTACAATGTGCAGATTTTCTATATAATAAAAAATATTTATATACAATACTGGTCAGCAGACAAAATGAGCATAATGGAGATCAAAAATAACTTTCATAATAATGTTTTTTTGCATTTAAAAAAATGCAGGCGAGAAATGAGTATAAATTCTAAGAGATAAATTTAGTCTTTTTTTATGTTTTGTTCTGTGCAGGGATAGGAGTTGGACTTGAGGGTCCTTGTGAGCCCCTTCCAACTCTGGATATTCCATGATTCCAGTTTATTTTTAAAAAGTGTTGGAGCAATTGTGAGGTAAAATGCACCTGATCAGCCTT
This sequence comes from Toxostoma redivivum, assembly GCA_013397375.1. Classification (NCBI taxonomy): domain Eukaryota; kingdom Metazoa; phylum Chordata; class Aves; order Passeriformes; family Mimidae; genus Toxostoma; species Toxostoma redivivum. Next base: position 16,283 of record VXBI01013382.1, on the reverse strand, counting down.
GTAGTAACATCCACATGCTTCCATTTTAACCAATGTTGTGGAATAGATTGCCTAATGTAGTAAAATCAACCACAAGTAATTTGCAGTGTAGATGTGCCCTATATGAATTGCAAATAAATAAGAGATTGCTGGAGTAAATGACACTTAAATTTCTGTAAATATCAAAAATACTTACTATTTGTTATTTCCATATTAATTTCTGAATCATCTTTTCTCAGTTTTGCTTACTTTAGTTTTGATTTTCATTGTTTGTTGGGTTTTTTTCCCCTGTAAGTTGCATTCTATCCTTTCAGCTGTTCTTTGGTTCATCCTGTTTTCATTTTCTGTATTGCCTACTGAATAATTCTGGGTTTATTTGAACAAATAAACAGGGATTGCCTGTCTAAATCTGATTTAAATTTTCCACCAAGAAGTTTAGTTGTACAGCTGTAGGCAAACTTACATGCTAATTTGTCCTGGTATTTATTTCCTGCTTTAATAATGGTGCCATCGTTTTTTTGGAGAAAGCTTTCATGAGAAATTGGAAATTTATCTCTCTTTCATCTTCCTGTATTGCTGATAGAAAGAGCTCAGTTGGTTGAAACCCTATAGAACTCTACTATAATTACTATAAATTTTTGATAGAGCTTACATATTAATTGAATTTGCCTCACTTATTATACAGAAATAATTTAATTTTATCTGTTTTGGGGAAGGTTAAGTTGTTTTTACTGGGTTGGGTTGAGTTTCTTCCTGTTTTGGGGGATTTTTTTGTCTGCCCTTTTCCATCTTCACGTTGTGAAAAATTTCATCTTCTTCTCTTTTTCCTTGGAATTTTCCTTAGGCAAACTTAAGGTCTGATGTCTCAAAATAACTTTACTCAATGGAAACAAAAGGGATGAAAATGGTGAAACAGGTAGATAAGAAGTTCTGTTTGCCTTCCTGATCCAAGACCCTGTTCAAATTAAAAATATTGAGCATAGTGGGCCTAAACTTATTGAATGTAGTGATGGTGAGAGGAAAAGGAGTTTAAAAAATAAGGTAATATTAAGAGATACCCATGAAAACAATATTGAATTTTATTACTTTTAAGAGAAAGTTATCTGTGCATTTTATTGTTTTAGATTCAAGGTGGATGAAAATTCTAACCTTTTGCTTTGTGAGACTTATCAGAAAATAAAGTCTGTAAATCTTTCTGGCTCTTTCTGCCACTCCAACACATAGAGACACACAAAAAAGGAAAAAAAAAATTTAAAAAACAAAGTTTAGACACATCTCTCATGTCTGGGTGTATTAAATTCTTGCTTACAGCAGGCACTAAAGAATGAAATAAAAACATGAATTATTTGAAATCATGTTGTGCATGAGCTGGTATGACACTTTTTCATCTGAAAAATGAAAATACTTTTCAATTAACTGTTTGGGTGTAGAATGATATTTTAGATCAGGGCCCACAGGTGGTCAAGCAAGTTGCTCTCACTGTCAAAGAATGTTTTATGTTTTATAAACAGCCACAGGTAATATCAATGTATCTGTGAGCAGAATATTTCTGTGAGCAGAATTGTTTTGTGAGGGATGTGAGGATCCTGGACATCTGCTGTCATTTATCCTGTGCAGGATCTCCAAGTCTGACTGCCTTTCCTTTAATATGGTGTTCTTAATCAGCATTAGCCAAAAGAAATATTACCACAGTAGGGTAGGCTTTAACCCAGGTGCAATGGACCAGGTTCAGCTGGAAGAAATTGGAAAGCTGGTAGGAAATTATAATTTTCACCTTCTTCATCACCTTTCCTTCTTTTCTCCAGAGTGGCTGACCATCGCCATCAGTGTATTCCTCACATCAGAATCACAGAATCGTGGAATCCTTGAGGCTGGAAAAAGCTTCCAAAACCAACCTGTGCCCACCCTGTCCCCAGCCCAGAGCACTCAGTGCCACCTCCAGGAATTCCTTGGGCACCTCCAGGGATGGGCACTCCAACCCTCCCTGGGCACTGCCAATCCCTGCCCACCCTTTCCATGGGGAAATTCCTGCTGCTGCCCACCCTGAGCCTCCTTTTCTCCAGCCTGAGCCCCTTCCCAGCTCCCTCAATTACTCTTCACAGGATTTACTCTCACACAGGCTTCCCTGAAGTTCTCATTGATTTTTATTTTTTTAATTTTTTTTTTGTGTATGTGTATGTGTCATCTGAAGATAGTTTTCCTGAAACAATTTGGGCAGATACATTGCCTAGGAATGTAAAAAGCTTTGTTCCAGACTCATCTTAGCTGTGTGGATGCAGAAACCAGAAGTTTGGACCCAGTTCCACACAGTTTCTTTAACTGCTGGGATTTGCTGTTCAGCACTCACTCTGTGGTTGACCCCATGCCATTCCATTTTGTTTACAGTGCCAAGTCTATCTCTGGCAAAGATGAATGCAGGGAGAGGGAATTAAGAATGACAGAAAAATAAATAAATTAATAAATTAATTATGCACCATGTCAATAAAGAGCATTCCCATTCATGGACTGACCTGGATAAGGCACCTCAAGATTAACTCTTGCTGAATTTCAGGATTATGCCACTGTTGCATGTGTTCAGCAGGTGTGGTGCAGTTTATCCAGATGCTGAAAATGCTCACACATATTAAACACCTCCCTCCCTTCCCAACCTACTGATTGTTTTGGTCAAAATATCATTTAAATGAAAGCAACATCTGTTTCCCCCTCAAATTCAGAAGCTTAGTTTGTTTGTGATTTTTTATTTTGTTTTTCCTTCTTTGGGGGGGGATTGTTTGTTTTTTGGTTTTTTTAGGTTTTCCTTTTTCATTATTAATTTTCTTCAGTCTCATGTAAATATCTCAGAATTGTAAGGTGACTGGTATAACAGTTTTGAGAACCTGGAATATATTTCATTGTAAAACTGAGGTACTTTAAATCCAAAACTGTTTTCCAAATACTTTTCAGCACACACATGAAGTAGTCATTGCAGTACTTTCCTTAAATGTGCATAATGAAATCCAGAAACTCTTTGTTCTCCTCATCTTTACCATGGCTCTTTTAATTTCCAGCTGTGTTTTCCTGTGGCTGAGCAATGATGACCACTGCTTGAAATTTCTTTCACAGCTTGAAAACTCACCATGATAAACAATATGTATTATTTTTATCATGTCCATTCTTTAGGAGACTGTACAGGCCATTGGTAGTAAAACTAAATTGCATTTTATTATTGAAACGACTTGTACAATGCACAGCATAATAAAATGTCTTGTTCTCTATAGAAATGTAATCAAATACAGCCTTCTGCCTGTGGTTTCTATTTGCTTTGAAAATAAAATATGTTGTTGGTTCCTTGTTTCTAATTATTTCTCTGTTTTCTCATTTTCCTCCCCTCTGTCTGTAGTATTCTAATTTTTTTTGTTTTAAAAATTTATTTTTGCATAACACGTTTCTCAAACATAAGAAAATTGAAATTATGAATATCTGAATGGATGAGTATAACTTTCTTAAAAGTCTTTGAAGTTCTATTTTATGTTAACTTTGACACTGGAGTTGTCAAACAACTTTCATGTTGGATGAAAGGGAAAAATCAGGAAGATGCTGAATTGGTGAACTGACGTTATCCTACACTGATTTTATTGATGTTTTAGTTGAAAAATGAATACTTTTTGGAAAAGGCAAAGAGATGGAGACGCTCTTTTAAATGGAAGTATTTTTCATTTTTAATTGATATTTTTGCTATTACAGAGAAAGATTATTTAATTTATAATTTGTACTACACATTTTTTTCAGATTAAGAATTTTTAGCTTTTTCAATTTTGACTTAAATAAAATGTACAACATTCAACCTCAGCAGAAACTAAACTAAATGACTGGGACAGGAGACAATGTAGATTGAATTTTATTTCTTGCCTATATGATGGGTCATTTTTACAGCTTCAATAATAATCCAACTTCCTAAAGAAATTCCTGCACTCTTTTTAGGTAAATGTCTGAGAATAGTTGAAAAAACTACTTATATGAAACATTAAAATAGCAAATTATATAAAGACAAAAAAAAGAGAGGTTTATTTCTTAGACTCCTGTTTGTATTCCATGGAGTAAGTTTCATCTTTAAAATAACAGAAAAAGATAATTTCAAATTAAAACCTCTGGACTTGATTATGATGATGATGATGAGTATCAAAATCCTTGTTTCATAATAGAAATATCTTTATTGTTCAAAGACAGTGATGATTAAAATGAAATTCAGAATGGTATTTATGAAAGTCCTTTCAAACTCTATTTACTCAAATATTACTTTGTGATTACTGTTACAAGAATTTTTTTCTAAAAAATCTATTTAAATCTTAGTCAATTCTGCTGAATTACATTCACAAGTTAGGTGTGTTGTCAAACAGATAAAACTCCTGAAATGTTGTACCTCTCATTCTTGACCTTCTGTTTCCCTGCTAAAGTTTTTTTTTTCCTCTGGGTTGGAATCTGTATTCAGACAACATCTAAAAATCAGAACTAGTGAGTTTAAAAGAGCTGTAGAAAACATCATTGAAGTTCTGGATCCACCTTTCATTACAATTGTATTGCACCTTTAGAATATTAAAAACTTTTTTTAATAAATGTAGTATTGCACATAAGCAACCCATAT
>VXBI01013344.1:13347-28771 GCA_013397375.1 Toxostoma redivivum | reverse complement strand
AAAAAAAACCCAAAAAAAGCAAAAACAAAATAAATTAAAAAAAAAAAAGAAAAAAAAGACAGAATTTTCTCCAGTAATATTTCTGGGGATGGAACAATTTAGAGCCAAAGCTGTCCCAAAACGAGCAAGGGCTGGAACAAAAAACCTTGGGCAGAACCTGGTGCCTCCCCTGAGCCCTTCATGAGCTGCAAAACATCCAGGGGAAAACAAAAAAAAAGGGAAAAAAATTTAAAAAAAAGAACAAAAATGAGATTCACACGCTCAGCACCACAATTCCAGCTCAGGAAGTTTTTGGCAGGCAGAAACACAAATGGAATAAAGGAATAAAACATTTGTGACAGGCTGGGGGAAACAAAGAATTCTCCCTGACACCACACCAGGGCTTTAATTCAGAGAATCCTTCCAGGCACCAGCTGCTGGTGGCAAAGAGGGAAAAGCAGGGGGAAAAACAAATTTAAAAANATAAAGAGAGAGGGGACACAGCTCAGGAGCTCTCCCTGCTCCCCTCAAACCTGGAATTAAATCAATTAAATAAATTGAATAAATTAAATAAATTGAATAAATTAAATAAATTAAATACCAGCCAGCCCCATCCCCAGGCCATAACCCCATTGCTGCAGGGGACAGGAGCCAAACTCCAGCTGCTCTCCAGGGCTCAGGGAGCACCAGAGGAGGCAAAAAAAAAAAAAAATATTTAAATCAAATTCTGAGGAGTGCAAAGAGGAATTACCAGCACCAAGCATCCTTTAAAAGCTCCAGCAGGGAAACTTTACCTGGTGCTTGTTTGCTTAGGAACCACTGGGAATGAGGGGTTTGGTTTATTTAAAATGAAATCAGGAGAAAAGCACCCCAAAAACGCTCTGCCACGTCCGGGGAGGTGTGAGGGTGTTTTTTCTTTTTTCTGGGTCATTTTTTTCTGGCCATTTTTCCTCACATCTAGCAAGGAGCTGGAAGTGCTGCTGAACTCTCTGTACTTTTTAATAAATTATAATAAAGATCCAAGCCGCAAACACGAGAAAACGGTTTCAACCCTGTTTCTGTTAATCTGCTCTGAGAAGACAGAGGAGGCTGATTGACAAAGCACTAATTAGGAGGTGTCCCTGCGCTGCTGTCCCCAGGGGATGAGCCCTGGCTGTCCCCAGGCTGGCGCGGCCACTCGGGAGGAACGATTGCAGTGACTGACCCCAGCCCTGCTGCTGCTGTTCCCTGCATTTAGGAGCTTCCCGAGCTCCCTGTGGCAGCCCTGATGGATGGCCCAGCTCTGCTGCTAACGAGCCTGCCCTGAGCCCAGGAGCGACAGCTGGGGACAGGGACATTCCCTTTATCCCAGGGACATTCCCTTTTATCTTAGGGACAGGGACATTCCCTTTATCCCAGGGACATTCCCTTTTATCTTAGGGACAGGGACATTCCCCTTTATCCCAGGGACATTCCCTTTTATCTTAGGGACAGGGACATTCCCTTTATCCCAGGGACATTCCCTTTTATCCTGGGGACAGGGACATTCCCCTTTATCCCCGGGACATTCCCTTTTATCTTAGGGACAGGGACATTCCCTTTATCCCAGGGANGTACATTCCCGTTTATCGTAGGGACATTGACATTCCCTTTATCCCAGGTACATTCCCTTTTATCTTAGGGATATTCCCTTTTATCCCATGGAAATGGGACATTCCCTTTTATCCCAGGGACACGAGATATTCCCCTTTATCCCAGGGACATGGACCATTTCCCTTTATCCATGGACACAGGACCTTCCCCTTTATCCTGGGGACATTTCCATTTATCCATGGACACAGGTCATTTCCCTTTATCCCAGGGACACTGGACATTCCCTTTCATCCTGGGGACATTCCCCTTTATCCCATGGACACGGGACATTCCCTTTTATCCCATGGACACGGGACATTCCTGTTTATCCCAGGGACATTTCCCTTTATCCCATGGAAATGGGACATTCCCTTTTATCCTGGGGACATTCCCTTTTGTCTTAGGGACATTCCCCTTTATCCCATGGAAATGGGACATTCCCTTTCATCCTGGGGACATTCCCCTTTATCCCATGGACACAGGACATTCCCTTTTATCCAGGAGGCAGGAATCATTCCCTTTTATCCCAGGGAAATGGGACATTCCCCTTTATCCCAGGGACATTCCCTTTCATCCTGGGGACATTCCCCTTTATCCCAGGGAAATGGGACATTCCCCTTTATCCTGGGGACACTCCCTTTTATCTTAGGGACATTCCCTTTTATCCCATGGACACAGGACATTCCCCTTTATCCAGGAGACAGGAATCATTCCCCTTTATCCCAAGGAAATGGGACATTCCCCTTTATCCCAGGAACAGGAACCTTTCCCCTTTATCCCATGGACTTTTCCCTCGATCCCATGGACTTTCCCCTTTATCCCATGGACTTTTCCCTCGATCCCATGGCATTCCCATGGCTTTGGCCCTGCCTGGGGCAGCAGGGTTGAGCCCAGCTCTGTCCTGGCTGCACCCAGGTGTTGTTAACCCCGTCCCTGCTGGAACACCCCCAAAAACAAAAACCCACCCCAAGGCAGCTCCTGCTGTGACACCCCCACCCCCTTGGTCTCTCTGAGTTGCTCCCTGTGGATCTTAAATCTCCACACAGAACAAAAGTGAGTTTTTGTCTTTTGTTTTTATTTTAACCCACAAAAAAAAAAAAAAAAAGCCTCCAAAACTCCCACAGCCTCTAAATCAAAGAGCAAACTCTCTCAGCAAAGGTTTGCAGAATTTCTCTGGCCCCATTTTAAGCAGCAGGTTTGATTTTCCCCAGCCCAAATCACAGCTCTGCCACTCACTGCACGATTCCCCGCGCTCTGCCTTCAGCTTCGTCACGGAGAAATATGGGATGTGAGGAAAATAGGGCACTATTAACATCAAACAGCTCTTTGAGGGAGCTCAGGGATTCTGGTTTGTCAGCAAAAACCCTGACAGCAAATCCAGAGCTGTCAGCATCACGTGCTGCTCCGTGACTATTCCAGATTAATTCACCTACCGAATTTATTATGGCAAGATAATTAAAGGGAATTATCCTGACAAGATAATTAAGGGGAAAAGCATTGCGTGTACTAGCAGAGAAGCCTCAGGACACACTTTTGCTAATTTATATCTTGATCTGTGTTCCAGCCTGCATTATCTGTCAGATATTACAGTCCACACAAGGGCGCTTTGGGAATGGTGGAGTTAAGGAAAACTCCCAGCTCCAACACAAAGCACACCTCCCGTAAATAAAGGAACATGAGCAGACATCCCTGCAGCACTGAGGGGTTATTTACAGCTGCTTTAACAAGCCACGGGATAAATATCTCCAAGTGGCTTTTTCCAAGTGGGAACTGCCACATGGAATGTGTATGGAGGCTTTGGGGGTTTGTGCTGGATTTCAAAGGATAAAACATCCTGAAGCTCAGAAATTTGCTGCCAAACCTCGGTTTTAATTGTTGTCCTGGCTGACAATTCAAAATGTGTTCAATCCTATCTGGTGGAACGAGAGAAGGGAGAGGTGCTGATCCCTGTGGAGATCTGTGCTGTCCATGGCCATTGATCCAAACCAGCTGGGGCAGTGTTCTTTATCTGCCCCACAGCCCATCCTCCCTGCAGGAGATCTCTCCTGGCCATGGCCATGCAGTCCCAGGCCATGGCTGATCCAATTCCATCATCCCATGGGGAGATGCTCCAGCCAGGGGGAGGAGCCGAGCATTTCCTACCCGGATCCAAGCTGGCATTGGGAACACCAGAGCAGCCTTTTCCCACTGGATCCCAGAGGAAAAGCAGAGCCTTGCACATCATCCCTGGGCCTGGGGAGGAAAACTGCCCCTTCTCCAGGAGCACTGCTGCAGCAGAGCCACATCTGTCACTGCAGGAGGATGGACACCATGGGATGGCACTGCCCCAACCCCTGACTGACTGACGGGGCAGCTCGCATTCTCACTCTGGCACTGGTTTTATTTTGTATTATTGCATGGATTCCATTTTTTTCCTTTTTTTCCCCCTATTAAAATTGTATTACTGACTTGGAGTCTGACTGGTTTTGCTTTCAAACCAGCACACTCGTGCTCTGAGACGCTCAGGGCAGCAGCAGGAGGAGCTCCAGGGGGCTCAGCGAGCTCCATCAGAGCAGCTCTGCCCCTGTGTCCCCTCAGCCCCCTGCAGGCTCTGCGTGCCCTGGTTTGGATCCACCAGGCAGGAATCTGTAAAATCCAGGTGTGTTTGATTCCAGCCATGAATCTGGGAATGCTGCAAGGTGCAGGCAGAGCACAAAGCACAGCCCCAGAGCTGCTGGACAGGGATTTTTTCATGTTTAGGGTTTTTTTTTTTTCAAGCTTGAATTACTCTGCCTGCAGCACCACAGTTGTGTCCAACATTCACTAAGCACAGGGCAGGTCAAACACAATGAGGCAGATAAACCCAAGCAGCAGAAGGATTAAAAGGGATCAGGTTTAAAATGATGGAATGACTCTGTGTTAATGAACACGGGAAAGGGGAAACAATGCTCCAGAGGGCTCAGCGTGGGCAAGCTCCCATCCAGAAGGGATGCACTCAGCCCAGACAGAGCCAGGAAAAGGGGATTTTCCACTTGTAGCACGGACAGATGAGCAGAGCAGAGCCAGGGGAGCTGCCAGCAGCCCAGGCTGAAGGACAATGAATGCACAGAGGGGTTCTGCATTTCACAGAATCACAAAATCAATCACAGAATGAATCACGGAATCAATCACTAAATCAATCACAGAATCACAGAATCAGTCACAGAACCAATCACAGAATCAATCACAGAATCACAGAATCAATCACAAAATCAGTCACAGAATCAATCACAGAATCGCAAAATCAATCACAGAATCAATCACAAAATCAATCACAAAATCAGTCACAGAATCAATCACAATCACAAAATCAGTCACAGAATCAATCACAAAATCAATCACAGAATCAATCACAAAATCAGTCACAGAATCAATCACAATCACAAAATCAGTCACAGAATCAATCAGAATCGCAAAATCAATCACAGAATCAATCACAAAATCAGTCACAGAATCAATCACAGAATCACAAAATCAATCAATCACAGAATCAATCACAGAATAACCAGGTTGGAGGAGACCTCCAAGATCATCGAGTCCAACCCAGGCCAAGACCTGGAAAGGGAAATCAGCTGGAGCCAGGAGCAATAACAGCACACACCTTGGCAAGGGAGTGAAAGAGGGCAGAAGGAATAATTATCATTAAAGAGAGGTAATAATTAATATTAACAGGTACTTGATTGTTTTATCCTCATGATCTTCACGTTTCTCCTTTGTTTTTACAAACTTTACTTTTTCCTCTGCTTAAAACTGGAGATGGCTCAGTGAGCTGCAGTTAGACCCAGCCCAGGGTGAATCAGAGCAAGGATTACAAAGTCCTGACTGAGACCAAGCCCCAGAACTCCCAGCACGGAGGGAATTTCCTTTCTGTTGGGTCTGGGGTCCCCCTGGAAGTGCCCAGCTGAGCAGCAGGGCTGGGTGCTGAGGGTGTTTGTGGCACAGGTAAGAGCTCACCTGGCACAGGTGGGTTTTGTTGCTTCTGTTTGTTTTCCTTCAGGGCCAGGATTAATACAAACACGATTGAGGCAGTTCTCATGTTTGGGCTTGGATGTTTATTATATTTTATTAAAAAAATTACAGAAAGTACAACAGCACCTCCAGCTCCTTGCTAGAAGTGGAAAAATGGCCCCAGCTGAGGCTGCTGCAAGGCCTTTTATAGCTAAACAAACCAATAGAAGTTTAATATCGATATTATTTATATCTTTTTACTTAATCATAGATTTTTATGACTCTTAGAGTGACTTTTGACTGACCAAAGGTCACTGCCTGAGTTCTGTGAAGAAGATGAACAAAGGAAAAGACACCACCCCAAATTCTCCATCCTGTCCCATCTCCACCCCTATACTGTAAACCCTCAAATTCCAAACCCATCCCCAGTGCACACACACACACATCTCACCCACTGCACATTGGGCATTTCTAACTCACCCCCCATATTTATCCTCTCCAAGGTTCCAGCTCCAGAGCAGTGTTTGCCAGGGGGGCTGAGCCTGGGAGCACAGAAAGCTCAGAAACTCCAGATTTCTGGGATCTGTCACCAGGATCAGACAGTGCCTGGCTGTGGCAGCGCTGGCACTGTGACAGCGTGGGGCTGGCTCTGTGTCACTGTCACAGCTCCTGAAATCCCACTCAGGGCCCTGCTCCTATCACACATCAATCCCACCTATGGAAACAGCCCACGCATCATTTTTATCAAGCAATTAAACCGGGATTCCCATTTATTAAACTCGATTAAAAAGCGTTTTTACAAGCTCTGCTAATGGGCTTCAAGCACCTTTAATTACAGCCTGGGCAGCTTTGATTGCCCTGCTCCAGACTCTCCGAGGCAGCTCCAGGGCCTCTCCCACTCCTGCCTGGGGTTCCCAGAGCACCTGGAGAGCCCCAGCCCCTCACCTCAGCACCTTCCCATGGGCCAGAGGTGTCCAATTTCCTGGATCAGGGATCAGGCAGCCCAGGGTCCCCCTGAGCCAGCTTTTCCTGTCCTCACTGCCAGCCTGGATGGCCCATCCCATTATCCCATCCCATCCCATTATCCCATTATCCCATCCTTGGGGTGTTACCTGCACCAGTCACTCCCAGCAGCATTTACCCACTCCCAGCACACCTGGGGGGGTGCAGGAGAACGTTCTGTGCTTGTGCCTCATCCTGCTGCCCCAGAGCTGCACTGATACAGGATAAACACCCCAGGGCTGCAGGATGGACACCCCAGGGATGGACACCCCAGGGATGAACACCCCAGGGCTGCAGGATGGACACCCCAGGGATGGACACCCCAGCCCTGCAGGGCGATGCTGCTGCCTGAGTGCTGCAGGTGAGGAACTGGCACTGGGGGAGGCTGGGCTGAGGCAGGGGATGGAGATTCCTCCTCCAGAGCCTGAGCTAATGCAAGGGTTTCCCTCAGAAAATTCCCGTGGCTTGGAGAACTGGGCAGCCCGCTGAGAGAGAAGGGAATTGCTGCTGCTCCTCTCCCAGCTCAGCAAAGCTGTGTCCCTGTGCCAGAGCCTCCCCAGCCTGAGCTGAGCCCAGCCAGCACGAGCTCAGCTCCAGTTTCTCGGAATCTGTTTTGGTTTTTCCCCGAGCTGTGTAAAAGTTCTTGTCTGGCAGTTGGTGTGCCCGAGCTGGAATCAATCTGAGCTCTTTAGTTTTCACTCTCAAGGTTGTTTATTCTTTTCTTATCTGGAATATTTCTCTCAGCCCAGCCAGGTCTGTCTGGCAGGGCAGCCATGGCACACTCTCTGCCCTTCAGGGCAGTTTGATCTTTTATCCCACAAACTACGCACATGATGTTTACAATTATTTCCCAATTCCCATCATCTATGTTAGACACTGAACTTCTACTCTAAACCAACCCCAAAGTGCCAGCTCCACAATAGAAAATGGAGATGAAGAAGAACAAAGAAAGACCAAACACGTGCTTTTTCCTCCATCTTGTGTTCTAAAATCCCCATTCCCAAAAATCCTACAATCTCTATTTTCACTTGATGATAACACTGCTTAAACTCCTGTGACTTTTAAGTTCTCATCTAAAGCTGGTGATTTGTTCCAAGGGCTATAATCAACCCCACAGATGTTTTGGGATCATCCCAGGGTCTCAGAGCCCCTGACAGGGTCTCACAGCTCTGGATCCCAAAGGGATGGCCCAGACTCCAACACAGTTCTCCCATCCTGAGCACTTGGGATGCATCCTGATGGATTTCCTCGGGAGCTCAGCAGTAAAGCCAACACCTTCTCAATCACTGGCAATAAACACTTTGCACTTTGGGTGATTTTGCTGTTTCCCACTCAGGGCAGAGCTGCAGGAACCTGTGGCCTCTGGCTCCACCCAGGGAGGAGTGGGGTTAACTCCAGCCCAACAAAGATCAACAGTGCCCTTCTCCACAGGGATTTGGAAGTGCTGGTTTCAGTCAATAACATCTGAATAGCCCAGAAACAAAACAAAACAAAACAAAACAAAAAAAAAACACCAAAACAAAAAAAAAGCAGGAGATGCCAGAAGCAGCTCTTTAAAGGGAACAGGGCAGGAATGGGAGGAATCCTGCTGGGATGGCTCAAGGAAAACCTCACTGGTGCCAGGCCAGGCTGGCCAGGGCTGGGAGCAGCCTGGGCCAGGGGGAAACGTCCCTGCCCAAGGCACGGACCTGGATGGGCAACAGAACCCAGCCTTGCCAGGGACGAGATGTCTCTGACACTGGATATTCACTGAGCCCAGGACAGGCTCCTCTCTTCCCCCTCTCTGACAGCGTTGAAAACACAAAATCCCAGAATGATTCTGTGCAGGTGCTTTATTGCAGAGCTCTGGGAATCAGGGGTGCAGCCCCAAATCTGACTCTGACATGTTTTTATTCCCTTTTCATTACATAACTATGTATTAATTATTAAACCCATATGTTCTATTGTACACTATATATATATTGATCTCATCCAAGCATGAATTATTGCAATTTTCATCAGGCCCCACAAATATTCTTTCTCATGATTCCTGTTACGATTCCATCGTTTCTCATGATTCTCGTTACGATTAAACAATAATTATATTCAATTTCCAAACAATGGTTACATTGAACAATCATATCATTTATCATGTGATGATCACAGCTGTAGCTTCACATGATCTAGAAAGAAACAAATCTCAATATTCGTTCCCAGGGCCTGGTTCTCTTTCCCAGCCCCACCAGACCCAATCTTCCTTTCCACCCCTGACCCCATTGTCTGCAGTTCTCCCGAGTTTAGAAACATTTGAACCCTGGGCTCTCATCTCCACCCCTCAGCCCCTTGCTGAGAGCAGCAATTCTCAGCTGCACCTCTCACCCGTGTACCCGAATTGCCAAGCAGCCTCTTACAGCTTGTTTTATCCCTGCTGTCTGTTAATTTGTGCTTAAAAGCCAAGCTCCCGCTGAGCTGCCTCTCCTGCACATCACAGCCCTTCCTTTAACGTGGGGATTGGCTCAGCTGAGGTTCCATGGCACTCCCAGGGCTGTTCCCACATCTGGAGCAGCCTGGGACTGTGGGATGCATGGCACGGATGGGATTTAGTTTCCCTTCCAACCCAAACCACTCCAGGATTCCATGACTTGAGGATTTCCCTCCCCAGCAGCAGCAGATCTGGTGGTGACAGAGCTGTCAGGTCATGGATCTGATGGTTCTTTAAGGTCCTTGCAGGGATCAAGACAGTTTTAGATAAGAGCAGATAAAAAGCTGTTGACAGGAACAGGGAAATTCATTCCTGGTCAGAGCACCAGAGCCTCCCCCTTCCAAACCCAGAGCAGTCCCTGCTCATTAGGGTCAAATAATCCGAGATCAGAGCAGACAGGGGGAAATGCACTGCAAAAGTGTCAGGCTGCAGAGAGCAGGACAGGCAGGAGGGGAAAGCGGGGGGTGGAACCAGAAATGAAAAGTTCCCTGCTGCTCCCAGCCTCTCCCGTTTTGAGAAGTGTCGTGGTGCTGGTGTTTGCAGCACTTCACTTGTGCTTTGTCTGGAGTTTCTTCTGCCTCCACTCAGAGCCAGGATTAAAAAATACACAAAGGAAATGGATTTTTCCTGTGTCCAGGGTTGGGTGTTTATTAAATTTTATCCAAAGTACAGAAAGTTCAGCAGCAGTTCCAGATACCTGCTAGAAGTGAGCAAAGTGGAGACAGATCCAGCTGCTACAAGGTCTCTTAAAGCTAAACAGTGCAATAGAGAATTAACACCTGTATTATTTATACTTTTAACCCAATAATTAACTTCCCATGGCCCTCAGTGTGACACTGACTGAGCAACCAGAAATTACTGCCTGAAACCATGAAAGAGAAGGAAGATGAGCACAGAAAGAGACCCCACCCCAAATCCTCCATCTTGTCCCATCCCTATTTCTATATTCTAAAAACCCCAAATTCCAAACCCTTCACATGTGCAATCACACACTTCTATTTCACTGCACACCCGGGATTTTAACTCCATCACCCAAATTTGGAGCCTTCTCCAAGGCCTCAGGTCCAAAGCAGTGTTCTGCAGGGGGGCAGTGCCTGACAGCACAGAAAGCTCAAAATTCCCAGGATTCTGGGATCCAGCAGGGAAGGGAATGGCAGGTTTGGGATCAGCTGAGCCAGACCTGTCCCCTCTGCTGCTCCCCTGGCCATGGGAGCTCCCAGCAGGCTGGGCTGGGTCGGGCTGAGGGGCTGCTGCTCCCCAGGGATGGAAACACTGGAGCTGCTGCTGAGCCTGAGCCCCTCAGCCCTCCCTTCCCAGGTGTCACAGTCTGGGCCATCCCTTTGGGATCCAGAGCTGTGAGACCCTGTCAGGGGCTCTGAGACCCTGGGATGATCCCAAAACATCTGTGGGGTTGATTATAGCCCTTGGAACAAATCACCAGCTTTAGATGAGAACTTAAAAGTCACAGGAGTTTAAGCAGTGTTATCATAAAGTGAAAATAGAGATTGTAGGATTTTTGGGAATGGGGATTTTAGAACACAAGATGGAGGAAAAAGCACGTGTTTGGTCTTTCTTTGTTCTTCTTCTTCATCTCCATTTTCTATTGTGGAGCTGGCACTTTGGGATTGGTTTAGAGTAGAAGTTCAGTGTCTAACATAGATGATGGGAATTGGGAAATAATTGTAAACATCATGTGCGTAGTTTGTGGGATAAAAGATCAAACTGCCCTGAAGGGCAGAGAGTGTGCCATGGCTGCCCTGCCAGACAGACCTGGCTGGGCTGAGAGAAATATTCCAGATAAGAAAAGAATAAACAACCTTGAGAGTGAAAACTAAAGAGCTCAGATTGATTCCAGCTCGGGCACACCAACTGCCAGACAAGAACTTTTACACAGCTCAGGGAAAAACCAAAACAGATTCCCAGACCAGGCACCAGGAACAGCTGGAATTCCCAAGATCCAGGGAACAGCTGGAATTCTCAGGCCCTAGAGAACAGCTGGAATTCCCAGGAGCCTGGGAACAGCTGGAGCCCAAACACTGCAGCCCAGGAGGGGCACAGGGACAGGAGCCAGCGCTCCCAGGGTGTGCCCCCAGCCTGGAGAAACAACATTCCCAAAAAACTGCCCCAGGGCAGGGAACTGTCCCAGCTCTGGGGGACACAGGCAGGGACAGAATTTGTTGTTCACTCCTTCACAGACCTCCCCCAAAACCATTCCAAAGGAGCTGAAGGGCTGAGGCTGCTCCTTCCCTGTTGGAATCCTGGAATCTGGAACTTTCTGACCCCCCAGGGAACTCTGCTTTTAACCTGAGGCCTTGGAGAAGCTTCCAGAATTGGGTAATAGGACTGGAATCCCTGGTGTGTAATTTGAATGGATGTGTGTGATGTCACATGGTGAGAGGTTTGGAATTTGGGGTTTTAGAATGCAGTAATAGAAATCAGGATGGAGGTGTTAGGGGCAGAGGTTTTCTTTCTTCTTCACCTTCCTCTACTTTTTAATTAGACAGAAAATGCTGCACTGCAAGCCATGAGTGTTGGGTCATTGGGTCAAAAGTGAAAATAATTTAGGTGTTCTTAATTAAATTATTAAGCCTTTAAAAACCTTATAACAAGAGAGATCCATCCCCACTTCACCATTTCATTTTTAGCTTGGCAGCTGGAAGTGCTGTGACATAAATAAGAATTAATAAACATCTGAGTCCAACACAAAACGCCATCCCTTGTGCATTTAATGCTGACCCTGGCAAGAAGAAAAAGAAGATTTTATGGTGGTTCCACAGGGATTTCTGCTACTGGGAGCCATCCCCAGCCTCACTGAGCACCCTGGGACAGCCAGGCCCGGTGGGTTTTGTCACCCATCCCTTCCCAGAGGGGTTTTTGTGTTTTCCACCTCAGTAACTCCCACCCACGCACCTCAGACAGGTTAAATGCTGCTTTTATTGTGCTCCTCTTAAAAACAGAGGGGGAAAAAAACTGTTATGGGTGTGCTGAGAGAAAAATCAGCCCTGGATCATCTGAAAGAGGAGGTGTAACAAATTTTAAAGTTTTTTTTTTTTTTTTGCACTGCCTGCTCACTCCTGTGGATTGCCTGGGAAAAGACAAACAAGCCCAAAGCAGGAATTACAGAGGGAACTGAAGGCATCAGATCAGGAAAAAATACAACAAGAGAACGACAAGTGTAAGATTATCCTCAAAGTGCAGGTTTAGACTGGGCTGGGATCCGGGTTTAAACTCACCTGTGCTCCCCTGAGATCATTCCCAGGCTGGAAGGAGAATTTTCCCATCCTGGTCCCACTGCAGGAGCTCAGCTGAGCACATGAATCAATTCCCGATTTTCAGCCACTTGAACACAAATTAACACAAACCTGAGCCCACCTCCACAGCAAAGCTTCGCCCCTCCTCAGCAGAGCACAGGAATTCACTGCCCTGAGCACGAGAAGAGGATTCAACTCCCCGAGGGGGTTCTGCAGGGCCTGAGCTCCACAGGGAGGAACCCAAGGGGGTTTTACCCCTCCCTCCAGTCCAGCCTGGGCCGGAACCAGTTTGGGGACTTCATTTCCATGAACATTCCATTTCCATGAACACCTCATTTCCATGAACACCTCATTTCCATGAACATTCCATTTCCATGAACATTCCATTTCCATGAACACTTAATTTCCATGAACATTCCATTTCCATGAACACCTCATTTCCACAGCCAGGGAGGATAAACCAGATCATCCTGGGAGAATTTGGGGATCCCCCCACCTGTGGCTGCTGTTTGGACACAAACCTCTGGTGTTTGTGGTTCATTTTCCTGACAAGGTCCTTCCCAACCCAAACCATTCTGGGATTTTTCCAAAATCCCCCAACCCCAGAGCTCAGTCCCCCAGAGCCCCTCCAGGAGGGGTTTGCACAAATTCTTCTGCCTGGGCAGGGCTCTCCAGTCAATCCCTTCTGAAAGACAATTACCCAGATTAATTTAATTTAATTGGCACCGGGCTCTGCAGGCGTGTTCCATGGGGCTGGGAATGGAGACACCAACCCTGGGGACAAAAACGAACGACCCCATAAAACCCTCCCTGGTGCACCCTAAAGCAAAACCCAGCCGTGTTTATAAATTAATCTTAATTATAAATTAAAACTTTGCATTTCCAAGTCTCCTACTGGCAGCAGCTGTACTGGGGCAGGAATTACTGAAAGCTCTAAAACAGAACAAACCAACCTGGGAAAAAACAAAACAAAACAAAAAAAACCACAATCAAACAAAAAAAAAACACAAAAGAAAAAAAAACCAGAAAAAATAAAGAAAAAAAAAAGAAACCCAAGAAAACAAAAGCCCTGGCAAAGAGATTTTCCTCTTTATCAATTCCAGCCCCTGATAAATGACTGATGTAAGTTGGTATTACCAGGCTGGCAGCAAACTTGTTATTTCTGAACTTGTTCTCGAGATACAGGATAATACATTGTGGATATTGATGTTCTGTTGACAATCCTTTGACCTTGCAAAATTTCATGGAAGACAAATGCACAGGCCATGGGCTGAGCTGCAATATTTTTTTAATGACAGGCCAGAGAAGATTGAAGGAGAAGTTCCCAGCCCTGCATCAATCATTATTTCTCCCTGCCTTCACAGCTGAGAGGAAATGCTTGATAAATGACAGTATTTTTAAATTTACCCAATCAAAACTTAGCCTGAGAGTCCTAATGTCAGAATCCCACACTTGCAGAGGTTGTTGTGACAAGGAAAATCACAGGGTGTGCAGCTTCTGCCTGAGAGAGCCAGGCCTGGCTGTGGGAGCCCCTCCCAGCAGGAAAATGCTGCCAAAAGGTGGGAAAAACACATTTTACTGCTTTGGTAAAATTTAAAAAGGTTTAATAAAAAGACAAACATAAAAAGACAAACATAAATTAGCTGAGTGCTTGGGGAACACCCCTTTAAATACATTTTATAATACATCAATTTGTTATATATTCACAGATTTTATGTATATTAACTTTTTTGGGGGAATTATTTAGTGTGGTTCTTCCTTGGGTTTGTTTTTTTAGAGCATGCCTGTTTTTTGGTTTGTGGTTTTAAATTTTTTTTAATTACTTTTTAATTTGGGTGGTGGTTTTGGCCTTTTGTAGCTGGTGAGTGTTGATAATTGTTTGTTAGCTGTAGGGTTTTCATTACACGTTTACAGGCTGTTATTTTATCTAAGGGAGTAGTTTAAGCTTACTATTTTTAAAAAACCTTTAACTTTTGCTATTAGCAGAGAGAAGAAAAAAACCTATATCTATAAAGAAATGCTATTTTAACATTATACATAGCATTTATTTCAATAGTTGCAAAGAGCCAACAACATGTCATGAATTTATAACAGAAATTCAGGCACTTGTAATAGAAATTCATGCAATTATAACAGAAATTCATGCACTTATAATAGAAATTCATTCACTTATAATAGAAATTCATGCACTTATGACAGAAATTCATGCATTTATAGCAGAAATGCTGAGCTGAGATCCCAGCTGGGAGCTGCTCACTGCTCCAGCACCCCGGGGTGGCTTTGGCAGGGATCCCCATCCCACCCAGGGACACCTTCCTGTGCCAGGATCTCCCCCATGGGGCAATTCCTGTTAGAAAGGGACAGAGACACGAGGGAGGGGTTTCCACACCACTGGAATCTCTAAAAAAAAAAAACTTAAGCCAAACCAAAATCCCTGAAAAAAAAAAAAAAACAGATCAGAAAGAATTGCCCTGCTCTGGTCTGGTTAATGCAGAATAATTGAGGAATTAAACAGAGCCAGGCACAGGGAATGGCTCCACTGCCACTGGGATGGGTGGGAGGTTGGGAATTGGGAATTCCTGGCTGGGCTGGAATTGCCAGAGCAGCTGTGGCTGCCCCTGGATCCCTGGAATGTCCCAGGTTGGACATTGGGACAGTGGGAGGTGTCCCTGCCATGGCAGGGTGGCACTGGGGGGATTTGGGGTCCCTTGAACCCAAACCTGGCTGAGGTTCCAGGATTTATTTTGCAAGCTCTACATTTTTCATTTTGCTCTTGGCACTGTGTTAAAACCTTGAGTTTTTCCTGCATTTTCAGGGTTTCCTGTGCTGGGACACTTTCTGCTCCTGCTGTTGTTTCAGGAATCACCAGTGCTGGAGCCTGGAAAAACAGAGGCTCCTCTGGGACAGAGGTTTGGGGACAGCCAGCTCTGGGGACAAACAGCTTTAAGGACAGCCAGATTTGGGACAGCCAGATTTGGGACAGACAGGTTTGGGGACAGACAGGTTTGGGATCAGTCAGGTTTAAGGACAGTCGGGTTTAAAGACAGATTTGGGGACAGCCAGGTTTGGGACAGTCAGACTTGGGGACAGTCAGGTTTGGGGGCAGGCAGGTTTATGGACAGTCAGGTTTGGGGGGAGTTAGGGTTAAGGACAG
>VXBI01013339.1:0-13217 GCA_013397375.1 Toxostoma redivivum | reverse complement strand
CGTGGAGCTAGCAGCTGCTTGGCCGAGTGCTGTGCACGTCATCAAGGAAAGAGAACTGCCTCTACAATGTGGTGCTAATAGCTGCTTCCTCGCGTTGGGGCAAGCTCTGGCCAAAAATGCTTTCTTGTCCTGGCAACAGTTCTCTGTGCAGGGCGTAGGCAAAAAGCTTTCCTTTTCGATTCCCACTGCAAGAGAGGCAGACTGTTGCATGGAGCACCGAGAAGAAAGGTGCATGCCCCAGGCGTGCTTCGTCACAAGCAACCCTCTTGATCTCTTCACCGCCAGCACACTGCTGGCTCTGTGCCATCGCCTCAGCAATCATGGCTGCCAGCAAGTGAAAGCTCTGCCGGTCGTGCCGCAAGGACCATGAACGACGCCGCACATGTAGTGTTACAGCTACATGCATTACAGGCTACAAGAGGAAGGTGGCTGCCTCTCGCTTGTCTTCCCATGTGCCCTTAGCAGACGCAAGGAGCAAGCTGAAGCACAGCTGCTTGTGCTGCTCCTGGGTTCTCTTCCAGGCCTCTGTGGAAATATTTGCAGCAATCTCTAGGCTCCGAGGTGCAGAGAGCACCACCGTGAATGCCCTGGAGCAAGGAAATACAGAGTCCAGCAAGGAGCTGCAGGTGGCTTACGTGCAAGAAGAAGAAGGTGAACCTCAGCACTGGGTTCTTCAGTCTGGCTCCCTTTTCTCTGGTAGCAACTTCTGGAGTTCCACAAGGGAGCTGCGAAAATGAAAAATGCAGGGGACTGAGACGCCTCGTGTTGTGCACTCTTTTTGGGCTGCTGACAGGAGGGCTGCTTTAAGAACATCTTCTGCTTGCTAGCATCCTTCTTGCTTAGCTCAAGCTGCCTGGATTAGACCACACTGAAAGTGTGAGAAAGCGCATTGCCCCAGGTTTCACCTTGGGTTGCAATGGCTGTGTGCTACTTTTCCAAGCAGAGAGAGAACTGAGAGGTGAAAGTGATTTTGAAGGAGCTATTTGGCTGGTCGTCTGCTCTTCACTGCACTGCGCTCGCAAGCCTGCTGCTCTGTGGCTTCGTTCTTCATCCTCTGCGGTCCGGACAGAGCTGAGCCCCAGCGATGAGGTTCAACTCTGCTCCATTTTCTGTGCACGGCTTCTTCTCAGCTCTACGTGCCAGCACGGCCTCTTGCCACTGCCCAGAGCCCAAAGTCCCTAGCGAGCTCTTGCTCAGTGCAATGCGCCAGGAGAGACAGGCTTGCTCATCTTTCAAGGAAGGATTTCCTCACAGCAGCACAAGCTGGCCAACAAGAAGAGGCAATGAAGTACACGTCTCTGTCCTGGGTCATTTTCATGTGCTACACGTCTCTCCAGGTCTTCGGCCCTTGAAAGGCTGTATTTACTGGGAGCATTGGTACTTGAAGTAGCAGTGTGGAGATTTGGTGGCGCTCTGCAGGTGGCAAAAGAAAGAGGATTTCCCCTTGAATGCAGTGCAAACACAAGTTTCAGAGGGACGCTCCATGGAACTTGATGTATAGGCCCAGTTTTGTTATGTAAGATGTTGCCAAGCAGCTGTCCATGTCACTTCCAACAACAAGACAGGGAGAAGGACATAGTACACAGGGTTGAGAAGAAAAGTGCACTTCCCAAGCATGTTTGGGCAGAAGAGAAAGCGCGGAAGCAGAGTGCTCTGTGCGAGACGTAGAGGACGCTTCCCCTCCGGGAGAATGACGGCGCAGCAGGACACAAACGGCAGAGAGCAAAGCCACAGAGCAATATGCTGGTGTACGCAGTGCACTGACTGTAAGTGGCAAGTGGTAAGGGGGCAGCTCAACGAGAGCTACCTTTACTGCTACCTATTCCTCTTACAGCGGTCTGTGGAAAACATTGCGCTTGCCAATGTTAGGCTCCGAGATGCAGAGAACACATTTGTAGGTGCAGTGGAGGAAGAAAGAGCACAGTGACTGGATGACTTCGATGTGACTTACACAGGCAAAGCAGAAGGTGCTGCCCTGCACTGGCTTCTACTTACAGAGATTTTTGCTAGGACAGCAGCTGCCAAAAGTTGGCAACCAACCTGTGAGAGTGCAGAATGTAGACGGCACACCTCAATGAGAAAGCACGGAGAGGCAGTGTGCTATGCACTGTTTCAGAGCTCTTTGGAGAGCACCTACCTTCAGAATGCCATCTCTGTTCCACAAACCCCTCCAGTAGTGAAGGTGTAAGAAGAAGCTGATCACCACGTGCAGAGGTGGTCAACAGCTGCACTTTACTTCTCCAAGCAGCAAGAGTATTCTCAGCTGACTCTGGTTTTGAAGGTGCTTTTGCTGCACTTTTGCAGTTTGGTACTCTGCTCAAACAAGCCCAGTGCTTTACAGCCTCATTCTTGGCATTATGTGATGCTGTGAGATCTGAAGCCCAGGCACGGCATTCAGCTTTGCTGCATTTCAGCACGTATACTATACAGAAGTACTGCATGTTGTGCACAGCTTTTCCTCAGCTTTAGGTACACTTCTGTGTTGCCCTGCAGTTTTCCTTGCCTTCTGTGACTTGTTGTTTGGATTCATGTCTTCACTTTCCCAGACGGTTTCTTGTAAACAATGTGTGTTTCTGCATTCCTCAGGGAGAAAGCGAGCATCTGACTGACAGAGAGACAGCCAGTCATGGTGAGAGGCTTGACCATCACTGTCCAGTCCTCGACCATGATTGGGATTCTACATATTCTCTGTTTGTGTAAATAAAGAGGTCTTTTCCTGTTAATGCAACCTGAGTGAATTGTGTGTCTGTCTCTCTCTGCTGTGACTGCATCACAGCTTGCTACGCTTCTGCGCTTTTTGTTTGGCAGAGTCCAAAGGGTCCATGGAACTCTCGCTCAGTGAAACGTGGCAGGAGAGAAGTACTTGCTGGCTTAGTCATTCTATGGCCAGGACATTCAACAGAGCAGCAAAATCTGGGAAAGAAGAGAATTTGAAGGACATGTTTTTATCCTGGAATAAAATGTGTGAGTCATCTCTCTGGGGCTCTAGTCCTTGCGAGGTTGTCATTTGCGCTGGTGTTCTTCAAGCTGAAAAGAAAGGTGCAAAGAGCACGGCGATTTGGTGGTGCTTTGCAGATGGCAAAAGAAAGAGGAGCGCCCCTTGAATGTGGTGAAAACACAAGTTTCAGAGGGAAGCTCTGTGGAAGCTTGATGTGAAGGCACAATTTTTTGTATGTGAGATATAGCCAAGAAGCTTTCTGTCTCACTTCCTGTCGCTGTGATTTGAGGGGTGCCAGGGGCAGGCTGCCTTCGCAGCCCTCAGCAACACGGACCTAGCTAGCCGTACCCAGATTATTCGTTGGCCTGCTAAGCGCCGTAAACCAGCAGAGTGAAGAGACCGGAATATGTAGAAGACACAGTTCTGCAGTTTATTAGCTACAAAGGCATCCTACTAGCATATTCACTATTCAAAAGTTTCCAGAGGTTTATATATCTTTTAGGGGTTTTACAATTTGCACCAATTACTAAAGGGATTCTAAACTTAACCAATCCCTAAGGGATTTCAAAGTCAGCCTATTGATGCTAGAAGAAAATGGACCACTAATATTACAGAAAGATAACAGAGGCGTCTACATTCTATTTCTAAATCGTCACCTAGCCAGCAGTTTCTTATCTCTATGAAATTATTCTCCATGGGGGCCTTTTTAGGGATTCCAGGAGATTTTCTGTTTTGGGAGCACTTTCTGCTCCCTCCACACTTCTGATGACAAAAAATGCAGAATGGCATGGAACCGAGGGTTTAGAAGAAAAGTGCGTGTCCTGGGCGAGTTTCAGCAGGAGCAAAACCTAGGAAGCAGACTGTTCTGTGGGAGAAGCAGACGACGCTTCACCTCTGGGAGAATGAAGGCGCAGCAGGATACAAAGGGTGGAGAGTGAAGAGAAATAGGCTGGTGTGGGCAGCATACTGGCTGTAAGTGGCAAGTGGCAAGGGGACAGTNAATTGTGTGTCTGTCTCTCTCTGCTGTGACTGCATCACAGCTTGCTACGCTTCTGCGCTTTTTGTTTGGCAGAGTCCAAAGGGTCCATGGAACTCTCGCTCAGTGAAACGTGGCAGGAGAGAAGTACTTGCTGGCTTAGTCATTCTATGGCCAGGACATTCAACAGAGCAGCAAAATCTGGGAAAGAAGAGAATTTGAAGGACATGTTTTTATCCTGGAATAAAATGTGTGAGTCATCTCTCTGGGGCTCTAGTCCTTGCGAGGTTGTCATTTGCGCTGGTGTTCTTCAAGCTGAAAAGAAAGGTGCAAAGAGCACGGCGATTTGGTGGTGCTTTGCAGATGGCAAAAGAAAGAGGAGCGCCCCTTGAATGTGGTGAAAACACAAGTTTCAGAGGGAAGCTCTGTGGAAGCTTGATGTGAAGGCACAATTTTTTGTATGTGAGATATAGCCAAGAAGCTTTCTGTCTCACTTCCTGTCGCTGTGATTTGAGGGGTGCCAGGGGCAGGCTGCCTTCGCAGCCCTCAGCAACACGGACCTAGCTAGCCGTACCCAGATTATTCGTTGGCCTGCTAAGCGCCGTAAACCAGCAGAGTGAAGAGACCGGAATATGTAGAAGACACAGTTCTGCAGTTTATTAGCTACAAAGGCATCCTACTAGCATATTCACTATTCAAAAGTTTCCAGAGGTTTATATATCTTTTAGGGGTTTTACAATTTGCACCAATTACTAAAGGGATTCTAAACTTAACCAATCCCTAAGGGATTTCAAAGTCAGCCTATTGATGCTAGAAGAAAATGGACCACTAATATTACAGAAAGATAACAGAGGCGTCTACATTCTATTTCTAAATCGTCACCTAGCCAGCAGTTTCTTATCTCTATGAAATTATTCTCCATGGGGGCCTTTTTAGGGATTCCAGGAGATTTTCTGTTTTGGGAGCACTTTCTGCTCCCTCCACGCTTCTGATGACAAAAAATGCAGAATGGCATGGAACCGAGGGTTTAGAAGAAAAGTGCGTGTCCTGGGCGAGTTTCAGCAGGAGCAAAACCTAGGAAGCAGACTGTTCTGTGGGAGAAGCAGACGACGCTTCACCTCTGGGAGAATGAAGGCGCAGCAGGATACAAAGGGTGGAGAGTGAAGAGAAATAGGCTGGTGTGGGCAGCATACTGGCTGTAAGTGGCAAGTGGCAAGGGGACAGTTCAACGATAGCTACCTTTCCTAAAATTGGCCCAAAATGTCCTAAAACATGCCCTTAAACACTCCAAGTCTGCCAAAATTCTGAGCATTTTTGGGAAAAATATCTGGGAAAATTCATCCTAATAAACTAGACAGATCCCTAATTATTTGTAGTAAGAAACGGAAAAATTCCCCAGATATTGCACTAAAAATTGCCAAACAATCCTAAAATCTCCACTAAAAAATACAAAAATTGTTCCAAATGCTAGCCAGATTCCAGGGATTTCTGAGGAAAAAAACAGGAAAAAGTCTGGGAAAAATATTCAGAGGACATCGCATGTTGAATGGCCAAAACCCTCCAACAGTCATACTAAGAATGGCCATAAAGGTTCCTAAATTCTGTACTAAAACACTCCAGATCAACCAAAATTACAAGGATTCTTGTGAAATATCTCAGGAAAGGACTCCTTTAAAAATCCACACAAAAATAGTCAAAAAACTCCGAAAAAATCACCCCAAAAAATCCTAAAATCAGTCAGTGGACACCCAAAACATGGCCTGAAACACCTCAAACCTGCCAAAATTCCAAGCCTACTATGACAATCCAGTGGAAAAGCACAGAAAAAATTAGACCAAAAACCCATAAAAAGCCCTAAAAATTCGCATTAAGAAAAGAAATAATTTCCTAAAAATTGCACTAAAAATGGCCAAAAAAACTCCTAAAATCTGCCCTTAAAAAAAAAAAAAGGCCCCAAAATACACTGAGATTTGAGGGATTTCTGAGGAAAAAGAAACAGGAAAATGGATGGGCAAAACTTCTGGGGGAAATCCTAATGAAAATTACCCAAAAGCCCCAAAAATCGCATAAAAAATGGCCCAAAAAGTCCTAAAATATGCACTTAAACAATCCAAGCCTGTCAGAATTCTGAGCATTTCTGGGCAAAACTTTGGGAAAAAGTCAGCCTAAAAAACCACAAAAGTGTCTAAAAATTCTCACTAAGAAACTCAAAAATCCCCAAAAATTGCAATAAAAATGACCCAAAAAAGTCCTAAAATCTGCACTAAAAACACCAAAAATGGTCCCAAAACCCAGCCAGATGCTAAGGATTGCTGAGAAAAAAGCGGGGGAAAAGTCTAGGAAGACAATCCGGAGAAAATCGCATGTTGAATGGCCAAACCCCCCCAACAGTCATACTAAAAATGGCCATAAAAATACTAAAATCTGCACTAAAACCCCAAATCTACCAAAATTCCAGCAATTTCTGGGAAATAACTCAAGAAAGAACTCCTAAAAAATCCATGCGAAAATAGCCAAAACCCCTAAAAAAATCCCACAAAAAAGTCCTAAAATCTGCACTAAAACCCCAAATCTACCAAAATTCCAGCAATTTCTGGGAAATAACTCAAGAAAGAACTCCTAAAAAATCCATGCGAAAATAGCCAAAACCCCTAAAAAAATCCCACAAAAAAGTCCTAAAATAAGTCTCTGGACACCCAAAATCTTCACTGAAACACTCCAAACCTGCCAAAATTCCAAGCATTTCTGGGAAAAAAATCTGGAAATATTCAGCCAGAAAAACCAGAAAAATCCCTAAAAATTTGCAGTAAGGAACGCAAAAATCTCCTAAAAATCACACCAAAAATGGCACCGAAAGTACTAAAATCTGCACTGAAACACCCAAAATCTGCCAGAATTGCAAGGATTTCTGGGGAAAATATTGGAAATAATTCCTTTAAAATCCACAGTAAAATATCAAAAAGAAATCCCAAAAATCCTTCCCAGAAGGGTTTGAGTGGAGAACAAGGAGTTCTCATATTTGGCATATGAGAAGCAGAATTTAGGAGATGATTGCAGAGCACTGCATGTGCAGATAGTTAAAGAGGATCCATGTTTTTATGCCCTCTTTCTGCTTGTTCTCATTTGAAATACTGAACATTCTCTATGTTGGTTTTGTTAGGGTTATGGGATTGTTTTGGGAGGAAGGGGAGGCGGTTGTGAGGGAGGATGTGGGTGAGGGTTTTTTTCCAGAATAGTGTGCAAAGAACTAATTCCCAAAACAAGCGCTATGAAACAATGCAGGTGTTGGTCACAGAAATGTAGGATATGAATCTGAAAATGATTCAGTATTTACTCAGGTGTTTCACTCCTACAAGGTGATTGTCCTTCACAGAAATGTAGTGTAAGGCCACCTCCCTCTCATTGCTTTCAAGATCTCCTTTTCTTATTTTCTCAATAATTGTCTTTACAAATCTCAGTTACCATTGACTTAATTTTCTCTTCCTGTATCTTTTTTGATTTTGCAGTTATTAGCAGTAACATAATTTTCTGTCCTTTTGTAGCCATTTCTGGATGAGTAGTCAGGGCTGCTCTCTGCATCCCCTTGATCACCTGCTGAATGAGCTGCATTCAGCAAGGTGACATGCATGGTAAAAAGATCAGAGTTGCTACAGCAAGTAAGAGGAGAAATAGTATTTGTTTCACCCATAGTCCACCAGAAAACATTTCCTATTCCCATCCTTCTCACATTTGGACCACTACGTGAGCTAACTTTCTTATTCTGTTTGATGTTTTTTTCACCACTTTACCATTGTCATCTATTTGCAAACAGTAATGTGTCTAGGTTTGAAAGATAGGCATCAAGGGAAGGCAGGAGCCTCCCTTGGAATGGAGAATGTAAACCCCCACTCTCCGAATTATTATAAATTTGAAATTAAGGGGCTCTCAGGCAAAGATATGAGGATAGTAACAACAGTTCTTTCCTAGTATGCATAACAAGGCAAACAAACAACAACAACTGTGGAATTAATAACAAACAGAAGCAGGCACTCTGTGACAGCCTTCTCGGCTGAGAAGGGGAAGGATGGAGGAGAGGCTTTGCTTCACAAAGCCCTGGAGCAGTTGATCCCAGTGCCTCTGCAAAACTCCGAGAAGCACTCAGCTGCAACGGCAGGAATGAGCAAAAATCCCAGGCTGCTGGACGAGATGTATCAGAGAATTTCGCGGCAGTAGCTGGAACTAGGGATGTCCCGGCAGGGCAGGCGGTGTGGGGCTATAGCACAGAGAAACCCAGAGCAGCGCTGAAGGAGTGGCGGGGCTGGAACAGGGATAAAACCTGGCTCCGAGCAGGGCAGGGACAGGGGCTCAGGATTCCCGGGAACAGGAGCAGATGGTGGTAGGTCCCTCTTTTAGTGAGGTAGGTGTTAATACGGTCCCAGGTCAGTGGCTGCTCTCACAAGCAGAGGCTCACCCCACAGAAGAAGAAGCAGTGGCAGCAGGTCCGGGCTGGGTTATTGCGAATTCCTTTACCCAAGCAACAGCAGCTCCTCTGAAGCCGCAGAGTGAGAGAGCTAGTAGCTGCCCCAGCCCCCCTTTTCCTGCCCCAGATCCCATGGTATCTCTGTCCCTCAGAAAGAAATGCCCCAGATCAGAAAATGCAACCAGATGTCCTCCTTCCCCCTGGCTTTAGACACTTCTTTGTTTTCTGAAGTACTCATAAGTCNCTGTGGAATTAATAACAAACAGAAGCAGGCACTCTGTGACAGCCTTCTCGGCTGAGAAGGGGAAGGATGGAGGAGAGGCTTTGCTTCACAAAGCCCTGGAGCAGTTGATCCCAGTGCCTCTGCAAAACTCCGAGAAGCACTCAGCTGCAACGGCAGGAATGAGCAAAAATCCCAGGCTGCTGGACGAGATGTATCAGAGAATTTCGCGGCAGTAGCTGGAACTAGGGATGTCCCGGCAGGGCAGGCGGTGTGGGGCTATAGCACAGAGAAACCCAGAGCAGCGCTGAAGGAGTGGCGGGGCTGGAACAGGGATAAAACCTGGCTCCGAGGAGGGCAGGGACAGGGGCTCAGGATTCCCGGGAACAGGAGCAGATGGTGGTAGGTCCCTCTTTTAGTGAGGTAGGTGTTAATACGGTCCCAGGTCAGTGGCTGCTCTCACGAGCAGAGGCTCACCCCACAGAAGAAGAAGCAGTGGCAGCAGGTCCGGGCTGGGTTATTGCGAATTCCTTTACCCAAGCAACAGCAGCTCCTCTGAAGCCGCAGAGTGAGAGAGCTAGTAGCTGCCCCAGCCCCCCTTTTCCTGCCCCAGATCCCATGGTATCTCTGTCCCTCAGAAAGAAATGCCCCAGATCAGAAAATGCAACCAGATGTCCTCCTTCCCCCTGGCTTTAGACACTTCTTTGTTTTCTGAAGTACTCATAAGTCCCCAGTAGTCAGTGTTTCTTAGCAACTTATGGGAAAAATTCCCTAGGTAAGAAGGAACAAAAAGAAAAGAAACCTAACCCCCAACGTAGTGTGAGTAATTTCATTTTCCACAAACTCCTCCTTCTTCTGCTAATAGATAATCTAATATCATCCAATGTTGAAATATCACATTCCTCATCTGAGCAGCTTGGTCGACAAGAAGGTCAAGAGCTGTAGCCGTCTAGTAAGTTATTATTTCAAGGACAGCTTGTAACCTAAGCATCCCATTCAAATTATAGATTGGTTCTCTGGCACGTAATAGTAATTTATTAGGATTCCAAGTGGCTGGTCCACAATGTTGTATAATTCGTTCTAGTTGCCATTCATCTTTTTCCCCACTTTAGAGTGCTCCCTCCAGCCAGGACTGCATCAACTGACTGCTTTTCTCTAAATGAATCACCATAGGTTTTGATTTCTAACTGATTTCCCTGAAGTTGTGGCTGCAAAAAAGAAAACGGTGTAATATACCCTACATAACATATTCCTGACAAGTTTGGAGGCAACCTCTGATGAGCATGTTGGCCACAAATCCAATAATGTCCTTTCAGAGCCCAGGTTCCATTGGCAAAGTGTCCTTCCCAATTTTCATCATCAATTGATGGGTCAAAATACAGTTTGTTTCCCAGGCCTAACGGTCCTCCAACAATAGTTGCCCCACCATAAGAGTCACAATATTTGCATTTCCAAGCTCCTGTGTGGGGTTCCCACCTATATTTATATCTGCAAGCCATGAATTGGTTGGATTCAGAGCAGAACTCACTAAAAATGGTTCGAGTACTGTTCCACTGTTGCCATTTCCACTGATAGTCACAGAAAACCTGTATTCTACTTATGGAATTATCTCCAGAGCAGCTAAAAATAAATGGTCAAAAAACCCGTTACTCCCCATTGCTTTACAGTCTTCAAAATCCCTTTGGTAATTATGGTAGGAACACTTTACCCAGCTACCATTAGGGAGCTTAACATGGATGTGATTCCCTCTGTCTGGACTTCTAGAATAATAGTAAGGAGGGCAGTTGGGGGTCCAGCAGTCTAAACCCGAAGATAAAGTCCAGCCACAAATGCTTTTTCTATATATACAACCCCTGTCCTATTTAGGCAAGAAGTGCCTGTTTGAGAAGAATGAAGTTGCCATGGCCTTCCTTCTTTGTCCCAAAATCTTATGCCCCATGGATTTCACTGGGAGTGCTGACCCACCATTTAGGTTCAACTGGACTAGCCACCAATGACTGCTCTTTAAATCCTCCTGGCCCTTTGCAGAAGCAACAAATGCTAAAGTCAATGAAATTAAGGTTTTTGCTCCTTCCTCTTCTAGGACTAAAAAACAATTCTCCCACTCCTGGCCTGAACCTAACTGATAATATAAAGGTAAGATTATCAAGAAAAATATTCTAATTGTGTAATCCAATAATCTAATCTAATTATCATGTGGCCATTGAAGGCACAGAAACTACTTAACATAAACAAGACAATGATAGCAAGTATTAGCTCCCCAGTGACTGGAGATTCTAAAGGAGAGATGCCCATACAGACTATTTCAGCAGACAATCTGTGGGTAGGAACTCCACAGATTAATGTCGACACACTGGCTTCTGCTCTGGTCCACTCCTGCAGAGTGTCAGTGGCAGCCTCCCCTCCTTCTCCTCCAGCTAAGATGTCTAAGTCTCTGGGGTGTCAGAGACCTTGACCCGAGTGTGATAGGGATATTTCTGTGGCCAGTGACACCTGGAATGGTCCACGCCACTATGCTGCCAGTGGTGCTTCTTTCTACTCATTAATTAGGATCCAGTCTCCTGGTTGGATTTTATGAACAGCAGAATCCAAAGGCAGGGTCTGTGCCAGCTGGGCTTCCAGTTGAAGTGATCTCACAAGAGTGGTCTCTCCTGTCCATATATTGTTTTAAATATGCATCACTTATCTCCACTTCCCCACTAGATAAAGATGGACAAGGGTAAGGAATTTCAAACATCAATTGAAAGGGAGATAATTTAATAGCTCCTCTGGGTCTGGCCCTTATTCTTGCCAAAGCCACTGGCAAAAGCCATACCATGGCATCTTGGTTTCTACTGCCAGCTTCAAAATTTCTTTTTTTCTCTTATTCATTCTTTCTACCTGACCCAAGCTCTGGGGTGCCAGTGGGTATGGATGTTCCATTGTATCCCTAAAACAGCCATAACCTCTTGAAAGAATCTTTCCTGTAAAATGAGTTCCCCTATCTGAGTCTATTGCTTCTACAATCCTGTATGTTAGAGTTATTTGTTCCAAAAAATACCTTAAGAACTGATCCTGTAGTTGCTGAAGCAAATTGGACATGCTTCTGGCCATCTTGTTAGCTGACATACTATTACCAGAATATATTTAAGCTTTCCCACTTAGGGCATTTCAGTAAAATCCACCTTTGGAAGGGACTTACAGCCCAAGGCCTATCCCCCCTCCAGTACTTTTCTTTGTAATTCACCTATTGGCTTTAGCACAAATAAAGCAACCTTCAATAGCCATCTCCCAGCACCTGCTCCCAAACCTGACTCAGAAATTACTGGCATTTTTTTGAAAGTTTAGCAGTTACATACTGCTACACTAATCATAGAGAAATTAGGATTTTAAACTTAAAAGTTACTTATTTATTAGAATTAATTAAAAGCAGATGGATAACATCAAAAAGAAGATGAAAATAATCAAAAGTTAGAAGTTAGTTAGAAGGAACTGGGCTTGAGATGGTTGTCTCAGATTTAAATAATTAATTGCCTGTCATTTTTATGTTTGCTCAGCTGTGCTTGCAATGGGAAAATAAAAAACCAGTAAAAATATATCCACAGAGACACAAACAATTGCAACCAGAAACTTATTCAAAGTTATGAAGGGAGGAAATCGGAGTGCTCCCAGAGGTAATTTGTATTGTCATCAATAGAAAAGGTCGAGAGTTCAGAGCGATGAAGACTCGCCTTACTTCCCCTTTTTAAGACCCCTCCCCACACAAATTACCCCAGACTTAATTCAAGAAGCCAATCACACATGCTTAATAGCCATTCAAGCTAATTACCATAGGAAGTGGGAAATGGGAGGTGCTGGTGTTATGAATATGTAATCATTCAAAACTTTTGTAAATAAATGGACTCTGTGATCACCCGTGATTTTGCAGTGTTTATTAGGGGGTTACCCCACAAAGCTGCTCAGCGCTGAATAAACATACACTTTTTAACTTCAAATTGTTAGTCTTTTGTCCATAACAGCTGGGTATCAATAATAGACCATTACTCATATTTAAATAAATCAATACAGTTCAACTAAAAGTGACAGACTCAATCTAAAGGAATGTCTTATTTCAACTCTAATCTACTGTTTGATTTGCTATCGGAAGAAAATATTCCAGTCTATATTAATTACCTTAAATCAGCATCGTTGTCTTGTGTACTTGGGATGCTGGCTCTGTAATTGAATGGCCAGCCACTTGAATTGGCCCATAAATGATGTTGTGGGCTTTATTGAACATGGAAGTATGTCTTGGTTTGAGAGACAGGTATTTGCTAAGGAAAGGCAAGAACCTATTTTCCCGAGATGGAGACTGCTACCTCCTCCTTTCCAATCACTATAATTTGAAATCAGACGCTTTCAGGCAGAAGATATGGGGATAGGAATAACAGTTCTTTACTAATATATCTAACCAGGCAAACAGCAGAAAACAACAACTTTAGAAATTGACAACAAAACAGAACGGTACAGCTCAGTTTTAGTCCCTTTTGGCCACAGGCTCCTTTTTCCTGAGCTCAGTTACTGGTGCTGTGGGCAGAGGCGGTCCCGTGCAGGCTGGAGAGGGTTGGGGTGATGGCGACGGTAGCGGCCCAGGGGTGAGAGGGAT
>VXBI01013332.1:0-13496 GCA_013397375.1 Toxostoma redivivum | reverse complement strand
CACACACCACACGAGACACAACCCAACACACACCACACATCACACACCACACCACACATACCACAGCACTCGCCACACCACACCACTCACTACACCACACACCACACCACTCACAACACACACCACACCACACACACCACAGCACTCGCCACACCACACCACTCACTACACCACACACCACACCACACACAACACAACACACACCACACCACACGCAACACCACACGCCACACAACAGACACCACACACCACACCACTCACCATGTGCAACACAACACATGCCACAACACACAACACACCACATAACAAAGCACATAACATAAAACAGTATAACGTAATAAGGTGATTTTAAACAGAATGATTTTATCCTATAATTTCCTTTATCTTGTGTCCATGCTTCACTTCAGAGCTTAGTATTCTGGTTTATACAAACCCCAATGCTTTTGTGATTAACACGAATCTTTTATCAATTATCATAGAATGAAAAGAAAAAGTCGGATCAATTTGGACACAGAGGTGCCCTCCAGGTTTATCAAATCAGTTAATTTTCTTCCAACCTTGTCCCAAAAGGGGATGTAGGTTACATTCATGGGAGACACCTGGGGGAAGTGAAAGAACAGCCAGCAGATGAATTTTTTTAATAACCCTTTAGAAAAACACTTTTCCCCAGCCCTCAAAATTCCCACAAGCTAGGTAAAAATCCCTCTCTGCTGTGCTGACAACTTAGCACCCATGATAAAATATTTATTCGTGTCAGCTCAGCAAACTCTACTGTTGATTACAGCAGAAATAATAAATAAAATAAAATAAAAGTCCAGAAGCAGCCCGGGAACAGGACACCACCCCCGTCCCACACTTCTAGGGAGTTCAGGACACAAAGCAAAAATGTCCCTCCCGGTCTCACCCAATTCCCCCTCTGGAGAATACTCACCACTGCTGCCTGGACAAGGGGAGCTGTAGCAAAGGTCCCTCTCCCGAAGATGGCCCCTGGTGCAGGGGGGTTGTCATCTCTGNGAGACATAACAATTACTTGGGAATATAAATGCCATCACTCCAAATGTGTCCCCCTTTTCTCCTTCTTCCCCTGTCTTTATATACTGAGCATGATGTCATAGGGTGTGGAATATCCCTTTTGTCAGTTGGGGTCAGATGTCCTAGCTGTGTCTCCTCACAAGTTCTTGTGCATCCCTATCCTCCTTGCTGACAGGGCAGTACAAGAAGAAAAGGCCTTGACACTGTGCAAACCCTGCTCAACAATAATAATAAAAAAACCCTCTATGTTATCAACAGTCTTTCCAGCACACAGCCTCATACTAGGTATTGTGAAGAAAGCTAACATCCCCAGCCAAAACCAGCATATCAGTAAGGTTGTTATTTTTTCCCCAAAGAACCTAAGATCTTGACAACAGTACTCATGAAGCCTAGTGAAAGCTGTATGGTCAAATCATCTAGATGGCTCTAAAATAATCTGGCAGCTTCTGTTCAATATAAATGATGCTTCAGTGGTTCTGTGGCCTTACTAACCTACTACAGGGTTTTGTGACACCATGTGCACTGAAACAAGTGACACTGCTGCTCTCCTGTTCTCTCATCTCTTTTCAGACTCAGGTAAATGCATTATTAATTGTGAATTGCAGTATTCTGACAACTAGTGTATTTGTCAGCACAGGAGAACAGCTGTTTATTGATCACTAGAAAAAATTCAATACAATAAACTTTGGCAGAAGCAGCAGCATGCTGAGCAACTGCTCATTGTTACAGATCACAGGTTTGAGAGGTGACTATCATCGTATGTAGCTCAGAGGTGAAAACTTGAAGTATGACACATCTCTAGGGATTAACATGAAAGATCACTTACAACTAGATGACCACATTTTCACTCTTGACTATTACAATTGCTGTGCCAGATTAAAACTTATTAAAGACTAGGAGGGAAGGTATATTCTCAAGAATGCTATAAGGAAAGATACAAACTGATAAACAAAAAATAGTCTTATTAGGAGAAGTAATAAAGATCTTAATTTGAAACTGTTTCTACTTTGGAAGTAGCAAACCAAGAAATAGGTATGCCAACAGAACTAAACTTCAGAATGTACTTGTTTCCTGTTTCCACAATATGGTCCCAGTGGCTGGTAAAGGACAGCTGAGTTCCAAGAAATTGAATCACAGAATCATTTAGGTTGGAAAAGACCTTTAAGATCATTGAGTCCAACCTTTGACCAATCACCACCTTGTCAACTAGACCAGAGCACTGAGTGCCATGTCCAGTTCTTCCTTGAACATGATTTTTAAGTGTAACAAAATTTTGAAATTGTAATCGAAATAAATGTAACAAAAGTCCTCAGAATGTGAAAATGATAGAAGGAAGTCAGTATCTCTGTGACTGGGAACAGAAGGGGCATGTCTCCCTTCAAGGTTACACAAGAATAAGCCTGTCCTTTTTAGAAAGCCTCAGAACAATTATATGTCTCAGTGTATTTCACAGTGGTTTTTATATAGAAATTTTTTCTTGCAAGACTAGAAATTGTAGCTTTGGATTTGGAGTCTCCACTGGAGTTTATGCTTTACCAGTGAATTTGATCTAGGGTTCTTAGGATGGAAATAAACTTGTGATTTCTCTGAGACTGCATTGATTCTGTTCTGGGTGTTCCCCTCTTCTCAGTGTGTTTATGGTGGGGGGTTTTTTGTCTTGGTTTGTTGGTTTTGTTTGGGCTTTTTTGGTTTTATGAAGCTCGCTAGTTTGCTTTTTGCAGCATTGGCAGAGGGGAGAAATGATTAGTGAAGTCAACAGGTTGGAATTAAACAAAGCTGATCATAGACCTGATTAGTATGATGCATTTAAGGAAATCTGGTTGCTGGAAGATGGAGCGCTCCTGGTAGACGATTCAGAATATATATTGCTGCAGTAGCATGGTGTATGCAGGCACACCAGCTGCAGACAGGGCTCCCAGTCTATAAAGTCCCTAAAAGTAGGCACAGTGTACAAGTACATACTGAATGCAATGTATGTTTGCTTCTTGAAGGGCACTGAAATGCAAGTTTGAGATGTAAGGGGGCATGAATGCTGAATGACCAGTCCTGGCTTTGTCCCCCAAAATTCCTTTAGCTGTTTCCCTCCTCCACTGGAAATCACTGACCTCCAACACAGGTCAAGCTCAAGTGCATTAAGGAAGAGGAGTTGGTCCTGGACTCTTGAATCTCTAGTCTAAGAAGCAATTTTGGTTTTCCTGGCTGCAACATTAATAACCAGCTGATTTCAGAGCTACTCCAGAACTCCAGTTCAGTGTATCCCATATTCTAGTGCTTTTTGCTTTGGCAAAAGTGCCTGGAGGAAGGGGATGTGTGAAGAGCTTTGAATCCCTCTACCACCATGAGGAGAGGTTCTTGCATAAATCGGTCCATCAGACCAAACATGATTTCTCAGGCTTTGTGTCCTTGAAGATAAATTCTTGCCCTGGAGATGAAAATGGGTAGAAATGCATAACAAGGTGGGTTTTTTCCCTCCCTCTTTTCTTCCCTCCTCCAATAGATGGAATTTGCCCAAATCCTAACATATATTCTCAAAATTGTTTTTCTATGAATAGTTTTTTTGTTGTTGTTGTTGTGGTGGTTTTTTGGTTTGTTTGGGTTTTTGTTTGTTTGCTTGCTTTTTTTAGTTTGGGCCCAAAGAAGGCTTTTCTCAAAGATGTAGACAAGATTTCAAGCAATCTATGTTGGCTTAAAAAGATATTAAGGAAAGGCAATAAACATCAGCCCTTGGTCCAAAGTAATTTCTTGCAGTCTTTTAAAATTTGATTTAAAATGCAGGAAGACTTTGAAATGGATGAATTGAAAGGGGCAGAGTTCTGACTTTGCAGTGCTGTTATCTTGAGTAAAGTAATATAAAGTGGAGGGTTGGTTCTGCCCTCTAGCAGCCTGGTTCTGCAGAAATGGATCAGGTGTACGGCAAGGAACATTATCCAGCCTTGTTAGTGTACTGAGAATGGGACCAAGTGTTGGACACTGGTAGAAAAATCACATGCTCTTTTTACCCAGTGTGCCATTTTGCTCATATATGGTAGTGGTGTGGATAAGTGATTTAGGTCACTTAAAGAATCGCCATCAAAAGTATTAGCAAAAGTGGTTTTAATATGAATTTATAAAAGTGTGATTTAACAAAGTTTGATGGCAAGGTTCACTCTATTACTTACTACATGGATGAAACATACGAAAGAAAATCAAGTTAGAATTGATT
The DNA here is from genome assembly GCA_013397375.1 of Toxostoma redivivum. Classification (NCBI taxonomy): domain Eukaryota; kingdom Metazoa; phylum Chordata; class Aves; order Passeriformes; family Mimidae; genus Toxostoma; species Toxostoma redivivum. Next base: position 9,262 of record VXBI01013332.1, on the reverse strand, counting down.
TAGAATCATTTACACAGAGACCGAAGATGCAAAAGGATAAGAGAGACCCTCCTGCTGAGTCACAAGGTTCATAGTGGACCCCCTTGGTTTCTAAACTCCTGACAGAGCTTAGGTGCAACTAGGTCCAATTTTAGTATCAGGCTTGGACAATGGTTTATGTCTAACGGAATTGACTACATGGATTTCATTAATATTAATTCAGCATGCTATCAGGCACTTACCAAAGCTCTGTTGTGAAATAAAAGGTATCTCCACCTCAGGTAAGGAATCTCAAAAACTGAGATACATCCCAGCTCAAGGGAAGAGTCACTGGTGTGCAGTCCCGTTGCAATTTAGAGAGAACTGAAATTGGACTCATCCAAAGATCTGTTGTTGATAACAAGTGTCTTTGCCTCCAGGAGCAACCTTGAGAGGCGTCCCAGCTCAAGAGGAGATGACTGCCCTGCAGCCACGCTGCATAGCAGGGAGAGCTCAAAGGTGGTTTATTTAGACTGTCATATTTCTGGGATAAAGTGGTTGGCTCATTGTCAAATTGCATACGATAGGAAAGGTATGCATGAGACTCCTTAAACCCACAACTTTCTTTGGTCCTTAATAAATGCATCTTGGAGAAATCACACACTATTCATGTGTTAATTGCACAATCATGTTCCAAGCTCATATGCATCGATGCTCTCTGCTCACTTGTGTTTCATAGAACTACAGCTCAGACCTTTACCTCCTTTGGAGCCTGTATCAAACTACTGCAGGTTTAGTTAAGGGGGTTGAGTGCATCCATCACAGGTGTATGAAATGAAATGCTTTGAGAGTAGAAAAGAGGTATGTGTTTCTCTTACTCTTCATGGTCAAAAAAATATTAAGGGAAGTCCCTAGGCAATGATTTAAAAATTATCGCTATCACTGAGCCAGTGTGTTACACTCAGCTTCGTGAACATGTAGAAGTCACAGTGAAAGAATAAACAAACTTACAATTATTATGAGAGAGGACACATCCTTCTTGACATATAATCTGTTTTTATAGAGTGCTGAAAGAAATTATCTTTATGATGTCTATTCTATAACTTCACATAACTGTGTAATGTCTGCATCTCACATGCGGAAACCTGATCAGACCACAAGTCTCCCTAGTATAGTAGACTTATTCCCAGATCTCTCCCATAAAACCCTTCCTCCCCAGCTGTAGCAAATTCTGTTCACTGGTGCATAATGTTTATAGTTATCTTATTTGTGTGTTGTCCAACAGGTGCACCCAGACTACAAGGAAACAAAAATATTTACGGTAAGTTCCCAAATACCTGTGTGTTTGCATTGGATCATGTTTCTGAAAATCTCCAGAAGTACTGTTCCTTTGAGAATATCATAGGTGATGAGTAAACTGGGGTAAAGGAAGCAATCTGCATGCTTCTGCTGTGGTACAAGATTTGACTATATCATATGGTTGGGCACTGAAAGGTTTTCATCCACTGATAGGAGAGGGTATATTGGAAAGAAACTGGATTGTTGGTTGCTGTTTTGAGGGTTAAAAAAGTATGGTGGGAATCAGACTGTGCACTGCTTGGTTTCATCCTAACAGTAACTTCCCAAGGGCAGTCTAGAAAGTGTCTTGGATTAATTACATGGGGTATCCTGGTTCTTCACTAGCCAGAAACAGGATGAGGGGATGCAGAAGATGACCATCACCTCAGCCTCTGGATTTTCCCCTTTAGGTAACACACCAAAATTTTCCAGTGTCTAAAGTGCCCAATATTACCAGCTGTGCAAAGCAGTCAGGTGGCCCTGCTCCTGAATTACAGCAGGCCCTCTCTGCTAGTGAGAGGCAGTGCATAGAGACAATCGTCAACATGGGATATGCACCTGAGGACATCCTGAAAGCCATGAAGAAGAAGGGGCAGAACATAGACCAGGTAAGAGCTTGTGCAGTGGGGAAGAAACCCTTGATTGGATGCTGATTCTGCTGAGAAACAAACCTAGGTTTGCAAAATGTATAGGGGGAATATATTTATTCTAACAAGGGGTTGGAGCCTATAACTGCTGTGATGTTAACCACTAGAGAAGTCAGCTGGTAATAAAGGCTCCCAAAACTAAAGTGACCACACTTATTTCTGATGAGAGACTGTCAACCACACCTGTGGATGCTGGATAAGAGCTGCACTGAACTTGGGCTGGGCCCTTAGCTCCATGTCAAGCTGGGAGAGGTACTGGGCCTTCCCAGAAGCCACAAAACCATCCAAAGGAAGCTTAGCATGGCTCTATGCCATGCTTAGTGCCATGTGACAAAAAAATACAACCAACTTCCCTTGTTCTGAGCATGGGTTGCAATGCTGATGTCTACTTGTAGAGAGGGATTTTATTCCTGCAGGCTTGCAACATCCCTGAAAGCCTCTTGCAAGGCACCACTGACCAACTTTCTTTTGTGTGCTATGTTGCTTCCTGCCTTATGTGTTGCCTCAAACACTTGCTAAAACCAGGTCATTGAACATTAAGTGCTGCAGGGTGAAGCGTGGCTCTGTGTCTTGGATCCACTTCAAACATTTTGAAGCAGAAAGAATGTGGCCAAACTTTCTGTGTGGGAAACCCTAGGTGGACAGTAGGCAGAGCATTGCCTGGCAGGACTGTGCCTGTTGCTTGGGGAGGAGGAGTGTCCCAGTGACTCCTTGTGGAGCTGATCTTCTTGCCCACTACCTACACATCGAGAGTGATTGTGCTGGACTGAACTGCAGTATCAAATGAAAAAATGTCCCTTAGGATGGTGGGTTTAAATCCTGATGTATTTGCAAGCTGTGTTATTTTGTGGACCTAGCATTACCTATCAGACATTTCCCCCTACCTCTCAAAATTGAGGACAGATAAGAAATTTGGCAGTGGTTTCTGTGCGTGTGAGCTGAGATTTGCAGCTCACTCACTAGTATGCTAAGTTGATCTTTAAAGGCTGAATGCTTTCAGATTGCATTAGCTCCTGTGACTGGCTGAGAGGAAGCTAAAAGCTGAGACATCTTGACTGTTGAATCTACAGTTTCATCTTAAAAATCTTGTAGTATAAAAAGCACAGTTAAATTTCTAAAGATTGGCTTGTGAGACTGTTTTGACTAGAGCAGATGATATTCAGAGCTGGTGGGAGAACACAGGAGGACAGAAGGGCTCATCTGCTTTCTCTGAACAAGTTCTTGCATAAAGACCATCTCAGATCTACTAGGAAGGACTTTATCAGAGTCCCTGGTGAAGCCTGGGGTAAAGTCATGCTGAGCCCCCCGCATGTACAAAGATGGTATTCAGCCATGTGCTGCAAATGCTGCTCTGCAAGCTTAGTTTCTTTTCTTCATTCCCCACAGGTTTTGGATTACCTGTTTGTACATGGACAGCTTTGTGAGAAGGGCTTTGATCCACTTCTTGTTGAAGCAGCTTTGGAAATGCACCAGTGTTCAGAGGAGAAGGTGAGGGCACAATGTGTGCAGGAATAGAGAGAATGTGCAGTTCCTCTGGCTGATGTAATTCTGGCTTTTGTGATAATGCCACCTTGTTTCCAAAACTGACTGCTGAAGGACATTCCTGTGGTGATAAAGTGAATATATGTTAAAGCATTAGAATTATACTGTGTTCCTTTATAATTTTCTCTTGCATGCATTTTTATGGAGACAGGATTTTTTAATGACCCTGCTTATTCTGGTTGCAGTGTTTTTAACCCAGAGTTCTCTTGTGGGTGAGGTGCTTGGTACAGAAGCAGTTAATTTCAGAAGCAGCAAATTATCTTTCAAAACCTGCCAGCCTCCCCTGGCTGGGAATTTTCTCCCTTGTACAAATGCATCTGCCTGGCTGCTCAGCAAATTGGGTTAGTGTTCTCCCTGAAAGAAGTTAGAAAATGTTGGGTTTTTTTTAATCTGGTTCATTGTTTGGCTGTTTTACAAACACCAAAAGTACAGAGACATGAGCGAGTAGCCAGCTCAGAAGACAGCAGGATCTTTTAAAGTTTGACTGTCTGTTGTGTGCCCAGTTATTATATGAAATATTTAGAGGTGCAACCCAACCCCCCAGATATAGAATAATAGAATAGTTTGGGTTGGAAGGGACCATAAAGATCATCTAGTTCAAACCCCTCCCCCATAGGCAGGGACACCTGGAAGGTGCTCAAAGCCCCAACTTTTCTTGGCAACCTGTTCCAGTGTCTGACCACCTTCACAGTTAAACATTTTTTCCTAATATCTAACACAAACCTACCTTCTTTCAGCTTAAAGCCATACCCCCTTGTCCTATCACTCCACGCCCTTGTAAATAATCATTCTCCAGCTCTCTTGTAGCCCCTTTAGGTATTAGAAGGCTGCTACAAGGGCTCCCCAGAGCCTTCTCAAGGCTGAGCAATCCCAACTCTCTCAGCCTGTCTTCATAGGAGAGATGCTCCAGCCCTCTGATTATTTTCATGGCCTTCTCTGGACTCATTCCAACAGGTCCACATCTTTCTTGTGCTTGGGAACCCAAATCTGGATGCAGTACTCTGGATGGAGTCTCACCAGAGCAGAGGGGGATAATCACCTCCCTTGACCTGCTTCCCACACCGCTTTTGATGCAACCCAGGATACACTTGGCTTTCTGAGCTGCAAGTGCACATTGCTGGGTTATATCCAGCCTCTCATATACTAGCACCCCCAAGTCTTTCTCAGCAGAGCTGCTCTCAATATATTCCTCCCCCAGCCTGGATTGATCCCAGTGTTTGCTCTGACCCAGGTGCAGGACCTTGCACTTGGACATGTTGAACTTCATGAGGTTTGCACAGGCCCACCTGTCAAGGTCCCTCTGGATGGCATCCCCTCCAGTGTGTCAACTGCACCACACAGCTTGATCTCATCTGCCACAGCACAGCTGGTCTGTAGCTGGGCAAATAATTCGGCCATAAATAAGAAACCCAGTTCAGCTAGCCTGGTTCGATAAACTGGTGCCTGAGTGAACAATGATAGGATATATTCAAACCCAAACAGTGACTTCAACCAACCATGTTCCACCCTAAGCTGCAAGCATCTCACTGGTCAGAGAGCTGGGTGGTCCGAGACCCAAACCAATCAGCTGTCTAAGCCTGGGGAATTCAAACCCCCTATAAAAAGGGGCAGCCATAATAAACTCAGNCGCATCTCACGGGTCAGAGAGCTGGGTGGCCCGAGACCCAAACCAATCAGCTGTCTAAGCCTGGGGAATTCAAACCCCCTATAAAAAGGGGCAGCCATAATAAACTCAGCGCTGTTTGTTGAGGACCCTCAGTCTCCATCCAACGACCCCGTTGTAACATCATCTGCTGAGGGTGCGCTCAATCCCCCTGTCCATGCCACCTACAAAGGTGTTAAACAGCACTGGTCCCCAATACCAATCCCCGAGGAACACCACTCATCACTTGTCTCCACTTGGACATTGAGCCCTTGACCGCAACTCTTTGTGTGCAACCGTCCAGCCAATTCGTTATGCACCATGTGGTGCACCCTTTAAATCCAGTTTAGAGACAAGGATGTAATGTGGGACAGTGTCAAATGCTTTGCACAAGTCCAGGTAGATTATGTCAGCCGCTACTGACATCATATATATGCCTTCTTGCCTTTCTTGGACTTTGCGATGAGTTTGCAAACAGAGGAACAACAGTGTGAAGATGGGAGCAATGATGTAGTTCAGTAAATGAATTTGCTACTGGCTTAACCCCAAAACTGGAAATGGCTAATCTCCTGATCGTCCATCTCAACCAATTTGATTTTGGTTTGATTTTGTAATCATTTGTCATCCCTCCCCCCAAAGTGGAGCAGAGGTCCTGTAAATCACAGAGGGTTCATAAAAGTCTCATCAGTCATTCACTTCTTGTTACTTTATTTTTTTTTAAATTCGGGGAGGATTTGTGGTTTATGTTGGTAGTATTGTACACAGTGTATCCAATAGGATTTGTGCTAATCCCACAAGTTTGTCCTAGATCTGAAGAGCCATTTGATATCAAGGGATACTGTGCTGTTCCCAAAGTCAATGTAACTTAAAAAAATTTAGATGCAACAGTAGTTGGTAGATGTGGGGGAGCAGGGTGACATTAACCAGAGTCTGTTAGGCCAGGCTGATAAACTTTCTACTGGGAGAGACACCCCCACAGACTGAGCTTTGGTGCCCTTGTTGAAGAGGATTTTGAAAATGCAGGCCTGCGAATACAGGGGACTGAAGGTGAGGCTCCATGGGCTACTGCACTCAGAGCTCTGCCGACTGTGCTGTGAGCAGACTTTCTCCAACCATTGGAATGGGCTGTACTTGGGGTATAGAAATCCACCCTATGGGGTGCCCAGTCACTGAAGACTGGCTGTGTGCTAAACCTCCACTGAGCACTGACCCTCTTTTCTCTTGCAAATAATGGACTGTCTGTGTCTTTCAGATGACAGAGCTTCTCCAACTAATGAGTCAATTTAAAGAAATGGGCTTTGAACTAAAAGACATTAAGGAGGTCTTATTACTACATAACAATGACCAACAGAAGGCTTTGGAAGATCTGATGGCCCGTGCAGGAGCCAGCTGAAAACACATTCCTGGATTCTAATCATGCAGCACAGCAAGACCAGGGTGACAGTCTCAGCAAGGAGTTTAGCTTTTTTGCATATAAAGGGAGAGTGTCTGAGCAAGCCTGCCCATGTGCATCACTAGCATTTCTCTTTCCACTGAGAGCCAACTTTCTTAAAGTAAATTTTTTAAGTGTCCTTTCCTAAGTTTCCTTTTTTCCAGCTTGGCCACAGAGAGTTTAGACTGTCCAGCCTCTACTGGAATTGTACATAGGTAGAGATGGGGTGGTTTCTCCCACTCATCTTTGCACTGGAGTTGAACAGAAGAACATTGTTGGTTCTGAAACTAGGATGCTTTGGTTCTTTGAAGCTGCTTCCATGGTGTCTGCTTGTACTGAATTACTTGATTGTGTCATAGTCCATATTAACTGGTTAAATTTGACCTTTAGTGCAATGGAGTTTTATTTTGGGGGGGGGAAAGTTAGTCTGCAACTTAGTAAAACACTGTTTCAGAAACTGTTGCTATGCATAAAGAGAGAGCCTATTCCTCTTGGGGTTTTTACCCATTCATCCAACACTTCTACCAGACATGAGCGTTCAATGCTGAGTGGTCTGTAAATTTCCTTAAATTGAGTAAGCTGTGAATTCTATCTGGACCTGCAACTTATGTTGATTTTTTAACCTGAAGGCAGAGAGCTGGAGCTTAGTATTCTTAACCCCTCAGTTTTGTAGGATATTTAAGGCAATGCTCTATTAGGAAATCAGTTCTCTTTTTGTTTTAAATAATACTCAGTGTGATGCAGGAGGTTCCTTTCAAGCACTTTCTTTTAAAGAGATACTTACTGCATTAGTTCCATTTCTCACACTGCTATAGAATTACATAATAACATCTAATAGTAGAAATCAGCTTTTGGGTTAGTTTCGATAGTTAAAGTTCTAAGTACTTAAAATATCAACAGTCTTGAGGAATCTTTAAAGTAATTCGCCAAATATTTTTATTCTGCTGAAGAAAAACTAACAAAATCCTCAATATAACTCCCAGTGTCATGGTTCCCATCTCTCATGCTCTTCGGCTTCAACAAATGAACAGCTTGCTGGATCCTGCCTGCCCGGGTGCTGCCTGCTCCTGTAGGCACGTGTGCACATTGTGTGTTGGGCAGAACAACCAGAGGTCTCCAGGCAGATGGCTGCAGTGGTGCAAAAACCAAGCCTAGGGATCCAAACTCATGTTACAGCATGGAGCTGGGAGCATTGAGAACTTAGGCAGAGAAAAATGACTTGGCTCATTTCCTCAGTTTAAGTTTTTCAGTAGGAGGTTTTAGCTCATCAGGACCCTGAAGGAGATGACATTTGTCTCTATTATGTTGTTAACTTTATATGACCAAAACGTGTAATTGGGGCTCATGTTAACTCCTGGAGTTATCTGTGAGGTTCTCAACTAGGTTAATTAACTTTGCTTAAAACAAAATGATGCTGGGAAAATATGTACCTGGTAAGTATCTAGGAGGTGTGGAGATGAATAATGAATAGGACCAGGACAGATTGCCTTGCACGTATCCCATAGTATTGAACTTCACCAGCTTCTATTAGTGGGACTGAAATGAAAACTTATCTAAGAAGGACATTCAGCAGCTGGTGGATCAGCAGCTGCTGCCTCTGTGGGTGCAGGTAAAGCAGTTGTCCAGCTTTCCTTCCCAGGTGAGAAATGTGACAGTTTGAAAAGAAGAAATTTGGCTCCTGATTATTCAGAAAAGCTGGAAAACAAAACTTGAACTGCTTTACTGTCACTGCTGAGACCATTCAGTTGTGTTGCTTGTTTCAGTTTTCCCACAATTAATATCCAAACAAATCTATCTGGTACTAGACAATCTTGAAAGGGCAAGAAGTCTTGCCAGCAAAGAAACAACTACTTAGATCAAACCTCTGAATAAAATAATCTCTTCAGTTGTGTTAATGTGTGTTGTTTTTCTGGTCTTCCCACTACAGTAACCACTCTGCTTATGGAGACTGTTGTAGAGGTGAGAGCAGAGAGGTGAAGATGGAAAGTGATATCTGTAAAGCTGGTGGTCTCCTTCAAAAAAAATGTACCCCTCTGTGTCTTCCCTGGTGACACTGCTCTTGCTTTGTCAGTGAGGTTTCTGTATTTACATCTGTATTAGGTTTGCATGGCCAGGTTTTGGTACTGGCAGGACTACAGGGGTAGCTACAGGGCTTCTGTGAGAAGATGCCAGAATCTTACTTCATGTCCCACAGAGCCAATGCTAGCTGGTTCCAAGATGTGCCCATTGCTGTCCAAAGCTGAGTCAATTGGGAATGGTGGTAACTTCTGTGATAACATATTTGGAAAGGGGAAAACACTGGAATAGCAGCCAAAAAAGAGTTGATAATATGTGAGAAAACTCTGCAGACACCAAGGCCAGTAAAGAAGGAGGGGGAGGAGGTCCACTTGGGATTGGAGCAGAGATTCCACTGCAGCCTGTGGTGAAGACCATGGTGAAGCAGATTGTCCCCCTGCAGCCACAGTGAAGGAGATATCCATTCTGCAGCCTGTGGAAGACCCCATGCCAGAGCAGGTGGATNAAGCCCCCATGCCAGAGCAGGTGGATGCTCCAAAGAGACTGTGACCCTGTGGGAAGCCCACACTGGAGCTAGCTCCTGACAGGATCTGTGGGCCCTGTGGAGAGGAGTTCACACTGGAGCAGGTTTTGTGGCAGGATTTTGACCCTATGGGGGACTCAGCCTGGAGCAGCCTGTTCCTGAAG
>VXBI01013325.1:0-22182 GCA_013397375.1 Toxostoma redivivum | reverse complement strand
AGAAGAGGACAGAGAACCCCCCCCCCCCCCTCCCCCCGGCCAAAGTTAAGGACAAACGCAGACCTCCTCTGTCCCCGCTTCCCCCCCTAAAAGGGGAGGAGGATGGGGACCCCCAAGCCACCCGAAAAGGGAGAGTGGACGAAGTTTCCCCGGTCCCACACAGGGCAGATGAGAACGGAGACCACCCGGACTCCCATAGCGAAGAGGAGCAGTGAGACCCTCCCTTCAGAAGGGAGCAGCGCGGAGACTCCTCCAGCCACCCCATAGGGGAGAGGAGGGTGGACACCCCCCGGCGCCTCCAAAGGGAGGAGTGTGGAAACCCCCGGCCACCTCCTCACCCCCGGGGGAGAGAGATAGGACTGCTAAGCTCCTGGGCCCACCCCCTGCCTCCCCCCATGCACCACTTCAGGCCGTGGGATGCTCACAGGAGCAGCTTTGCAGAAAACCATTGGGGGTCACGCTTGAAAAGATCAACATCAGACAGCAAGGGGCACTTGCAGCCACACGGGACAAACATTCACTGGGCTGTGTTAGGAGGAGTTTTGCCAGCAGGACGAGGCAGCTGAGGACCAGGCTCTTCTCAGGACTGCCCAGTGGTAGGCAGGAGACAATCAGCACAAATTGCAAGAAAAAGGAAAAAAAGAAAATGCATTTCAACAAAAGACAAAAGTGTTTTTACTCCAAAAGTGCTTGAGCACAGGCACAGATTTCCCAGAGAGGTCATGGAGTCTCCTTCCTTGGGAATATCTGAAACAGGATTCAAAATCTTCCTGGGCAACCTGGCCCAGCTGACCTTGCTTTGTGGAGGGCTTTGGACTAGGCAGTCTCCAGAGGTACATCTCAGCCTCAGTAGTTCTCTCACTATGTTATTTAGGTTTTTTTTTTGCCTACCTTGCTGGTAGACAAGTTTATGTAAGAGATAAACAAGTGTAGAGTTTATTTATAGCCATTCTGATGTGGTACTATCAGAAGCTCATTGCAGCAATCATCATCAAAAAGCTTCTCAGCTCAACTCAACATTTTATTAAATTAGATGAAATTCAGTGACTCATCTGCCTTTACTTTGAAACAAAGAATTTAAAAAATCTTTGTAAGCAAAGCAGATAAAACTAGAACTAAGTGGCAAAAATAATAAATAAATATATCTCTCTGAGCAGGGTACACCCTATTAAAGTCCTACCCTGATTTCTGTGTGACAAAGCCATGCAGGCAGCTGGCTGCCAAGCCCCTTCCATGATAGCAGGAATCTTAGAAGCAAGGAACCGTAGAATGGTTTGGCTTGAAGGAATCCTTTAAAGGTTGTCAAACACCAAATCTTCCTCAAAGATCATTGGCATAAATTTCTGAGGCTCAATTATTTAGAACAAGATGCTCACACAGGAAAGATCTTTGCCAATTCCACTTGGATTGCAACCCCTCTCCAAACTGATGTTTTCTCCAGAAAGAGAAGTTAGCTTTCCTTCTTTACAACTTATTTTTAGTGAGTTTCTGTTCCTCAGTAGAGAACCACACACCAGATCACTCACAGGTCTTATTCATGGGAAAGTTAAACAATTTTCATGTTTTCTTCAGCCACTGCTCTTGCTGCTTCCCTTATGACAGATGATGAATCCTACTTAAAAATTATACATTTTGTCCTGGCTGGTTTGTCCCAAGTCTTGCAACTCTGTAACTTCCTCAGCCTTCCAGACCCATTAGTTTTGGAAAAACTTCTGATCATAAAACCGAGATCTGTGGCCATTTCATGAGCAGTGTTGGTTCAAGGATTTTTTTTGATTCTGTGTGGAAGAGAAAGCTTAAGTCATCCCACAGTCATGTCAGTGCAGAGCAGCTTAAGGGGAAAATACAGAACAGCAGTTTGGAATGATTAAAGGATGAGCTCTGTGATTGAGAATTTTCATCACTGGCATGTTGGCTAGTGAGGTGCTGCTAAAACTTACTTTGTCACTTCAGCTGATTTCCCTAATGCATTCAGTGGTGGGCCAGGGAATCAGCTGCACCTCAGCCAATTCCATCCAAGAGCTCAGACTCACTATACCAAAGGATCCATCCAGCCTGTGGTTTTGGGCCCATCATTATAACTTGTGAAAGCTGGTGTTTGCTGAGTTAAGAAAGGGCAGGAATTATCTTCAGTATAATATTTTCCTTGGTCTCTGAAATAGCCTTTGGCTTGTTTTAGTCTCATTTCATCCTTTCCAGGTTGTATTTATTCTTATTCACTTGTAAAATCCCTGGAGTTTTTGGACTGCAAAGCAGAAGAAAGAGCTAAATGTTGACATCTGATACTTGCTTCTTATATCTCTAAAGGCCTTTCAGAACATGGAGCAGTGGTTTGTGCACTGTATGGAAGATTGCTTGGGAAGGAGCTGCTGTTCTACAGAAGGACATAAAGCAGATGATGAATAGAGTGTGCTTTCCCCAGAAACTGAAACTCTGGCAACAACAGCCAACAGGCTCAAGGAATTCCACAAGTGTGCAGTGTGGAGAAATTAGTCTGACTGAGGACAAGATGTGGATGGATGACTCCTGATTTCATTTACTGCCTCAGATTAGAGCCAGCTGATCCCTCCAGAGGGGAGATCACACATTCCTCTAGTCCCTTCTCCTTTATTCCATCCTGGAAGCACTGAAAAGCATTTAAGGCATTTGTACCCTGGAAATTAAGAGGTGTATCACAGCTGGTTTTAGTGAGGGTGGTCCCAGTTCCATGTGTGCATGATCTGCTTGACACATGGGACATGCCTGATAGCTGTTAGTTTGCCTAGAAAATTTTGACTGATGTCCAGGATGTGTGGAAATGTTACAACTTACTCAATTCCTGTTGGCCATGATAAAACTTCAAGGGAATGAAACCATTTCCAAGACACTTGCTTGAAGCCATCTTTGGTCTGCATATCCAAACACGATTAAGTGAGTGAAAACAGTGAGCAGAGACACCAGTGTATTTTATCTTTACCTTTGTTTAGCAGAGTCTTGCATGGTAGCACCATTGCTGTGTTAAATGCACAAGAAGGTTGTGGGAAAGGGGAGAAAAATCTGGCTGGAGAGAAATACAGAACATTGCCCAAGTAATTTTTATGTGTGGACCCTTCCTTAAAAAAACCCAGACAAAATATCTGCTTGGTTATATGCAGAATATAATAAAAAAAGAAAGATAAATAGAGAAGAAATTGCTTTTTTCTTTTCATTCTCTTGGTATTCAATTGTATAAAAATGTTACAATAGCTAAGGAAATGCAAATAACAAACATTAGAGCCCAGATATGGGTCTATGGTACTTAGTTATATCATTATTCCATTTTGAAGTCAGTATGAATTAACTGTCTGTACTTGGTTTGGGGGCTTGAACTCCAGCTCTGATTTTCTTGCCTTCATTTCCCTCTAGCAAACTCCTCAGCACCAGAGGAGAACTTAGCACTATCTGGTGGGTAGTCCTTTCAGTTTCCAGTAGCTGCTGTTAAAGCTTACTTGGTGTTATCCCTGCCTCTGTCTGAATCTTTGTACCTTCCCCCCAGCTTGAGACTTCACCTGTGCATCACAAGCTGCTCCTTGAAAAAAAAAAGAATATCACCAGAAGTGCAGGCCTTCCCACAGGAATTTTGGATGGATCACATTTATAAAGCCTCCATGCAGAAAAATATATTTTTGGCCTGGAATTAGAAAAGTGCCACTGGAGCAGCACTGCTCTATAGCCTAGCTGGATTTTTCATATGAGCCATCTTTCAGAGCTATATAAATAAAGAGCAGTAGGATGTAGTATTTAAATGGCCTACAGAATTACTTGAGTGATGCCCACCCATCCACTATTATTATACCTACTTCCTCTCTATGGACACAGATGCTAATGTTTATGTTAGCTGGTCTAAATTTTCTACTGCCATTTATCAGGAAGTGAGCACTAAGTTGGATTTGGGAGCAGTTCCAAATTCAGCAAGGCCAGTTTATTTTCTAAAGAAAATACTGTCGACAATAGAATTGGAGTTTACAGACTGGATCTTCTGAATGCACAGAAACATTCAAAAACTGGTCCCTAAGATATGGAGTAAATACATGAACTGGCCTCTACATACCATCCTAACACTGTCCCTGTGTATTTGTGCTTTTGAAAAAAGGCTCAAGGTGAGGGATTTCAGCAGCTCACAAGGTTTAATGTTGCATGGCACAGTCTGATTTTTTTTGCAGGTTTATATTGGCTAATATTTATTGAATTTTATTGAAGAGCTGTATTTTGTTTATATTCTGGCTGGGATTTTGAGATCCCTTCGCCAGACACCCACAAATACCTAACTGCTTCTGAAAGTACAGGTTGTACAAGAAGAAGCAAGAGACAGGCTGTCAGAGCCACGTTAAAGGGAACAGAGTGTTACTGAAACTCTGATCCTGCGATTTTGGTGGCACTGGGGGCTTTGCAGGATCTTACCAGCCTTGGTAATTTAGCACAGGCTGTAGGAGAAAGACCTGGAAAGACCTAGAGAGGTTTCTGGAGTCTCCAGGAGCAAGAAAAGAGAAGGAAGCACAAAGATAGAGCTGGGCTGAGACTCCTCCTTGCTGCACAAACCCAACTCCCCACAGAACAGGGAAGAGCCCATCCAACCTAAAAATCTCACAAGGAGCAAAGTCACAGCAGAACAATAGGAAAAGAGCCTCGAAAACTTTTCCTTGGTTCTTAAAATAGCTCTTCCCTGTGTGCCTGCTCGTCTGCCCTCCCCACCATTTATTGGCAGCTGTAGCAAGTAATTAGAAAGGGACTTTCATACTGGGACAAACATGCAGAAAGGAAAACATTTTACATTTTTCTTTGCCAGTATGTACATTTCTGAGTAAATATTATTAAAGATACTTGTATGAGCAACAGAGTTTCTTCTTCTGGAGGCCACATGACTTTTTCTGGTTTTATTCTGCAGTTGACAAGATGATGTCTGGTTACAGCAGAGTAATAAAGTAATTATTCCTTGATAAAATTATAAGGCAAAGCTTCATTTTACAATTATCCATGAACAGAATGAAGGAGGTGATGTTGTATAAATCAGAAAGAGCATTTGTCAAACTTCAATCACTACAACATACTGTGTGAAAGAGACTTAGACATTTTTAGACTTGTGCTTTTCATTCTTAAATTTGATTTCATTTTCATTTTGAAACAAAAAAACTCGACCAAAAAAACTCCACAAAAACCAACAAACAAAACTCCCCAAACCCAAGATCAGTTTAAGAAGACTTTTAAAAACAGCATATACAGCAAAAATCCTTTCCAGAAAAAAAAGAAATTCTGGATCAGGGAATTAGGACCACTACTGATCAGACTTCTGCCAAACCCATTCAGAATCAGTGGTCTCCTCAAAGGATTTCTTTTATTTTCATAATGTTAAGCTCATCCCAATCTTCCACTTTAGTTTGCTGCTTGTTTTGTGATGGAAAATTGTTCCTTCCACAAGGGCAGCATCAGCTTTATTTTTATAAATATTTACCTCCATGATCAAGATTTATGTTTATAAAAAATATTTATGCTTCCTCTTGTGTTAGGAGAGGAAAAAATATATTTTATAATTAGGCAGGAGCAACAAACAAGATGTGCAATTGCATTATTAGCATGTGTGAATTCAGAATAGGAAGCCCTGTGAAGTTTTGCTTGGAAAAAAAACGTCCTGGGCTTTCACAGTAGGTGACTGTTAACTTGCCAGCTCTCACCAGTCTCAAAATACCAAGACTTACCATATTAGTTCACTGTGGGTCAGAGTCATTCCCCAGCAGTGGGCACTCACGTGTTAGTTAGGTCTCACTGAGCCTCTGACAGTGAAACTTCAATGATCCCTGGGCCTTTTCCACGTGTTCTTCTCTTCCAGACAGGTTAGCATAACAGCAAAGAGACACATAAAGAAATGAAATTAAAATATAATTAAAAGAAAACAGCATTAGACATTAAATTTTTTAATTTTTAATTTATTTTTTAAATTTTTGTATTATTTTTTTATTTATGTATCTGTAGGTCTCTGTACAAATATATCTGTGCATGTGTTTATTCCCAACAACAGGTTTGCCTTCTTAACTTCACTGACTTTCACTATTACCAAATATGCAAATTCATCAACCCAGAGATTAAAAAAAAATGTTTCTTTATGGCTGAATTAAAATTTGTAGTCCCTAAGATTAGAGAAACTGTTCAACCTAATTACCTTTTAGTGCTGCACACTAGAGTTACATTCTAGCACATAAGATAAAAGCAGGTGCTTTGCATTAAAATTCCTGGATACCACCTCTTACACAATAATTACACTGAGGTTTAGCCTTTGGATGCTGCTACTTTGAATAAGCAAACTGAAGTTTGTTTAAGTGCTAGTTTAACCAAGTGAGGTTCAGAGCATGGTCTGGAACCTGCATAAGAGTAGGTGCTGGTTAGCCAGGGTGTACAATTTGCAGTATGTGGCAACTTGTGTTATTTCTGTTCAAAAGGCTTTTTGTTTGTCCATTAAGGCTCAATAGTTTTGTACTCTTGTACAAAATAATGCAACTTTACTGTCTTTTCTAACATCGGAAAATGCTTGTGAAATCTTCCTCTTAGCAAAGTGCCAATAATTAATAAATGTCTTTTTCAGTTTGAGCATTTCTGTTAACAGAGTACAGCCACTATAGCAATTGGTGCACACCAAGGCAGGCATGAAGTCACCACCCTTTAAGAGTGAATTTATGACCAGCTGATGTGGTTTTAAGTGTGTGATGCTCCCAAAGGGATTAGTCCTGCCCTCCCTCTACTCACAAATACCGAGAAAAGAGTCCTTATTGTGGCATTTCTTTCCTCATCCTCTGGGGACAAATGTGGTCTGCTGGGAGTGTCCTGTAAGTCCCCAAGGCAGCTCAGAACACCAGGGGCTGTGACAGAAACAGCCACTGTGGGTCAGCAGAGAACTCCCACAAGCACCCGCCAAATCCCTCATGGGTATTTATCCCAGCCGTAAATCCAGTGTGCTGAGTGGACTGGGTGTCTGGGTGATGATCCCTGAACCCCAGAAACACTTCTGCTTTGGCTGTACCCTCTGTCCTTTGTCATGTGTGACCACATGAGCCTCCCTGCATGGGCAGCCCGTGGCAGGGACCTGCTGGACAGATGACCACTGCTGGTGGATCTTGCCCTGGGTGCTTAGCCTCATCTACAAGCTCACAACCAGCAGTGTGGGATTGCTTCAGGCCCAGTCAGGCCATGTGGATCTCACAGAGGCTTTAAATAAGTCCTGTAAGTCACCCATCACTTTAGACCACACTGCTGTGTGAAGGGAATTTCGTGGATAGCATTCAGCCTTCTTCTGCAGGCTGGCTCACCTTAGCACTCTGGGTGCACAGAGGATACGCCTTACCCTCAAACCTCCCAAATAAACAGGAGCAGAGGTTCTGTTCTTGCAGGCAGCCTGTCAGGCTCTCACAGGTGCAAACAGCTTCAATGTTGAAGGCTAGGCTTAATTTGCTGGGCTGTCAATGGGCTGGTCAGGTTAAATTTTGTGATCAGCCCAACACAAGCCCACTGACATTTAGTAGCTGTGTATGCCTGCAATCACATGCACCATGCATAGAAACAGGTTTCTTTTATAGAAAAGAAATATATTTTATTTTTCTAAATGTATTTTATAATATTTTATATTTTTATTTTATAGCAGTGTTTCTCTCTGCTTGTACTTCAGCACTTTCCTGGTGACAGTTTTATTCTAAAACCAAGCTTCTGAAGAGCTGCCACAGGAGGGCTCTCGTGTTTAAGGTTTCCAGATACGAGCACATTGGCAGTGCATGCAGAGGGCTTTATTTCCCTTCATTCCTGCCTTCAGCACTGGGGAGGTCTGGCTCACACAGGCAGGGAGCAAACACTTGTACTTTGAGCCACTCACAGTGATGGCTGCTATGGTCAGGCTATGTTACACTGGAGCTCACCCTCCATGTCTGCCCCATTATATCACTGTTCCCTGGCCTCCATAATTTCCTAATATTTCCAAACTTAAAGTCCTGGTGTGGTAAGTTGGAGGCCTGTAAAATGAATTTGCCTCATTCACTTTCACTGGCTGAAGCAATTTCTCTGCTCCATCTTAGCCAAATGCAATTGCTTTATCCTCCTGTTCTTCCTATCACATAGGACTAACCCTGCTGGATCACTCTGAAGCAGCTGAATTAATCAGGAAGGAGTTCCAGGCATGCTACAGCCCACTGGTCTGTTCAGTTGCCCGTGGGGTAAGAGGGCTCAGCTGCGACAAAGGCTCTGGCCCAGGATCCTCACAGAAAGGTTTAGCTCCTCAGACTTGTTTAATGAAACAATTTCCTGTCCAAAGATGCAAACACTAAATGCCTTTTTGGAAAAGGCTAGAAGATAAAGACTAGAAAAAAAGAGATGTGGAAATGTGAACTTCTACCTTGTTTTTTCTTCATCTGTATGAAAATTTCTAGAACATCATAAAACTTCCAGCACAAGATCTTTTCCATTTCTTTCTCACTAAGTCAGTTTTTCTCTAGACTCAGCAAAACAAACTTAATTTATTAATGTGAGCTTGTCCAAAGGTCTGGTTTTGCCAAGTCTTGAGCATTAGAAATCCCCTAAAAACCCTTTCCTTCTCATCCATCCTCCTAGCCCTTCTCTCCCACAACATACACAAGGCACTTCCTTAAGGTTTGCTCTGAGATCAGAGTTTCCTCAGGATGTTCAGCCTCAAAGTTTAAGAAACACTGCAACACATTAGTCACCTCCCTCACCACAGTTCCCAAACACCAGCGAGCCAGACTTCCAGCTGATGCAATTCACCAGCATTACCCTGTCAAGTTTCACTGAGGACCTTATCCATAGCCAGTTGCTGGCCTTGTTGTGTGGGTAACCAGAGAGGCACTGAGTGCAAAACAAAAGTGGGAGAAACTCATTCTCTATGCTTAGGGTCATCTGAAGATTAAATGTTTGCTTGGAGTCAGATACAGATAAAAAAAAGGGGATATTTGTGTATGCCTGTTATTAAATTTTGTAGAAATGTATTGATAGTAGTATTAACCTGTAGGAATATCTCTTTGCCTTCTGTGTCCCACACTACTAGAAAAAATAAAAGCACATACAAGAAACGTCAACAGAGGGAGTACACACCAAATGATATTTACTTAATCATGTGTGAGAACTCCGCAGTGGATATAATTCACCCAAGGTGAATTAATTATTTTTCTTTCCCCTTGTGTCTTCTCTGGATTTCCAGGTTTTCAATGCCATTTGCTGGAGGACAGTTTGTACAGTGGAGCTATGGTGTCTGTCCTGGTGTGGGGCAGCCACAGCGTAGGGACTGTACGTGTTGCTTACGCAGGGGTGACACTCACATTCCTCTGAGGAGCAACACACTCACATTCCCAGCACTTTCCAAAAGATAACTCCAGTGCTGCGGGAAAATGCTATCTAACTCCTTTGTCCCCTAACTCTGTACAAGCAGAGGGTGAAATCAGGAGAGATGAGTAAAGAGATGAGGAGAGATCAGAGTAAATCTACAGGAGATCACGTCTTTAAAAAGTTGTAATCAGCTTTGTCGTCAAAGCCCAGCTGTTTTCTGCTCGTGTTTTTCTCACTGGATGTGCAAGTTAATATATCCCTAAATAATTTTCCAGAGAAGTTTTGTTTTGTTTTCCAGTTTCACAGAATGGTCGAATGGATTTTCCTCAGACTTTCTCCCAGAAGCCATTGGCTGAGCACAGTGATGGAAAATTTCAGCCTAGAAAGTAGAACCTTTCAGAAACTCAGGAGCAAGGGAAAACACTGGACTTGGAACAAAAACTGTTTTGAAGCCTTAACTACAATACTACGTCAACACCCATGTGGGTGCTATGGTACAGACATAGCATTGATTTACACACGCAAGTTTGAAAGCTGAGGCAATCAGTGTTAGTTATTTTATGGACCAGTAACACAAGAAAAACAGAAGATGCACACAGCTGGGTTGTGCTGCTGGCCTGATTTGACTCACTAGACTTTCTCAGGAAATGCTTGAGCGTGTTTCATTCAGCAGGTACAGCCGGCAAGCCTGGACAGGGCACCTCTCTCCTGTTTGATGTGGTTCCTAGGGTTTGCACATCCTTTGTATCACACAGGCTCGTGGGTGCTCGGGGCAAAATGAAATTGGCTGATGATTAAATGGCAGGCAAATACAGTAGCACCCTCCAAAAGTCCTCTGATACTATTAGAACATACAAATCAGAGCCTGGGTGACAAACTTATCCCTCAGTTCACTCCCTGAAACCACATGATGGTGCAGAGGATGAGGGGCAAATCTAAGGCCAGAAACATGGTAAACACTCATAGAACTTAATCCTCTGCAGGGACACCATCATTCATCTTCTCTATGAGAATCAGGGGAGAACTTGCTTGTGGGAGCAGGCAGCAAAATCATTTGGAATCGTCCCGGATATGTGATGTAGCCTTCCCATTTTGCTTTTCATCCTCTGTGAAAAACTTCTGCTGATAGGTAAGAGAGGGTTTGCTAACACAGCCTTAGCCATTGGATTGCAGCTCACACTGCTTCATATGGAAGAACTCTGAAGCCTAATTGTGCAAGAACAAATGCTCACAGAATAGCAATTACTGTGTCCTTCCATGCTGTGGAACAATTATCACTCTCTTATAATACCAGCAGCAGCTCAGGAGAAACCCATTTGCTGCTGATGCAGTTTGAAGCAGGAAAAATAGGTAACTTAAACAGAAGCAATCTAAACAAAATGGTCTTTGGCCTCAGTGGCCAGAGCTCCTATCTTAATTTACAGCTTGGACCACCAGTTGCCAAGATACTTTTTAGTCTTCAGGTTGGTGAAACGATTTTGGATTCTGTGCAGAAGGTGGGGTTTTTTTGCAAGCTTTGATCTGCAACGAAAAAAAATTTTCATTTTACATTTAAAAGGCAGAATATCTAGCCATTCCTTTGAGAGTAGGAGAGGGATTGATTCTTGCATAAGCTTAGCATAAATACCCAGAGAAGAGAAAATGTATGTTCCCTACTCTAAATGCTTGTGGTTGCTTTGTCATTCTCGTTTCCATTAGAGGGTGCCCTTGTTTCAAAATTCCCCAGTCTGGGGTTTCTTCCATCAAAGGGTCGCCTTTAAAGCAGGTCTTCAAGTTAGGTGGTCCAGTCCAGTTAGTAAATGCTAAGCAAGGTAGAAGACAGCATGATTAAACAAGATAGCATTACTTATTTTCCCTGCTGTACGAGTCAAGAGTACTGCAGACATTAAAGATCAGGAGGCAGCAGCTGCTCTGCTTAGTCTCTCATTACATAGACCCTGCACAGAGCCTCACCAACAGGCTAAAAACACTTTTCACAGTTTCATTCTTTCTTTCCTCTGAAAGAGAAGGAGCCAAAGGACTGTTTACATATGAATTTTAAAGTCCATTTATACAAAAACCTTCCACTTTGTACTGAATACTGGAAAGAAGGTGCATCTGATATTTATAAGACTTTAAAACTAGGTGCATTTTAAACAAACCAAATTAAGTACAATCAAGCACTGGATAGGTTTTTCTACTGTCACGTTGGCAGCAATGACTCAGGAAGAGGAGATGCTTGATCTCTGCAGCTGTCCAGCCCAATAACCTGCACATGATATCCTCCTTCCTGCAGAGCCTTCCCTCTAAAAGGCAGCAGGATATTACTTGAGGGAGATGCTGGCACAAAAGGCACAACACAGCCACTTTCTGTTCCTCTCTTCCCTTCCGTTCTTCCCAGCACTGCTTCTGTAGATGATGAAAATTGCAATCAACTGTCTTCAACAGGTGTCCTCCTTCTTCTTCTTCTTCACCAGCACCTGGTGTCATGAAGCCTGTATCCCAGCTCTAACCTGACAATCCATACAGATGCATTTTATTAAGTGCTCAAACTTGAATGATTTTTAAAGGAGACAGCAACAATGACATCAGGTTCCTGGAAGTACAGTGTTGGCTGAGCACTGTCAATATTTGAGAATCTTACAGCTAAACATGTCTGCATCTGCCTTAGAGAAGAGGCAGTTGACTCTTCAAGCATCGTGGAAGCCCATCCCACCCCCAGGATCCAGCTGCAGGCTGGGGAGAAACCAAACTCTCCCACCCCTTCAGTTTCAGACTGCTGCATTTGCAAGTGACACTCCTGGCTATGATTTCTACCAGTGTTCAGCAGCAGCTGTGCCCCCAGCTGGGAGCTTTCACTTTCTATTTTTAAAATCAGTGAAATCAGGAGCATATGTGGCCTATAATTTACCATGTATTTTTATTAATAAAATCCACTCAGCAGTGTATCAGTCTGTAACTCTATGCACTAGATGCTTTGCTCCCTAGGAGATCCTTTATCAGGGTTTAATATACCTGCTTTGGGGGACTGATGTCCTCTGCAATTTGCCATCATCAAACTGTACAATACATCACACAAAAGCCTAAATCATACAGAGTTTGTTGCCCAGGAGCAGGCTCAGAAGCAAATAAGTGAAAATAGCTTCTCACTTTGGTGCAAAATTGGAAACAGTGTGTGAGAGCCAGTTACATTCAAGATATTCTCTTATTCCTGGATTGTGACAACAGTTACTGAATACAATAGATTTTGATTCGCATTTGTGAATTTAAGTGGTTTGTTCATTTAAGTGCACATGTATTTTAAGCATTGCTGTATTTTCAGGTGGCAATTATTTCTAGCTAGAAATGCAACAGGAGAAGGAGGAAGAAAAAATGTAAATATCTGGCTAAGGGTGAAAAGAAAACTGAGATGAAAGGCAAAAAGCCACTGTCGGTGACATAATTTTTGCTTGTCACAAACAAGAAGAGTAAATTGAGGCTCACAGCGTCAATTCATAATGTTTTGGTTTTTTTCCCTTTGCCCCTCAGAATTAAAAGTAATTTTTTTTCATAGATGTATAAACCACATGTGTTACAGCTTAATCTATGTGTCTATCAGAGCTAGGCCTGCTTCTGACATAGGCTGCTCTAATGTTTACAGCGAAAGGTTTTGGAATAATTTTTTGTTGAAATCAGTAGAGTTACATGAGTAGCCTGTCAGAAAAGCTAGAGTGGCAAATCACACAGGTGTTGAAAGAAACACAGCATGTTTTAAGCACCTCGACACAGGCAGGTAAGCAACTAATTATATAGCAACCCTTCTGGTGTTCCCATGTGTGTAAAGATTCTACTTTTTGCCAAGGGACCTTTTTATGTTAATTGTCTTCCCTATGTGAATTTAAAATGTCACCCAGAGCTTTCTACAATCTGTCCCAGGGGTGCAAAGAAGACTTGAGTAGGCTTAAGAGGCTCTGATTAAGAATAATCTCTGACATTCAAAGAGTGGCTATTTCTCATTTGCTTTGCCTTATTATGATCTGCTGTAACCAGTTAAGCACTTAAGATTTCCCTTGGGGACCAGCCATCCTCCTTTGAAGTGCCCTGAGGTGCCACTGATTTGCAAAGGCATCAGGTCTTGCAAGGACTTCTCACACATTCTCTGTATGTTTGCTGTCATACTATGCCAAACAGGCTTTCCTCTTCCTGGAGGCATTATGTGGCTAAAACCTGGTCAGATCTTCATCCCTGGTGTACCTTATTGTCACTCCTGGAATGAAACTGAGCTACAGTTGATGGTGATCTCCTTTAATGACCAATCAAGTTTCTATTCAGTTTTTCAGTAGTGTTTATATTGTATCACTGCACTATATTGTAATTTTTGTTGTTGCTGCCTGGAATGGAGAGCGGAGGAAGCTGTAGAAAAATCCTGCCTACCTACCTGTGTATAAGTTGTCATAACGCATTTATAATTTCATTACAATACTGCAAGGAAAGTGACAAGAATAAGTGTTCAGATAATTTTTTCAGGGTCTTATATCTAGCATCTGGGAAATTATATCTTTGACTTGGAGGCTTGACTATGAATGAGATGGGCAATGAATTCTGTCCTCAGGACTAGGATGTCCTGGCAGGACAACCAGGGAAAGCTTGCCAAGCTGCTGTCTAGCTCACAGGTATACAGAGAAGCCAGCATCTAAGACAGAAAGGCCTGCACCTTTCAACAGCTCTAAATTCATGTGAAATAAAATGATGTCAAGAAGAAAAGACTGGTTCCTGTTGGCAAACTCCAGGAGTGGAACAAAACTGATGAGAATTATGTAGATAAAGCTGCTAAGTTGAATATCTCTAGATCTTGGAGCCAAAATTGTTTTCCCAGTGCGATCTTCCTTGCTTTGAAGCTTCTGGGAATGGTATTGCTGACAGGTTTAATCCAAAGGTTAGCTGGTGAAAAATAAACACGACCTCACAGAATCATATTTGTTTTCTGCTCCGTCATCAAACTGTATTTGTGTCTTATTTGCTTCTCCTTTCAAAATATTTCCAGTTTTCATATTCAGTTATCTATGGAACTCACCAGTAGTAACTGTCTCACTGGGACCAGTACTGTTTGATGTCTTCCTTAATAGAACAGACAAAGGGATCAAGTGCACCCTCAGCAGGTTTGCAGATGACACCAAGCTGATGGGGCAGTGCCACACCTGAAGGACATCCAGAGGGACCTGGACAAGCTCGAGAAGTGACCCATGGGAATCCCATGCGGTTTAACAAGAAGAAGGGCAGGTGCTGCACCCAGGTCAGGTGCAACCCCTGGGATCAATCCAGGCTGGGGATGAGCAGTTGGAGCAGCCCTGGGAGAAGGACCTGGGGGTGCTGGTGGTGAGAGCTGGCCCTGCCCCGACTATGTGCTCTGGGACCCAGAGCCCCTCTGTGCTGGGCTGAGTCCCCAGTGTGGCAGTAGGGGAAGGGAGGGGCTCAGGTGAGACTCTTCCCCTGCCCTGCAGAGCTCCTCCAGCCCTGGGATCAGCACAGGAAGGACAGGGAACTGCTGGAGCCAGGACAGAGCAGGGACACCAAGGGATCAGAGGGATGGAGCAGCTCTGCTGGGAGGAAAGGCTCAGGGAATTGGGATTGTTCACCCTGGAGAAGTAAAGGCTCCAGGGCATCTTTTAGTACTTAAAGGAGACTTATAACAAAGACAGAGGCAAACTTTTTATCAAGGTCTTTTGTGACAGGACAAGGGAGGATATTTTGAAACTGAAGGAAGGTCAATTTAGATTTGAGGAAGAAATCTTACAATGAGGGTGGTAACACCCTGGAATAAGTTGACCAGAGAGGTGGTGGATGCCTCATCCCTGGAAAAATTCAAGGTCAAGTTGGATGGAGCTCTAAGCAACCTGATGTGGTTGAAGATGTCCCTGCTCATTGCAGGGGAGGGAGGAGTAGCTGACCTTTAAATGTTTCAATAGTCACTGTCCAGGACACCACTTATTTACAAGAGCAGTGCTCATTATTCATAAACATCTGCTCAGTTCTGCTCAGAACTTTGTAAACAAGGCTCTGGAGAACCAAGCAAATGCTTTAGCTTTTACAACATTAGACTGTTCTGCTCTAGCACCATCTGATGTAGATATGGTCAACTCACTTAAAAGACAGAAGTGGAAACTGAAAAGTAACTTGGCTAATTATATCCTGTGCTTGAACCTGTTTTGGCAGTTAGATAGATAAGATAATGTAATAGAGCTTTTCCATCTCTGGTTTCTAAAGTCACCGTAGGACTCCGGAAATGATGAGTCAACAGCTTAGCAGATACTTCTGTTTGTTTTGCTATCTCCTTTACTTGCTCTGTATCTCCTGGTTACCCTGGGAATAAAAGAAAACCCCAAAACATATGATGCAAGTAGGGAGGAACAGAGGTCTGAGACAAATGAGGTTAAATAAAAATTTCTTATAACACACTTCAGAAGGTAATTAATTCTGAGCTGCAATTGTGGTTGTCTGGGGGACCTGGTTCAAAAATCTTCCTGAACCAGGCACATGAAATCAGGAGAGTTTCCATCCATGTAAAATGCCTTCCATATTGACAGCAAACTGACTGTCTTTCAGACCACAAAGGCAGCATCTTCCCCAGAGGTGGACATGCATGAGGATTGCTTGATATTTATTAGTTGGGATGGGAAAGTGAAGGATTAGTGGTTGGAGTACCAGTTAGTCAAAGTCCTGGGATAGTTTGCATGCTGAGATGCACTCCACACTGTCAATTCATGAGAAAACTCCTGGTTTTTGAAGACTGAAGCTTTCCTACACAGAGGCTACCAACTGGTTTAATTTCTTTGACAAAGACAAGACTACAAGGAGCTAAGAAGAAAGTAACTTAGTTATATTTACTTTTTGACCTGAGGTAAAAGTTCAGCTTGTTTACCTGACAGTGCAATAGTCTCAAAGCAGTGATTGTCTGTGTCTCATTTTTAATGATATTCCAAGAACAAAAAAAGACAAAAGAACCCACCCATCTCATAAAATATGACTGAGGTGCTTAAACACTCTGGTGAAAGAAGAAAGATGAATTGAGGTTGAACTTTGGGACAGAGACTTCCAAAAGCCAGAATTACTGGTAGAAAAGAAAGAATCCAGACCAAGGCACCCCTTTTTTATCTCCTGTTATGCCAGGGGAGGCTACTACTCTGAGGAAACAGTGGAAGGGCGGAGGTATAGAGGAGACTCTGAGTAAAACTGAATGTGAATGCTGATGTCGGCAGTAGGTAAAGCAGCACAGGGCAGAAGGTTCCAAGTTGCTCCAGTCAAGTTGGCACCTTCACACAGCACAAAGCCTTTCTGTGATACTAGGTCAGGTCCAGAAGTACAGCTCAGCAGCCTCAGCTCTCCCGCTCATTCCATGGCGCAGTGAAAATAAACCCATTGTACCACTGGGGCTGAAATGCTGAGCCATTATTTTTCTTTCGTAGTGTCCATTTCCAAGCTGGCTGTGCCTCAGTGCCAGGTGTAATGTGGGTAACATTCACTGTGAAACACTGGCAGTGAGCGGATCGTTTTCTAGGAGGCTTCTTTGCTCACTGGCAAAGAGAAAATACCTTCTTCACACCCCCACACATGCTCTCCCAGAGGAACAAAGAACAGAGCAGTGCCTTCTCCAAATATGCATGTGCCAGGTCTGTTCTTTAAAGGGCCTGCAAGTCCCTGGGAACACCAGGAGCACTACCTAGAATGCCATACATATCCTACAAGATGCTTTAATTCATGGGTGTGCAGTCCTCCCACTTAGACTGTGCCTGCAGTCTCTTCTGAGACTGTCCCAGGGAGAAACTGCTCCTGGCTGGATGTCCAACAGGAGTGAGACATCACCGAGGATCGCTGACAATGCCACCCACTGGCTGGAAACTGTGACATTGGAAAGGAAGGTCCCTCTTCCTCCACATCACCACTTCCACCCCTGGCTCTGCCCATGGTGTCATCTGCTCAGCAGTGGGTCTGGGAAACTCTGCAAAACAGAGCTCTGCCTCTCACAGCAGGGGCTGAGCTCTGCATTAAGCCTGCTTAGGAAGATTAAAGAGTAAGGAATATTAGGATCTTTTGTATCCTCCCTCCCTTTGTTCAAGTAAATGGCTCCTGAGAAGAGACAGAAGACCTCACCTTAAGCTCTTTCCAGAAAGTAAGTAAGCAAGCCCCCCTACCCAAGTCTGTCTGTTAATGCAAATTGTCAGGAATTATCCTTTTAAGAGATAAAGGGGAGAGAAGGAACAGAGAATATGATTGTGCCTTGCAGCCAATTTTAGAGGGAAGCTGATCTGGGTTTGGCATAATACTGGCTCAAATTTCACCAGTAAAAGACCTGTAGATATTAAAAAAGCATTCATTATCCATCCAGGCACAAAAAACTCATGCACTATTTTTCCAATCTTGCTAACTCTGTTCTTGCTGAAGGACAGGATTACTTACTTCCTTCAGATTGTATGCATCTCATGGTTTTTTTTTTTTTTAATGACACAGAAGGGTCTTGGCTGGGCTTCTCCCAAATGACCATGGACCTACATGTAGGGATTCCTGGTTCCTCTTTAAAGTGTTCAGGTACAACAAAATCCCAAGGCCTCCCCATCTTTGCCATTTCTTGGGATATTCACACATAACAATCAAGTAATTTCTTGCCCATAGCCAAAAGAGTTCTACCAGAATCTGATAGCCCAAGTGAGGTGTTTTCCACGTTTCTGAATATAACAAATCTTGCGCTATCTAACAAAGGACACTAAATGTCTTCCATGATCTATTTAGCCATTTTTCTACAATTTCCCTCCTGCATGGTAGAGAAAGGTCTATCTTGAATTTAATGATGAATGTAGACATCCCTATTAAAGGCTTAGCTGGACCCTATAATTAGGTTTTATTTCAATTCTGCTTAGACTTTTATTAGCACTTTGGCTTCAGGTGGAAATGTGTTGTAGCTACCCTTAACCATGACATCACAGCTGTTAGCACAGCCATAATCTCCAAGAACCACAGACTGGTTTTTCTTGAGCAAAGGCAGCAATTGTACCTCATGGTCAGATGTTAAGAGAAGTTTTGGCACTTAATTACACTGCTGGGCACAGGTACCACCCTGGGTGGGCTGCCCACCACTCATCTCCAGGCTGAAACCAGGGTTCTGCCATCTGAAGGCACCAAGTCTGTGTGCCTACCCTGGTCACAACAACCCCTTGCAGCTCCAGGCTGGGGACAGAGTAGTTGGGAAGTGCCTGGTGGGAAAGGTCCTGGGGGTGCTGGTTAACAGTGGCTGAAGATGAGCCACATGTGGTCAGATGACCAAGAAGGTCAATGGCACCTGGCTTGGATCAGCAATGGTGTGGCCAGCAGGATCACAGCAGTGGTTGTCCCCCTGTGTGGGGTACTGGTGAGGCCACACCTCAAATCCTGTTTCCTGTTCTGGGCCTGTCACTGCAAGATGGACATTGAGGGACTGGAGTGTGTCCAGAGAAGGGATGGAGCTGGGGAGTGATTTGGAGCACAGGCCTGATGAGGAGTGGCTGAGGAAGCTGGCAGGGGGGGCTCAGCCTGAAGAAAAGGAGGTTCAGGAGAAACCTTCTCACACTACTGACAGGAGGGTGCAGCCAGATCAGGTTGGCCTCTTCTCCCAGATCACCAGCAACAGGACAAGAGGAAAAGGCATCAAACTGCACCAGGGGAGGTTCAGGCTGGACATCAGAGGATATTTTTTTCCTGGAAAGGGTTGTCAAACATTGGAACAGGCTTCCCAGGGAGGTGGTAGAGAACCCATCCATAGAGGTGCTCAAAAAACAACTGGACTCAGTGCTTTGGTCCAGTTGATCTGGTGGCATTCTGTCAAAGGTTTGAGGTCTTTTCAAACCTGAATGATTCTGTGATTCTATGGCTGTGTAGACAGGACCTTACTGAGGTAACACCTGGCTTTTTTTGGTAGCATGACTAGTCAGAAATTTCTACCCAAGTTACACCATCACAGAACATCTCTGGATTCTCTGGGGCTGCTCTGCAAAGATCTTACACCAGAGCCATGCTGTTAGGAAGGAGGAAGTGTGTGGCACATGGAAGGGAGTTTGCTCTGGGTCTGAGCTTCCCAAAAGATGTAGCATGTTCTTCAATCAGAGCTGAGTGCTTTTGGGAACCCTCACTCTAAGCATATTGCAACTTTTTCCTCAAGACCCAAAGGTAACTTTGGGAGAGGTAACAGTCGAGAGATGCAATCTGTTTTTTCCTAAGGAACATAACTCTAGCTTGAATACGTTTTTCTGTGGAGCTCTAATTTAACAAAAGCAGGCACTGGGAGTTAAGCAATCCTTAATGAGACAGTTAAATACTACTGAGGTTCCCACAATGTGAAAGCATGACAGAAAGAGAGGTGTAGGGGAGAATTTTCTTGCCATGGCTAAAGGCATCCTGCACTGAAAGAGTTTTCCCCAATGCCGATTCCTCAGAAGAAAATAGGATGGTGGATTCAGTGGGACACAGTAGATGAATCACCTCTTATCTGGAAACCCTGGTCCCAGCGTGGATGGGTGGCAGACAATTTGGTGCCATGCAGCATGAGATGGTCCCAGAGCCAGAGAAAAGCTGTGATGTGATGCCGAGTGAAGTGCCAGCCATGCACTGACGGACTGTGAGACAGGAGACAGCTGAGGGAATCTTCAACCAGAGATTGTGAGATTTGGCAGGCCTGGGACTGACACTGCAAAGCTGTTGCAAAACTAACTTGAGGTGACAGCATTGTGTTTAAAGAATCTTGTATTTTTTGTACTTAAAAAAACAACAGAAAAATCACCAGCCTCAGGCTTTCTTCAGCTCTACAGTCACTTGTAAATTCTAGCAAAGCTGTGTTTCAAGGTAAGGACAAAAACCTAAGGAAGCGAGTGAAGGATAAATGATTGTTTTCCTGCAGCATTTGGTCTGTGCCTGTCCCACTAGGTGCCTGAATTCCTGTTAAAGGAGTAATATGGCAAACCTTTGCACATACTTGCATCACCTGTGAGGATTATAACAAATGTTCTTCAACCCCATGTTTATTTCTCTGAAGGGCATGGAGGCAAGCTGCAAGAAAAACCTTAAATGGTGAGAAGTATTTGGAGGTGGATCCCCTGCACACTCTACCAAAGGTTCTTTCCCTCCATTGCGTTCTTTTTCTCCCACACTTGGCCTTTATCTGTTTTTCCTCTTTAACCCTAGATGTTTTCTTTTCCCACAAGTTCCCATGCTGTACACTTACAATGCTACAATTTAAGAGTAGGAGAGGAGAATTCCTATTTTTAGTTCCAGCATATAGAATGTTATCTGGGGACAAGTCATTTTGTCCTAAGTAATCAAGCAGAAAAAGGATATGGCAACAAATCAAACCTTAGAAAGGATATTCATGTGGTTAAGGCATTAGCCTGTTAATTCTTGAGATTTGTGTTCCTCTTCTGGCTCTCTGACAGCCTCCTTAGGCCCCTCATGGGTTAATTTCTGTTTCTCACTTCTCTTCCTGGAGTATGGGGATAATGGTAACTTATCCAACAGCTTGGTGCAATGTGGATAAATTAATTACTCTGTGACAGATTTTCAAACACATTAGTGCTTGCTGCCACAATAAAGCCTTTTAGGTAAACAAATACCCCTGGGAAAACAAGAAGCTGGATTTAGAGATTGCTTTGGAGATAAGTTCCTATACCAGTACTCCCACCATGGGCAGACACCCACAGCAAAGGGAGAAAAAACAGGAAAAATGTATGGTCTCATGCTTTAAAGATCTTGAAAATCAGCCAAATCTATGAAATGCTAAGGAGACTTAATGCAATACTTTTACATCCTGAGGCTAGTTCTCAGGAATGCTGGGTACCCTCTGCTCCTCACTGACTGTGAGTTGTTGGCATTCTGCAAATTCAGATGGAAAATAATCATGTAGTGAACAAAGGGCATTTGAATTAAGCTTTATTCTTCAACCTGTGCATTTTCAGAAACACAAAAACCCTTAACCATAACAAGTTCCACAAAGCCTAACTGCTGTAGCATCTGCATGCTTGGAGATCTGTATCTTAAAATACTGAACAGGGACTGATTATCTCTTTTCTCCCTTTCTGATTGTTCCCCTAACCCATGAAACTGTCATAGTGTGGCTCCCAAGAAGACAGCCAGAGAAGAAAATAGGGTGAGGATTTTGCCATTATTTTTTCAAGTCTCTAAGATGGCCTTGGGTTTCCCCTTCTCTATCATATGCATCCTGGAGTCCCAAAGCTTCAGCAGCATGTAAGCACACCCCAAAACCCACTGGCAGATTGGAATCCTTCTCCCTTGCACCCATTTCCCTTCATAAGATGTGGGGAGAAGAATGTGATTTTCCACTTGGTCTAAACCAACGTGACAGCTTTGAATTTCTTGGAAAAGCAGCTGGTTCATTTCTGAAAATGGAGTTTGATTCCGTTCTGCTCTGAGACAGCTTTTAAAACTGAATTAACAGTAACACCTGGCTTTTGAGGATGTGTTTGAACCAATGCTTCCCCATCCCAAAACGTGTCACCTTTGAGGACGTTCACACCCAGACCTGAGCTCGGTGTGGAGCCGTGGATGAAATCTTTCCTTTGAGGGCGTGTGGGAGCAGGATTTTATCGGTGCAGAGGGCTGAGGGGTGATGGCAGGAGCTGCTCTGCTGGCAACGCTGTGTGTGACCGGACATGGCCTCAGCGAGGCCTGACGGGCCTGAAGCCCAGCGTGACATTCCCTGGCTGGCACAGGCCCGGCGGGATCACAACCTGGAAAACAAACCAAAGCCGAGCCCGGGCTGGGAGGCACACAGCGCTCAGAGCCCAGAGCGTGAGCCCCATCCCTCACCCACGGCTCATGAGCAGCGCAGCCAGGCGAGAGGGAAGGGAAGGGAAGGGA
>VXBI01013322.1:11906-26513 GCA_013397375.1 Toxostoma redivivum | reverse complement strand
AGTCTGTGGCTGTCTCTGTGGGAGATCAGTCCATGGCTGTCACTGTGTGAGATCAGTCCATGGCTGTCACTGTGTGAGGAGATCAATCCATGGCTGTCACTGTGTGAGGGGCATTGCTGAGCTCGAGCCAGACCCATCCTGGCAGCAGTGGTTCCCTCCTGCCCCAAGCTGATAAGAAAACATTATTATGGCAAGTTCTTTATGCAACCACACCTCAGGGTAACCACTGTGCCACGTAGACCACGAATTACAACTGCTGAACCAGCCTAGCACTGCTAGAAATATTTTATAACTTTATAACTAAATATTTACAGTTTATCTTCTGCTGAGTCTGAATACAATTTCCTCACTGGTGTTAGAGAAGAAAGGAGCAGAAGCTGCTGCTGCCCAGGCTGTGAGGAGAGAAGTGCTATCTGCAGAGCACAGCAGCCAGGGAGGACAGCTGTGTCCCTGTGGCCGTTGATATCTGTCCCCAAACCCTCCTGTGACGGAGGAAACGAGGCCCTTTGGGCTCTGCTGGGTTTATTTCTGCTGGCTGACACACAAAGGAGGCGTAATTTGGTGGTTTCTTCTAATGTCAGCTCTGGACCAGGATGAAAGGGGCAAATACAGCGTTTCATCTTGTGTGAAAAGTGTAGGAACAGCAGTGCAGGAAGGAAGGAGCCCAGGGAGCCAAGAGAGATCCGATCCATCTACCCCTTCCCAAGGGATTTTTTTTAATATCCCCTTTCTCAGGCAATATCACCTGTAGTTTTTGTTTTTATTTTTGTTTCATTTCGTCATTAGATAACTTTCCTTGTCTCTGTTTTATTGCTCACACCTCCCTCATGGACACAGTGCAGGTGATTCATTCCCTGCCTTGTCATTACTCTGCCAGCACACCTTTCCCCAGAGCACACAACTTTATTTTCATGGCAGAGTCTGCTCCTTGTCCTGCTCCTGCCTGTCCCAGCCCTGCTCACAGCTCTGCACAAGGCTCAGCAGTGCTGAAGAGCAGCAAGGATCATCTTTTGGGGCAGGCACTGCAATGGTTTGCCCAGGGAGCTTTGGGGTCACTGTCTCTGGAGTGTCCCAGAGCAGTCTGGAAGTGGCCCTTGGGGACTGGGTTTGGGGTGATGCTGAGGTGGCACTGGGTGATCCCAAAGGGCTTTTCCAGCCTTGGTGATTCTGGGATTAGGTTTGGAAGGACAGAAGTGTCCTGGGTGGCATCGAGCAGCCTGAAAGAACGAGGAGAGCCTGGCATAAACCTCTTCTTACAGCCTGTGGTGCCTTCAAAGTGTGTCATTTTGAACACATCTCCAAGTTCCATTTTCATGGAGAATATTTAGAATCTCAGATTGGTTTGGATTGGAGGGACCCCAAATCCCACCCAGTGCCACCCTGCCATGGCAGGGACACCTCCCACTGTCCCAGTGTCCAGCCTGGCCTTGGGCACTGCCAGGGGCTCTGAGCTCTCCCTGGATCTTCTCCTCTCCAGGCTGGAATTTCACCGTGATCACTGAGTTCTGCTCTGTTTTCAGGGGACTTCCAGAGCCTGGTTTCACCCTTAGGTCAGCACGAATGAAAATCCAACCCACTGGAAACCCTGGTGGGATTTCCATTGCCTTTGTCACCACTCTCACCCAGACAGACAAAGTGTCTGAGGAACTGCAGCGAGGTTTCAAAACCTGTCACAGAACCAGAGGAGCAGAGAGGAGGGAGTGGAAATTGGGAGGGAGATTTGAGTGATGTGGGGGCAGAGCTGACGGAACATGGAAGGACTGGAAGTTGTTACTGAGGTTCTTCAGTGCTTTCTGCAGTGGGGAATCCTGGGGCTGGTGATGCTGGAGCGAGGATTTCCTCTCTCAGGCTTCCCCAGGGACATCTCCTCTCTCTTCGTGGTGCCATCATCATTCCATGCCCTCAGTGTAATTTAATTCCAACCCTCTCAAGCAGTAATGGCTGGAGAGAATTCACAATGAACTGCAGGAACTCCAGTCCCTAAAGAAGAAATATTTCCAGTACATTGCTCACAGGTGGCCCAAAGCCTGTGGATTATTCACAGTTCTTCCTGTAAAGCAGCTCTTTGTTGTTCACAGCAGCACAATCTCAAAGGAAGGAGCCTTGCTCTGCACCCCACTTATTCAATAATAATTTTCTAAGATGATGAATCCTAGAAAATGACATTTTGCCAGGTGATAATGGCTGTTTCCCAGCCTGCCTCAGGAAAAAAAAAAAAAACTACATGGACTTACAAGCACAAGAATCAATCTAAAAGCTTTTTTAGAGCTTGGGATGGGGATTTCTGAAAGCCTCTCTGGCTCTGCTGTTCAGTGGGAATTGTTCTGCACTGGGGCTCAGAACCTCCAAGACCCCAAAGCTCCCAACAGGGAGAGATAAAATCGTGGAGCTGGGGGGTCACTGTGTCCCTGACCCGTGGTGGTCTTGGGCTCTGGTTTCTCTTTCTCCCTCCCCTTCTCCTGCCTGGAATTCTCTGAACTGTTCCTTTCTGTCTTCCCTCATTGCCCTCTTCTGGAATCTGCTTTGCTGACCACAAGCTCTGACCCTTCTCCTTCAGTTTTCTCCACTTCCCTGTTCCTTAACCATTCCACTTTTCTTTGCATTTCAGCTCTGAAATCTTTTCCCAAGCACTCCCAGGCCTCCCAAGGGCTCTGTGTTCCTCCTGGCTCTGCCAGAACACACCGTGGCAGAGCGAGCAGCCTCCAGCATCCCTCTGTACTTTCAGTTTACATCAGCACATGGTTAAAGTTCACCTCATTTATTGATTTATTGATTTATTGTCACTGTAGTGTCCACAAGCTCAGCTCGAGATAAACTCTCCTCTGAATTGCTGCTTCCCTCTAAATTATTTCTGCCCTGTGAGGTCCCAGGCTCCTGGGGGACAGCAGAGGCCACCCCTTGTCCCCAGGCCTGGCTCATGTTGTGACTCTCACAGAAGCTGTGGCTGAGGAAGAGGCCTCTCACCTACAAAAGCTTTCCTGGGTGTGGGGCAGGAAGATTTCTGAAGAAAAACAAAGTGTAGGTCAGCCTGAAAAAAACCACATCTGAGTTGATTTTAACACTCCCTAAATCTGGGAGTGTCCAAGGCTATGGGGCAGGGGGAAAGAAAAAAAAAAAAAAAAGGGGGGGGAAAGAAAATACAGAAAGAAGCTGATGGTGGGGGAGGAGGGACAGGGAACACACAGGGAGCTGGATTTGTTCCCTGGAGATCCAGATACAGGAGCAGCGTTCCCAGAGCAGCCTTGGGGAGAGGTGGAGAAAAGCAC
The DNA here is from genome assembly GCA_013397375.1 of Toxostoma redivivum. Taxonomy (NCBI): domain Eukaryota; kingdom Metazoa; phylum Chordata; class Aves; order Passeriformes; family Mimidae; genus Toxostoma; species Toxostoma redivivum. The sequence goes on along the minus strand of VXBI01013322.1, from coordinate 23,247 downwards.
CAATGGAACAAAATACCTTGGGAAAAATCAATTCAATAAATCCCACATTCCCCATGAAAGCAGAATTTGACCAGAATTAAGAAGTGTAGGAAAACCAGGTAAAGATTCCATAGAATCCCAGAGGCTGGAAAAGCCCTCCCAGCTGTGCCCCATGGCCACCTTGTCACCCTGAGTGCCACCTCCAGGTGCCACCTGCAGGGATGGGCACTCCAAAGCTCCCTGGGCAGCCCCTGCCAAGGCCTGAGCTCCCTTTCCATGGGGAAATTCCTGCTGCTGTCCAAGCTCTGAGATGAAAACTGATGGAATCAATTCCTGTTTTCTTCCTGCAACCACTCCCAAACAGGAGATATTTACACATTTATTTATTTCCATATTTACCCCCAGAACTGTGCAACTCCCACCCCCAGCTGAGACACAGCTTCACTCCTGGAAGGTTCCTTTGGTGACAGAATTTCATTTCTCACTCTCACTTCAGTGCAGTGACACACAAACCCTGTGCAAAGCCCCACTCCTGCCCCAGAGCAGCCTTTCCCCCCCTGCACAGGTCAGGCTGGATCTGGAGCAGGGAGTCACAGCTCCCTGGGTTTTTAAATTCAGAATGCACATCAGTAGATAATTCAAACAAACCTAATTTAACTCCCATTTCAGCTGCCACGTTTCCCACAGACATCAGTTCATCCCACCCTAAAAACTTCACAACTTTCAATCAGGGAAGAATAAATTCCATAGAAAGATGATGCCAGTGTGGACATCCTTAAAAACACATTATTTCTCATTAGAAAAAAATAAACCAGATCAGGTCCTTCCTTACAAAACACCGTTTTCTTTTATAAACATTTTGATTCGGTTTTGCAATAAATAGTCCATCAGAGTTAAATTAATTAGTGTTATATAAAAATATGACATTTGCTTTTTAAGGTCAAAATCAGTGCCAGAATTGCTACAACTCCTCAGGGAGCCCCAGCCAACAGTGGCAAAAGTCATGGATCCTTTAATTCTTCGTGTAGAGCCAAGTTTCTTGGACTTAAAAAAATAAAATGATTCTGTCCAAAGTCTGTGAGCACGTGTTTGTCTGTGGGTTTTTCCTGCTGGAGAAGGCAGAAATGGATAAACCCAGAAGTCCAGTTGCTTCTCCTTTCCCAAGGATGTTCAGGCTTCTCCTGAGCTGGAGTTTCCCCCCTGTGCAGAGTCCTCAGGGTGCTCTGGGGTCCTGCTGGCCTCAGCCCCACTCCCTGCCCTGAGGCTTTGGGATTCCTGGGAGATCACTGTCAGCCTGTCACACACCAGCAGCTCCTCTTGAGGAAGGGGAGAGAAAAGCTGAGGAGCACTGGGAGGTTTGCTCAGAAACTGGAAACAAAGAGGAAGTGAGGATTAGGTCTCTGCAGCTGTTCCATCCTGTTTGCTCAGAAATACTGGGATTATTAAACATTGGGATTGTTTTGCACACATCAAGTGGCTTTCTCAGGCCTTCCACGTCCCACAGTGTCACATCCTCCCTAATATCCTGTTCAGGCTTGGGAGCAAGATGGAAGTGCCTTTCAAGAGTAACCCCAGGGCTCAGAGTCTTGTTTGGAACAGGAACTCGAAAAAAATCAAACGATGTTGATTGGGAACAAACACTAAATGGTGGCTGGGTGTAGGGGAAGGAGTTCACAGAGAGATTTGCAAAACCCTTCCCCTCTGGCAGGGGAAGCCATTCCCTGTGTCCTGTCCCTCNCTGTCCCTCCAATCCCTGTGTGCTGTCCCTGCATCCCTTGGGAATTGTCTCTCTCCATGTTTCCTGCAGCTCCTCCAGGCCCTGCAAGGCCACCCTGAGCTCAGCCCAAAGCTTCTCCTCTCCAGGCTGAACAATGCCAGCTGTGCCAGCCTTTCCTCCCAGCAGAGCTGCTCCATCCTCTGCTCATCCTGCTGCCCTCAGAGGAAAGAATTCTGAGCTGAATCTGGAATAAGAAACCAGCTGCTGTGTCAGGAGTGCTGTGCACTGTAGGTACAAAAATCTGCACAAACATCTTCACTGTCAGACCCTTTCCTACCAAACTGGGATTGGGAATGTTCCTGGCACAGGGTGCCCAGAGCAGCTGTGGCTGCCCCTGGATCCCTGGCAGTGCCCAAGGCCAGGTTGGACACTGGGATAATCAAAGCTGTCCCTGCCATGGCAGGGGTGGCACTGGGTGGATTTGAGGTCCCTTCCATCCCAAACCAGTTGGGATTCTGGGATTCCATGACACTCCTGGTGCTGAGCAGGAGTTCAACCTAAAGCAGGAGCTGCAAACCTGGGGGTGCTGAGCTCTGAGGAGTCAAAATGAAATCCCAGAGGAACTGCAGGAGCTCAGGTTGGCACAGAGGATTTTGTACATCCTTGTTTCTGGGAAGGGATTCTGCTGCAGCCTCTTTGTCTGCTGGGTGTGTGACAGGGACAGCCAGCAATGGCTGCTGTCAGTGCTCTCCCTTCTGCTGGAATTCTCAGACCCACAGAATCACAGATTCCCAGAATGGTTTGGGTTGGATGGAGCTCCAAAGCTCATCCCACCCTGCCCCTGCCCTGGCCAGGGACACCTCCCACAGCCCAGCTTCAGCTGATCTAGCCCAGGCTCCTGCCTCTGACACTTCCCTGAAGTTCATTATTCCCATTAATTACAACTATTAATTACACCTATTGATCAGGAGAAAAAAAGGAGCTGGTTTGAGTCTAAAAGGAGGCAGGAGAGACAGAGATTTCTGCTGCTCACTGGCTAAACGAGGAACTGAAGGTGACAGCTGGTACTTTCTCAGTTCAAAATCAACAAACCCATCCTGTTTCTGAGCCATAAAAAGCTGGTGATCACAAATCACAGATCACTGACCATCAGGTGCCAGTGGAAGGAAGCAAACTAAAAGAAGCTCTAAATGTTTTGGCACTGAGAGCCTTGAAAAACCAAGTGGTTCTGCTGGAAAGGCTGATTATCATGGGGCAGGCAGGAAACAAACCTCTTTCAAGTGTTGTGGGAAAATGTAGGAAGGGTAGAAAACGTGTTTGGTGAGTCTGTACAGATAAAAAGTGCAGAAGAAACAAAGGGTGACAGCTGTGAGCACGACCAGCATGGATCCCACCAGAACAGTCACAATGACCCACACAGGGGTCACCCCTGCAAGACACAAGGAAAAAAAACATTTAAAACGTTTTGTGTTTTCTTTTTTCCTCTGCTGGAGTCGGGATTAAAAGCTCAAGAGATGGAATTTCGTGTTTATTAATTCTTATCTATGTTACAGTGAGCTCTTCAGCACCTCTAGCCAACAAGCCAAAAGTGAGAAAATGGAGCTGGACCTTGCTCCTTACAAGGGCTTTTAAAGGCAGACAGCCCAATTAAAAGCTACTATCTATATAATTTATATTTTTGACCCCATGACCAAACACTGCAGGATTTTCTGTGCAATTAAAAAATACCACCAAAACCAAGAAGAAAGAACAAGAAGGAAGAAGCCAATGCCCAAAATCTTCCATCTTGTCCCATACCTATTACAATATTATAAAACCTCAAATTCTAAACCCTTCACCATGTGAAATCACACACTTCTGTTTAACTCCACCCTTGTGATTCCAATCCCATCACTGAGATCTGGAAGCTTCTCCAAGGGCTCAGGTCCAAAGCAGTGTTCTGCAGGGGGTCAGTGAAAGCACAGGCAGCTCAGAAATCCCAGGATTCAGGGTTCCAACAAAAACTCTCATTATTCATTTCTGAGTCATTCTTTTCAAATTATCACTTTCTCTATGGAATGTCCCACCCCTGGCAGTGCCCAAGGCCAGGCTGGACATTGGGACAGTGGGAGGTGTCCCTGCCATGGCAGGGGTGGCACTGGGTGGGCTCTGAGGTCCCTCCCAGTCATCCCAGTGTGCAGTTCCAGGATTCCCAGTTCCCCACTTTACCATTGTGGGTTGTTTGCTCACAGAGCTCCCTGCTCAGCTGCCCTGTCTTGTTCAGGTCAGGAATCACAGCCTGCACTTGGACACAATAAACTGTCCATGGCTCCAGCTGGGCCAGGATCTCAGAGCTGTGTGGGGTGTCCACCTGAGCTACCTGAAATCAGAGAAAAAGAGAAAAAAATCAGAGTGTGTGAGACCAGTGACTCAGCTAAGGAACAACCAAGGTGTTCCAATTACAGCTGTACTGTGACACCATCCACAGCACTGACCTTTGGGCTGTTTCCAGCAGCACTAATGAACTTTTAGGCTAATGAGGGATGAGAAATGAGATCTGGTGGCAGCCAGGAATTGTCACCCAGCCAAATGAGATCAGCTAGGAGCACAGTTCCACACAAAAACACCAATTAACTGGAGAGGGAGCAAGAGGGGTGGAGGAACAGGCCTCAGGTTGTGCCAGGGGAGTTTTAGATTGGACATCAGGAAAAATTTCTTCAGTGAAGAAGGTTTTGAGGCCTGGAATAGGCTGCCCAGAGAAATGCTGCAGTCCCCACCCCTGGAAGGGTTAAAAATGTGTAAATGTGGCACTTGGGGACATGGGCTAGTGGTGAACACACGGTGCTGGCTTAATGGATGACCACAGAGGGCTTTTCCAACCTTCCCAACTCTGTGATTCTGTCATCTAGATAAAACCAAAAAAAAGAAAGAAATAAAATATTCCTGGGAGCTGTGAGGCAGCTGAGCAGATGAATTTGCAGCCCAGGATTGTTATGTCCCTGTAACTGCAGAGCATCCCTCAGCAGGAACAGGAGGCTCTGCAGCCAGCTTTCCATCCTGCAGCAAGCACCCAGCCCAAAAATAACCTGGGAAGTTCCCAATCTCTGTCTGCTGCCTCCTTGATCCCCAGGGAATGCCCCAGACTTGCAGCTGCAAGTGTTGCAAGCACAGACCCAAACTGCAGCTCTGTTCCTCTGCTGAATCCCAGCTGCAGGAATCCCTGCAATCCTCAAGGAATGGAGAACAGGGCTGCTGTGAGGGAAATGATGGAAAAGTTCCTCATTTTCTGGAACTGAATGGCAGAGCAGTGTGCAGGTAACAGATCTAAATCTGAATTACACAGATCTAAATCTGAACTCCTCATGGTAGAGTCCCATTACATAAAATTGCACTGATGTACAAAGCTCTCATTAACTGTGACTGGGGCTTCCTGCTTGCCTGAAATAAAGGCTTTATTGCTGTAATTAATACATTATTAATGATCTTTCTCCATGCACTGTGTATAGAGGAGGCTGCCCCTGAGAGGGAGAAAGGGAAGTGCAGTGGATACAAAGTGCAGAGCTCCAGGTGACCACTGAATAAAAGCCTTAACCATTTTTAGATATTTTTGGGGGTAAAAAGTCCCACTAAGAGAGAAAAAACACAGTTATTGATAATTATGGGAAAACTCTGTCCATGCTGCTGTTCAACCACACATTAACTACACAGCTCCTGCCTTTGCTCTGAGTCCCAGTTGGAGTGACCACACTTGATTAATTGTAATTAGCAGAGATCCATTTTTACTCTTAGAATCACAGAATCCCAGACTGGGTTGGGTTGGAAGGGACCTAAATCCCAGCCATGGCAGGGACACCTCCCACTGTCCCAGTGTCCAACCTGGCCTTGGGCACTGCCAGGGATCCAGGGGATGGAATTCCATCCCAGCCCCTCCCAGGGAACAATTCCTGATTCCCAAGATCCCATCCAATCCTACTCTGAAGCCATTCCCTGTGTGCTGTCCCTCCATGCCTTGTCCCCAGTCCCTCTGCAGCTCTCCTGGAGCCCCTCCAGGCCCTGCCAGGGGCTCTGAGCACCCCCAGCTCTGCCAGCCTGGCTCCAGAGCTCTGCAGTCTGTGCCAGACACTCCAGGATGTCCCAGGAGAGCAGACTGAAGGTCAGGGAGTCCCTTACCTGTGCAGCAGACAGCTGTGTGTGTGTGCTGCCCTGTCTCCAGCAGAGGATCCTGTACTTCCAGGAGCCATAGTACTGCTTCAGGGGCCACCTGTCCTGCCTGCCCTCGGCCCAGGGCCCCCAGAAATCCACGTGCAGGGCCCCGGCCTCCGACTTCAGCCTCACCTCGGGGGGGCCAATGGTGGCTGCACACAGGGACAGGAGAGCACAGCAGGGAATTCAGCCTCAGCTGCCTCAGCTGCACATTTTCACCCAGCCCACAAGCCACCTTGTAATAATGTATTAGAAGAAAGTCATTTCTTGTCCTGGAGCAGGTAGAAATCTGGGTAAACCTGGATAAATCATAAACCTGGATAAATCAATCCTTTCCTTACAGAACTGCTCTGCAAAGGGATTTGGTTTTATTTTAAACACCAGGTACCAGGGCAGGCTCCATTCCCACACCCTCTGAACCAACTCAGTTCCCTCCTGCCAGCTGTGGTGACTCCAGGAGGGGAAGGACCATTTCCATGGCTGTCACTCACTTTCCCTTCTAGGCCAAGCTGTCACAACATCTGCCTGGCTTGAGCAGACACCCCAGAAAAGTGTTTTATTGTGGGGTTTTGTGGGTTTTCATTATGGTGAGCTTGAAAAATCAAAACATTTGAATTATTTCTGCCTTCTGCAATCAAGATTTCTTGGCTGCAAATCAATCTCTCCCTGTGAGAGTGGGGTTTTCTTGAAGTAAGAAAAAAAAAATTCATTTTTTTGTGTTGGGCAAAGCAACAAAAAAGGAAGTAACTGAATTTATTTAGATATACAGGAAGTCTGTCTCTTTGAAGACAACTTCTCCCTGGCTGAAAAACAGAAATGTGCCTTATTTTAAGAGAAAATGATGCATTATTTGAAAATCTCCTCCAAAGAGGTCACCAATACCACGACAGTGAACCTACTCTGCTTTCTGCCAGCGTTACAACTACGACTTTTTACCCAATGCCATCAAACCACGGAACCCTGTGAACACCCAGGCTGTGCCTGAAGAGCGGGCGGTGTTTTGGGGGAAGCACGGGGGAGGGCTCTCACTGTTCTCCATGGGTTTGAAGCGCAGGCTGAGCCAGGCCGAGCGCCGCGGCCCCGCCTCCGCCCGCAGCCGCACGATGTAGTCACCGTAGGCCGACAGCGAGGACAGGTCACAGCCGGGCAGCCTCAGCGCGGTCCTCAGGCTCTTGTAGGTGTCCCCACTCACGTACGTGCTGCAGGGGACACAAACAATGCAGGAGACAGCTCATCAGCCGGGGCTCTGTCAGCTTATGGTGTTTGTCCAGGCTGGGGGTTAAATGTGTCAGGTGGGATTTTGTGTTTATTAGTTCTTATCTGTATTTCAGTGAGCTCTGCAGCATTTCAAGCTAAAAAGCTAAAAATGGAGATGTATCTCTGTCTCTGCAAGAGTAAACTGCCCAATTCAGAAATGCCACCTGAATTATTTTTACTTTGAACCCAATAACCAACCACCCGTGGCTCACAGTGCAGATTTTTCTACCCAATCACACAAAATCACCCAAGCCCATGAAGAAGAAGGTGAAGACAGACAAACCTCTGCCCTAAAACCTCCACCTTGCTTTATATTTATCACTCTGTTCTAAACCCTTAAACTCTAAATTTCCCACCCTGTGATATCACACACTTCTATTCAAACCACACCCCATGATCTCAGTTCTAGCATTTAATTTTGGAAGTTTCTCCACAGCCTCAGGACAAATGCAGAGTTCTCCTGGGGGTCAGTGCCTGGCAGCACAGAAAGTCTGAAATCCCATTCCAGTGTTCCAACAGGAGATGGGTAATCAGAGCTGGAAAAATGGCTTTATGACATTTAAAGCATTTAAAGCTGGCAATACAGGCAGCTGACATTTAATAATTTGGTGAATAACACTGGGTTTAACTTCAAAGTTTTAGTGGCTAAAGCCTCATTTAATGTTATAGCCTGGTTTTATATAGTTTTTACAGACTTTGTGTTTGACTTTAATAGGTTAGTAATTTTTTTGCCACTTAATTAATTAATTGGTTAGAAGGTGATTGTGTGTGTGTATTAAGACTCTCTCCTTAGTAGGTGCTTACATATTTTTTATGGATTCTCTTGGAATAGACTTTTTATTTTTTATAGGTGAAACTTGTTTTTCTTATAAGAACAGATTGCTATGTAAATTGTTTTTCATTCTTGTGATTTCTTTTAATGGGAACTTAACATGCTAGCAGTTAATTTAGTTAATTCAATCAGTTATTTTAGCTGAGCAAGGCCTGATTTTATCAGGCCTGTCTTTAATAAGGTTTTACCTGAATGCAACATTAGCACTCAAAATGTATTCAGTGTGTGTAAGACTCACACTGAGGATTTTATATCCATCCATAAATCTATGATAAATGCAGAGATTAAAATCCTAATAGTGTAAAAAATGCCCTTTTTGCTGGCAGGGTGACAGCACTGCATTCAGCAGGCAGGAGTTCAGGGAAGGCAGCACACACTCAGGGCACTGCTGTCCCACTGGGACTTTGCTTGGAGCTGTCTCCAGGATCTGCACTCAGGAAAAGCCAGAGAAAACAGGGCTGGGAAGGGAGCAGGAACTGCTTATGGAATAGAGCCACAAAGTTTGGGTTGGGAAGGACCTTAAATCCCACCCAGAGCCACCCCTGCCACGGCAGGGACACTCCCACTGTCCCAGTGTCCAACCTGGCCTTGATCAATATTTAATATATTTGATTCTTTCTGCTTTGCATCAAAAGCCTGCCCAGCAATGATCATATGGCTACAGAACCCAGGAAAATCTTCTCTCAACTAAGCATGAGGAGAAGGCTCTGGGCAAGGCCTAGAGCTCCTTCCAGTGCCTGGAGGGGATTATAAAGAACAGGAGGAGTTTTATATGGGCATGGAGGGACAGCACACAGGGAATGGCTTCAGAGTAGGATTGGATGGGATCTTGGGAATCAGGAATTGTTCCCTGGCAGGGGCTGGGATGGAATTCCATCCCCTGGATCCCTGGCAGTGCCCAAGGCCAGGTTGGACACTGGGACAGTGGGAGGGCTGGGATGGGATGGGATCAGAGGCATGGGAGTGGATATCAGGGAAGGGCAAACCCTCAGCACAACCAGGTCTCCTCAGTTTCAGGAAGAGTTCCACAGAGAGGAAAACCACAGCCAATAACATCCAAAGCCAGAATATGTTTGTGGTTCCCAAATAAACAGGAGAAAGCTGCCTGGGGTGTGAATGCCCTGCCCCTCAGCTCTGGAGAGAGCTGTCACCGCTGAAACAAAGGGACAGCTCCTGGCTGTGCTCTGCAGAGCACACAAACCCCGACTAACAGAGCTGGGAGATGGGGATTAAACCAGCCCAGCCCCACCTCTTGTACTGGACAGTGTAGGTGATGTTCCCTTCGGGGAAGCTTGGTGGGTCCCACTGCAGGGTGCTGTGAAGATTGACTGAAGTGATTCTTGCGTTTCGGGGCTCTGGGACCATTCCAGAAACTGTGGGAGGAATCACAACAAACATTTCAGTGTTTGCTCCAGTGCTTCTCACTCATCCAAAATTTCAATGCAGCCTCTGCCTTGCCTTAGGTGCTGATTTAAAACCAGAGCCCAATTAAATTAATTTAAATCCTGATGCCTCTCCTGCCTCCTTATGCAACAAAACAAATTACTGGCCCCAGTGAGTTCCAGTAAGTCCTTGTGACTTCAACATTTCTTGTGCATGACTGAGATGGTGCTGCCCAGGACTCAGGGCATGAACCCTCCCTGAGATTGTCAAACCCCAATTTTTTAAGCAGTGCTCCAGCAGCACTGTGGGAATAACAAGGGTGTGGGGATTGACAAACAGATAAACCAGAAGCACCTCTGAAGCTAAGAGAGCTATTACATATAATTAAATTTAATTAAGTTATCATTAATCAGCATGATTCACAAGTAACAAAACCTCAGTTGTTCTCCTTTCTTGGAACTGAATGAAAGAAGCACTAAAGTAGTGTAAAGTATCAATGAAAAGTCCATTACTGTTATGATTTAATTATTCTTACATAATTGTAGGTATTGAGACTAAAATAGCAAAGATTCCAGCCCATTACTGCAGCACAAACGAGCAATTCAAACAAACCCTGTCAGAACAATGTCACAGGAGTCACACCTGCTGGCAGGTGCTCTAAGATAAATAAAACCTTTTCCATGTCTGTAGTTCACAGAATCACCAGGGCTGGAACAGACCTTCAAGGTCACCCAGTGTCACCCAGCACTGCCAGAATGACCCCTGAGCCGTGCCCCCAGCTGATGCAGAAATCAATGAAATTCATGTGTCAGTCACACCCCCCAGCAGGCAAGAGCTTGAAATCTGAACCTGGCTTAAACAAAACCTATTTCAGACACTGGTCCTACAGTGTTACCCTTGCATCCAACAAATAAATCAAACACTGCACATCATAAATACAGAAGTTCAAATCACATACTGGTTTAGACTGGGAGGGACCTCAGAGCCCACCCAGTGCCACCCCTGCCATGGCAGGGACCCCTCCCACTGTCCCAATGTCCAGCCTGGCCTTGGGCACTGCCAGGGATCCAGGGGATGGAATTCCATCCCAGCCCCTCCCAGGGAACAATTCCTGCCCAAGATCCCTCTGGCAGTGGGAAGCCATTCCTCTTTATGCTGGCATTCCAGGCCCTGTCCAAAGTCCCTCTCAGTTCTCTTGGAGCACTGCCTATGCTTCGAGGATGAGGTCTGAGGCAGGCATGCAAATTCCCAGGGAAAAGCACATTTCCTTGAAAGGCACACTACCCTCACTGTCCTTCCTACCTAAAACGCCTCCGGGTAAAATGCTCTGTTGGGCACTGTGGACCCAAAGAGATGAGGAAATGCTTCTGGGCTTTCAGCTTTGTGCACAGACCTCTGAGCCCATGCAGTGCCAGCTGTGCCCACCTTGTCACCCTGAGTGCCACCTCCAGGTGCCACCTGCAGGGATGGGCACTCCAAAGCTCCCTGGGCAGCCCCTGCCAAGGCCTGAGCTCCCTTTCCATGGGGAAATTCCTGCTGCTGTCCAAGCTGAGCCTGTTCCCTCTCCTCCTGTCCCCGTTCCCTGGAGCAGAGCCCGACCCCCCCGGCTGTCCCCTCTATAGACAGCGACACAGAGCTCCCAGGGCGCGGCTTCGCCCCCACACCCGCCTTTCCTCGCCGGGACTTGCACAATGTCCCGATGCCGGCAGGACCATCCCCATTTCCCACACAGACTGAGCCCCGGGGCAGTAACACCCGCGGGCGGCGGAACCCCGGCACCCAACCAGACCCCCGAGGAGCGCGGCCGGGCTGGCCCCGCTGGCCCCTCAGGGCACTCCGGCCCGGCTGCTCAGAGCCCCCGAGGAGCCGCGCGGAGGCACCGCCGCCTCAGGCGCCCCTCGCTGTGGCTCCCACCGAGGGCACCGCCGCCCAGCGTGCCGCGACCAGCCGGGACTGGGAGCTCGCTCCGTCCATCCCCTCCGTCCCTCCCT
>VXBI01013322.1:0-11841 GCA_013397375.1 Toxostoma redivivum | reverse complement strand
GCTGTTTCCTCTCACACCCTGGTTCTGTTCCCCTCAAACACCGGGGCTGTTTCCTCTCACACCCTGGTTCTGTTCCCCTCAAACACCGGGGCTGTTTCCTCTCACACCCTGGTTCTGTTCCCCTCAAACACCGGGGCTGTTTCCTCTCAGACCCCGGGGCTGTTTCCTCTCAGACCCCGGGGCTGTTTCCTCTCAGACCCCGGCTTTGTCTCCCCTCACAACCCGGCTCTGTTTCCCCTCACACCCCGGGCCCGGCTCCATCTCCCCTCACGCACCAGGGCTGCTCACACTGGGGATTTTAAATGTCATAAAAGTATTTTAATACAAGTCGCTAACTGTACAAAATTATATAAAAATAAATTCAGGAAGTGTATTAATGCCTCTTAAAAGAGTCCACTCTTTCGTCAGCTGAGCGCTCCTGTCTCTGCCCCCATTATTGCACCTGTTCAGCTCTCACCTGATTATCACACGAATACAGCATCCAGCCAGCAGAACAGGTATCACAAAAATCCACTGACAGAGATAAAGAATACAAAAACTGAAAAAGTGGTTTGGTTGAGAGACAGCCTCCTACTGTCCCAGGCTGCTCCCACTGTCCCAGTGTCCAACCTGGCCTTGGGCACTGCCAGGGATCCAGGGCCTGCCCACCCTGCCAGGGAACAATTCCTGATTCCCAAGATCCCATCCAGCCCTGCCCTCTGGCAGTGGAGCCATTCCCTGTGTCCTGTCCCTCCATCAGCTGGAAATTGTCTCTCCCCACCCTCACAGGGAACAATTTCTAATCCAAAGCTGCCCTCTGTCAGTTTGAAGCCATTCCCTCTTATCCTGTCCCTCCATCCCTTGTCCAAAGCCCCTCTTCTGGGGGAAGGGGCTCCCTGGATTTTCTCCAAACACCCCCAGCTCTTCCTGTAGGAGCCCACACTCACAGGGTGTTAATGAAAGGACAAGATCTGTGCATTCAGTGCAGAAACGAAAGTTAGACAACGCTGGTTCCTATGCTGTAAGTAAAAGCAGTTCTCCCTTCATCTCCTCATGTACCCCGTTAAACACTCTGTGTCTGAGTCCAAGGAATCGCTTTCCTCAGAAGAAGAGCTTTCCCACTCATGGAAGTCATTAGAACAAGGTGCTTCCTGCTCGCTCCCCGTGTCCTCCAGCAGCTTTTCTTGCAGAGCAGGATCACAGTGCCAGCCCCCTGCACCCTGCAGGGCTGGGGCAGCAGCTGCAGAGCCGTGCCCGTCCTCCTCCAGGGCTCCCAGCAGCACCGTGTGCAGGCCGATGGTGAAGCACTCACCGCTGCCCTCAGACAGAGGGCTCAGCAACTCACTGCTCGTGTCTCTGTCCCCGTCAGGGTCCCCCCCGTGTCCCTGGCACTGCTGTGGCTCGGCAGCTGGCGTGTCCCCAGCCTGGCTGCTGCTGTGCTCACAGCTGCTCTTCACTGCGTACTGCTCCAGGGCACCGGGGGTGGCACAGCCCCGGCGCGGCCCCGCACACCTCCTGTAGTCGTAGTCACACGGGGCACTGCTGTCGCTGTCACTGCTGTCACTGTCATCACTGGCACTGCCAATGTAGCCCCTGGCCTTGCTTTTCACCTCTCTGGGGATGATCTCCACAGAGGCCAGGCTTTCTGGCTCAGACACCCACGTTGAGTAGGCCAACTTCCCGATGCATGTCTGGAAGAGTAAAAGGAATTAAATCAACTCAGCCACATTTGCACACAAAAACATGAAAAAAACCCGAAATAACCTCCTGCTGTGAGGCTGTCAAACAAATGACTCCTTCTGTGCCTCAGTTTTGGATTTTTCTGCAAAGTTCAGGGTATCTAGGATTGTTCCTTCTTTTCCATTCCTGAACATCACAGAACCCCAGAATGGTTTGAGTGGGAAGGGATCTTAAAAGATCATCACATTCCAATCCCCTGCCATGGCAGGGACACCTTCCACCATCCCAGGGTGCCCCAAGCCCCATCCAACCTGGCCTTGGGCACTGCCAGGGATCCAGGGCCTGCCCACCCTCCCAGGGTGAAGTGACTTGTCACTCTCTCAACTCTTGCATCACCTATCACAGCTGATCAATTTTCACATCCTTTAGAAATTAACTTTTGAAGCAATTTTCACCATTTTAACACCCCAAGCTGTGTCTTCCCTCTGCACTTCAGAGGTTTATTCAATATTTGAAGCATTAATCATGCTGACAATAAAAAAATAAATAAACCTTAGACATTCCTTCGTAAATTGTCCAGCAATTGTTGGGATATGAAAGTGATGACACAGCAAAGGACAGAAACATGAGGCAAAAATCTTAGAAAAAAGTGATACCCATCCACTCTGGGTATGTTTGTAGAACATGGAAAATACTTCTGCTGAAAAACCCTACAGAATTAAATGTAAAAGAAGTCAGAGTGTAAAAAACAGAACAAGCAAAGAAAGAAAAGAAAACAAGAAGTCTTGTTATTTTTGCTTGAAATTTAGTGGCAGTTCAGTCTATGAAAATATAAAATGAGCTGGCTCTGGACTGGCTCCCTCAAGTGCTGAAACACTTGATCACAGAGAAAGTCCAAGAGATTATTTTACTGTTATTAAACAGTGGAACAACTTCCCCTGCAGTGTCTCCTTACAGGGCAGGATCTCCAGCCCTCTGCTCATGCCCTGGCTCTGCCTGTCCACACCTTTCATGCCCTGTGGGGACCAGAACTGGGTGAAACACTCCTGGATATTCCCTTCAGGCAGGGTGGGAATGATCCTCTCTGTTAGTAACTTGTCACAGAAGTAGCAAAAAACGGTTTTGAATATTTGTTCTGAAGATCAGACAAAACTTAGAGATCATCTGTGACTGAGGCAAAGGGCAAATGCAAACATTCTGTGCTCTTACATTAACTTGTACCTAGAGCACAGGCTTGGAAATTCCAGTTTGGGGGCAAATCCTGAGCAACTCCAAATGGGTTTATTGATTAGAATTGTTGCAAAGCTCAGAGCTGTTTTTTTTTGTTATTTTTTCTTTTCTAGAAAGAAAAACTTCCTCCTGCCAGCCAGAAAGGGCACGTGTGAGAATGTTTCATACCAAGGTCTGAGGAAGGGAAATCTTCGGGAGAATAAAACCTGCTGCATGCACACACTTCAGGAGTGCAGCAATGACCAGGGCAACACTGACAGCACCTGCCACTGCAACTTCACGGTAACCTGGAGAGCAAAAAACAAATAAACACACATGGAGCAAGTGTCCCATGGCCACACTGCAGGTCTCAGTCACAACTGCTATTAGGAATCACCAATCATTTTGGTTAGAAGGGACCTGTCAAAGTCAAAACAAGACCAAATCTCAAATTAGCTTCAGGAATTAAATAAGTCATTCCATCTTTATGTAGTTAGTGGAGATCTGTACAGCTCAGGGGATTGCCAAGGGATTTGCTGCCCCACAGTCAATGGGGTTTTATACTTCACTCTTAAATACCCACAATGGTTCTCTCTTGGAATGTTTCTCTCTGCCACTGAGGCTTCAGTCTCTGCTCCTGGCACAGGGACAGCACCCAGGGAGCAGCTGGAGCTGGGCCAGGAGGCTTTAGATTGGATTTTAGGGCAAGGTTCTTCCCCCAGAGGGTGCTGAGCATGGCCCGGAGGCTGCCAGAGCTCCAGGAGCTGCCTGGGATGCCCAGGCTGGGATTGCTGGGGGATCTGGGCAGGCAGGGTGGGACTGGGTGATCCCTGGGGGTCCCTTCAGCTCAGGATATGCCCCGAGTGTGTGCTCAGTCGATTTTTCAGGGCTGAACTGAAAATGCAGCTCAGGATATGCCCTGAGTGTGTGCTCAGTCGATTTTTCAGGGCTGAACTGAAAATGCAGCTCAGGATATGCCCTGAGTGTGTGCTCAGTCGATTTTTCAGGGCTGAACTGAAAATGCAGCTCAGGATATGCCCTGAGTGTGTGCTCAGTCGATTTTTCAGGGCTGAACTGAAAATGCAGCTCAGGATATGCCCTGAGTGTGTGCTCAGTCGATTTTTCAGGGCTGAACTGCAAATGGAGCTCAGGATATGCCCAGAGCGTGTGCTCAGTCGATTTTCAGGACTGAACTGAAAATGTCCCTACCCCAAAAGCAGCCATGGCACAGTCAGAGCAGCCCCCTGCCCCAGAGCTGTGTTACCTTGTCTGTGAGCCTCTGAGTCTGCAGTGACACATTTCCAGGGGGAGGGTGTGGAATGTTTGTTCAGGGATGCAGTGATGGCCACGGACACACAGTAATTCCTGCTGGGATACAATTCTCCAATGACAGTACTGAACACTTCCTCAGTGGTTTTCTGCCTTGGTCTCTGCCATGAAAAGCAATTTTTCAAGTCAGTCATTGGCTCAAGAGAGCCCCTGCTCACTCCTCCACTGCACTGAAAGCAAACTCAGATTCTGCTGGCCATGGTCTCTCTTTTCTTCTAAGAAATCAATTTCTCTGTTTTCTTTTGCTTCTATTCACATATTTGTTTCTGGGAACCTGTTAACCATCAGAGCCATTCTATGCCCTCTCTGTAATTCCTCCCCCAAAGCACAACTAACCCCCAAATGTGCCCCACCTTGTGCTCTCCATCCTGTGATTTCAGTGTGATGGTATAATCCAGCTCTTCATAGATATCAATCAAAGACTGCAGCTTTCCCTCGTTTCTGAAGTGAGAGGTTGGCAGCTTTATGGTGACATTGAGGCAGTTTGGACAAGAAGTGATATTCACCTCTGGTGGTCCCAGAATTGCTGTTGGGAAACAAGAAAGAGGAAAAAATGTTGGAAAAAATACACAATTTATCCAGTACCAATTCCATTTCTGTGATGCATACAGACTGCTGTAAAACCACAAGGCCCTGCAACATTTAACTTCCACAGCCAAATCATTTCCCACAGGGCCAGAGTCTAAAGGAAAAAGAGTGGAGTGGAGGGAAGAAGCAGAAAGGGGACAGAGGCTTTGCTCCAGTTTCCCAGAGATGGGAGCTTTGTATCTACCTGAGATCAAAGCACAGAATAGAAACCTGGACTGGGTTGGGAGGGACATTAAAGTTCATTTAATCCCAGCCCTGCCATGGCAGGGACACCTCCCACTGTCCCAATGTCCAGCCTGGCCTTGGGCACTGCCAGGGATCCAGGGGCTGCTCTGGGCACCCTGCCAGGGAACAATTCCTGCCCAAGATCCCATCCCTGCTCTCCTTCAGCTTAAAGCCACTCCCTCCTGTCCTGTCCTTTTTATTAAACCAACTGCTGAGGGACTGCAGGCCCCTCCTCAGGGATGTTCTCCACTCCTTCAGTTCTCTTGTTCCCATTGTCCCCATTCCCTCATTTCTGACTCTGGAAATGGACACAGCACCTGCCTCTGCTGAATTCAGAGGGAACATGAGCAGTTCATCCTCCACAGTTCTCCAACTGCTCCTCAATTTCTGCCTCTGTCAGCTCAAAAACTCAATTTTAAGCAGAGCCAAGGGTGAAGCCACCTCTGGCATTAAAGACAATTATCTTCAGCAGGGAAAAGGGCAGACTGATGGACAAACAATCTCTTCCCTACACCTGGGGAAGACCTGGCATTTTTAAACCCAACATTCACCATCTGAACACACAAAAACAATGTTGTTTTTTAAGTTATGTGTCTTACACAGTCAAGAGATCTTTACTTGGTGTTTGTCAATGCACAACTGCATTTCCTTCATATTTATAACGTATAGAGATATATTTCTTTCAAAACCAGAGCATCACTCATTTATCAGAACTACTAATCAGAACAACTCATTTTAGAAACTCACCTACATACTTGAAGCTTTGTAAGAGAGAAATGAAATACTAAATAGCCACCAACCCAGCCAGTGTGGAGTCTTAAGGCAGCAGAACATAATTCAGGCATCAGCTGTTAATAAAAACTACAGAAAGAAGAAATGCAGAGAGAACTTACTCTGGCTGAATGGTACAAAACGCAGCACAGAAGAATTGAGCACCTGAGCTCCTCCAATGCTCTGGACAAATGCAGAATATTCACTGGATATGTTCCTGAACTCCTCAGTCAGCTCACAGGAGAGCTGGGCAGTACCTGAACACTGCTGAGCACTCATCCAGCTCTGGCTCCTGCAGAAAACAGCAAAAGAGTCTCCACTCTGATGTGAGAAGGCATGGGAGTGTGAGGAGAGCATTTCTCAGGGCAAAAAAGCTGAAAAACTAAGAACCCCCCCTCAAAAAACAGAGAAAACCTCAGCATTAGTATTTTCAGAGAATCCAGAATCCCCGAGGCTGGAAAAGCCCTCCCAGCCCATGCAGGGCCAGCTGTGCCCCATGGCCACCTTGTCACCCTGAGTGCCACCTCCAGGTGCCACCTGCAGGGATGGGCACCCCAAAGCTCCCTCCTCTTTGGGTCAATAAAGATTAAAAGCAGAATTTGTGCCTTATTTTGTGTGACTTGCCTGTGGTGTGTGTACAGCACGTTGTAGGATGCTGGCACAGCTGGGTTTTGTTTTGCCTGCCAGGTCAGAATGTGCTGGAAATTGTGGGAGTGCATCTGGAGGTTGTAAGGACACCCTTCCAAAATTCCTTCTAGAAAAGAAATAACAACAACAACAAAAAAAACCCCACAAAAAACAACTCTGAGCTTTGCAACAATTCTAATAAATAAACCCATTTAGAGTAGCTCAGGATTTGCCCCCCAAAAGCCACAGGAGAGAGCTCAGCACAACAGACACAGCAATGCAAAACACTGTGCACATGGATTATATTTCTGTAAATTCTTTCTCCAAAAACATGAAGTTCCAAAATTATGATTGGTGAGGATGTGCAAGCTGTGAAATGTGTTAGGAAAAGCATTGCAAAAATGATAAAACTCTTACCAGGCAGGCTGCAAACAGCTGTAGACAGAAAGGTGAGGTACACTGGAAATTGAAACTCTGGATTAATGCACTGCTGTATCCACAGGATCTGATTTTTATTGCAAATATTCCTTTGCAACAACTGGGTTCATACCCAGTATTCCCTGGTGGAATTGTTACTTTCTTTCACATCTCCCTACAACTTTCTACACTTCCCTCCTTCTCCAGAGCCTGGCAGAAGTGCCCATGAGCCTGGAATTCTGAGGAGCTGCTTTTTGGATCCCTAGCTGCTCCCTCCATGTGAGGTTCAAGACTCAGTGTCACCAAAAACACCCAAGATGTTCTCATCAAACCATGTCTTAGAGGATTCTGTATTTCAAACCATCCCAAGAATTTTAGAACTGATCTGGGAAAATATTCCATTATTGCTTGACTCATCCTCACAGATCCCAGAATGGTTTGGGTTGGAAAGGACTTTAAAGAACTCACTGCATCCAGGATTCTTTTCCTTCACCAACCCAGCTTCCCTCATTCCCATCTTTCCAACCCAGGCCTTCAATACACTTCAAGTTTTTGTTCTGACTCCTTTAATTTTTTTTCCCCTCAAGACCTTTCAGCCTCCTTTCTGCTTTGAGTGCAACAAGAGCAAACTTCCTGTTCTTGTTTTAATGCATTTTGTGGTTATGCCTCTGACTCAGAAATGTTGACTCCCACAACCAGTTGGCCAAAGCAGTCATGACTTTAATTCCAAACACATTTCTTCTCAGTTTTACATGAACTCCATGGGAAAATCTGGAAAGTTCCTTCCTTATCTTCCCTAAAACTCTCTTTTGTCTTGACCTGTTGTGTTAACAAGATCAGCATGACTGTGAAAAGAGAAATCTGGGCCTTGAACTAGAAAATTTAAACAATCTTTATGGAGATCCACAAATAATAGGTCTACCTGCAGGTAAATGTAGAACAATAGATTTCTTACCAGGTAGGAAATCACCCATTTGGGGAAAAAAAAAACCCCAGTGGGGATAAAAATAGCAATATTTTAACAGTTATTATTATTATTATTATCTGAACACAAACTCAGATTTGTAATAATTTGTGTCTGCTGAATTGTGGGTGTATTCCACTTAGCATTATTTGATTTTTCAATACCTCTTCTCTACCCAAACCAAATTCCTTTCTGCTTGAGTTCAAATTACCTCTGAACTTTGTTTCAACAAACAAGTTTAGCAAAGGAAGTCGAACAGTTGCAAAACTGTTTGTGTTACGCTCTTACAAAGGAGACAGAGCCAAGAACAAAGAGCTTAGGACAAATAACCGAGAAAATTCAGCCTGGGGAAATACAGATGGGCTGGAATCTGCAAGGGGAATCTTCTTCAGCATCCTGGCCTCTGTGGAGTTTCTACCACCCCTGGCAGTGGCCAAGGCCAGGCTGGGCATTGGGACAGTGGGAGGTGTCCCTGCCGTGGCAGGGGTGGCACTGGGTGGGCTCTGAGGTCCCTCCCAACCCAGTCTGGGATTCTGGGATGATGATTTTATCCTTTTTACAGAATTAAAGGATCTTAAACCCCCTTCTCACAACGAGCTCAGCTCAGCCAAACTGTGCTTGCTGCCCCTGCTAATCCAGAAACTGAGGAGTGCTGGAAAAAATCAGAATGAAAAAGAAAAAGCCTGCCATGTAACTGAGAGTTCCTGGATGTGCAGGGAGGCAGAACCAGGCAATGGAATGGGCTGGACTGGAAGGGACTCAGAGCCACCCCTGCCATGGCAGGGACACCTCCAACTGTCCCAGTGTCCAACCTGGCCTTGGGCACTGCCAGGGATCCAGGGGAGGGAATTCCATCCCAGCCCCTCCCAGGGAACAATTCCTGATTCCCAAGATCCCATCCAATCCTACTCTGAAGCCATTCCCTGTGTGCTGTCCCTCCATGCCTTGTCCCCAGTCCCTCTGCAGCTCTCCTGGAGCCCCTCCAGGCCCTGCCAGGGGCTCTGAGCTCTCCCTGCAGCTCCTCCTGCCCAGCTGAGCACCCCCAGCTCTGCCAGCCTGGCTCCAGCCCTGCACAGAATGGAGGATTGCAGATGTGAACCAGGAGATCCTCACTCTGGCAATCAGGAACAGCTCTGCAATACCATGAGGGTCTCTTCATTAACTCAGCAGGATTATGAATGAATTAATGAGCTCCCTGCACTGCTCCTCTCTAACCCAAAGGTTCGGGTACTCACCAAGCTGAGAGAGAGGCATTGGCACATCCATCAGGATTCCCATGGGGATTAACAAATCAACCCCTCTGCTTGCAAAAGAAACATTTTGCTTCTGCTCCTACAACACATGAAAACCAAAGCACATTTCACTAAATCATCACAGTAAATTACCTTAGTAAATCACCTTAATAAATCACTTGTATTCATACTTACCTCTTAAAAATACATGTATTTATCACTTAAAATCACTTTTAACTAACCCAAGGTTTCTGCACAGTTATTTTACCTTCTCTGCTATCTGAGGAGGACAGTGGTGCTGAAAGAGTTACTGGGGGGGGCACTGATCCTTATTTTATAACTATTTTTGTCCATTTTATGGCAACAGCACTTTTTCCACGTGGAAAGGGCTCTCACCATTTCAAATAAAGCAGAAACCACTGCATGATTACTTACATTAACTTTGCCTTAACATAGTATCTGAAAATTCAGTGCCACTTATTCCAACTTCATTAATACAAGGAAAACAAACTCTGCTTGGCTTTGTTTGAAATAAACTCATCACTTTTGTAAGAAATGCTCCCAGAAAGAGAAAATATCAAAAGGGAGCTTAGAAAAATATTAATTATAAAGAAGTGATGAAGTTTATGTTATAATTTTCTAATGCTTAAGAGCTATTAAAATAATCCTTCTTTTCACTGCTATTTTTAACTCTACTTCATATCTCCATAACATTAATATCCACAGAACCTGGTTTTGAGTAGGCTGGGTGAGGGTATATCTACTTCTAAAGATTCTTCCCCTCAGGTTTAATAAGAATTAACTGGTTTTTAATTTAACATTATTTGCAAATACAACCGGAATTATTTTCTCTGTAAAACAACCAGTTTAAAAATCAGGCCAGAGAACACTCTGCTCAAGCTTAACCCTGTATATTGATATATTGACACAGGAGAAATCTGTTAAAATCAGGTGAAAAACCCTTATTTGAGAATCTGCCTGTGCTCAGAGTTCTGGCAGGACTGTAGGAAGTCACTGGATAAATGCTGGGAACTTGGATCTATAAGACTAATAATTCCACAGCTAAGGGAATGCTCTCTTCCCCTCATTCTGTTAATTCATTCCAGCAGAAGTCACTTCAAAGAGCAGTTGCATCTTCAGGCTGGGATTTTCCAGGTTATTCAAAATATTCCCTTCAAGAGAAAGCCTTGGGGATGCTGAACTCACGTGGCAAATGATTTCCTCTCCCTGTTAATCCCTGCAATGAATACCAGGCCCTGCTGAGAGCACCCCATGCCCAGAGGATGTGTACCTCGGATCCTTGCTGCCCATGCTGCCAGGGATAACAACCACCCCACCCCGGGGAGCACACGAGGCTCAGTGTCCCGCTGGGTGCTGAGCAGCAGAGTCTCCTACATGATGCAGATTCATTTGTTCAGCACCTCGGAACGCTTGAGGAAACGTGATAAAACGTGTTCATCTCCAGGTTTCCACAACTGCCTGAAGCAGAATGTCCTCTGCAGAGCTCTCACCGCCACGGAGATTCCGGGGGAAAACCATTTCCTTCAGAACTCTGATGAGCTTTTGGTACTCCTCCTCTTCAGAGCTGCAGCACTGCCTGCAGGGAAGGCAAGAAACATCAGTGAGTGTCCCCTGAGGCCAGGGGAGCTGCCTGGAACCCCCAGGGTGACACTGGCACAGCCTCCACAGCTGCAGCTCAAGGAATCCCACACTGCCTTGGCCTGCAGGGACATTAAAACTCATTTCATCCCAGCCCTGCCATGGCAGGAATGTCCCAATGTCCAACCTGGCCTTGGGCACTGCCAGGGATCCAGGGGAGGGAATTCCATCCCAGCCCCTCCCAGGGAACAATTCCTGCCCAAAATCCCATCAAATCCGACTTTGGAGCCATTCCCTGTGTGCTGTCCCTCCATGCCTTGTCCCTCACAATTATCAGGCCTTGATGCGATTCCCACACCAAACCATCCCCAGGCACCCCCCAGGTTATCGCCGGTCAGTTCAGCGAGCGGAACGCTGCCAAAGGCAAACCCGGCGGTGTCTGGGGCTTCATGTGCGGTTCAGGCGGCCTCACACGGCCCCAGCAAAGCGCTCCCGGGAGCCGCGGAGCCTTCGAGGAAACCCCGGGAGCGATCGCAGCCGAAGCCCGGCCCGGCCGAGGCAGCGCAGCCCCGCTCCCCTCAGGGAACCGCTCCATTGTCACCGCACGGCCGCGCTGAGGGCGGCACGACACCGCACAGCCAACACCTCACAGCCGTACCTGGCGGCGGGGAACCCCCACAGGCTCCGCTGCGGCTCCTCATGGCGCCTGATCGCTTCTTAATCGCTCCTTATCAATATCCGCCGACCCCCATCCATCGATCCGGCCGCGCCGGCGCCGAGCGGAAAATGGCGGCGAGAATGGGGCGGGGATGGCGCGAGAGAGGCCGCGCCCACAAGGGAAACCACGCCCCATAGGGAATAAACCACGCCCCATAGGGAATAAACCACGCCCCATAGGTACAGACCACGCCCTATAGTATAAACCACGCCTTGGTCTGCCCAGGCCACGCCCCATCAAACAAGCCCCGCCCATTCCCGTCAAGCCCCGCCCACCGGCGCCATGACGGTGGTCCAGCTGTCCCCTCACACACAAGGAAGGCGTTTTCTGCTTTTATTTCTTTTTCTGTCTTTATTTCCTTTTCTGCCACTCGTCCGGCCCAGCGGTGTTCGCAGTGCGAGAAAGCCGCCGGAGCTGTGGCTGATCCCGTACCTCGTTCACAGAATCACAGTCACGCAAGGTTTGGGCTCGAGGGGCCTGAAACCCCACCCAGTGCCACCCTG
>VXBI01013320.1:248446-263922 GCA_013397375.1 Toxostoma redivivum | reverse complement strand
TCTTTCAAACCAAGACACAGTGTCAGACAATTTTATTGAAAAGATGATATTTTCAGATGAAAATATCATCTTTTGTGATATCTGAAAATACCACAAAAGGTGGAAGCAGATATGTCATTATAGTGTCCTTTTTCCTTCATCTTTCATCAAAAACTGTCCATTTATTTGTGTAACCTGTGAAACTACAGTACTGCAGTGGAGTTTATGTAGAGTGATACAGGAGGACTTCCCAGTAGTTCTTACTGGCACAACACTGGAGTTGCAAAGTGAAGGATGAGACTTCTCATTTTCAACATGTGACCTAACGACACACATATTCCACTTATTTTGTAGGTTATCCACTGTGCATGTTCCATCTTATGTGTGTTCCACCTGGTCTCTCAGGTTCCCTCTGCCCTTTGTTTGTGTAGCACCACACTAACATGTTAATGAGACACAACCAGTTATGTGTGAATAAGTATTATGCTGATGGTTTACAAACAAGCACACTCCAAGCTGTTGTAAAACAGTCACCTACTGATGCCTAGTGTGTCACGTTTTACAGGAACACAGCATGGAATGACTCTTTTTTCTGCCCCATAAAGATGCTTCTTTGAAAGGAAGGCTGGTCAGGGCAATAGGGTGTCTCCCAGGGCCAAGCTCACTCAGAGGCTGGGCTGTGGTGATGGCAATGAGGCAAGCTTCCTGCTGTAAGGCTGGCACTCACAGCCTTGCTGGAGAGTGCTCCATCAGGACACCATGTTTTCAAGGCATGTGTGTCACATGTGGTTTGCCCCTTGTAGAGCTTATAAGGCCAGCATCTCTTGATTTCAAGCGTCTGGTTTTAAGGCTGTAATATAGCCTTGGTCAAAGGCAGTTCAGCAAAGATATCATACAATCACATAATTATTTAGATTGGAAAAGACCTCTGAGATCATTAACCCAGCACTGCCAAGTCCATCACTAAACCATGTCCCAAAGTGCTGCATCTACACGCCTTTTAAATAGCTCCAGGGGTGGTGAATTCAGTAGCCTGTTCCTCCAATGCTTGACCACCCTTTTAAAGGAGAATTTTTTCCTAATATCCAGTCTAAACCTCTCCTGATGCAACCTGAGGCCATTTCCTCTTGTCCTGTCAGTTGCTACCTGGGAAAACAGACTGACCCCCAGCTTGCTACAACCTCATTTCAAGTAGTTGTAGAGAGTGGTCAGGTTTCCCCTCCTTTTCTTAAGGCTTAATAACCCCAGCTCCCTCAGTTGCTCCTGACAGGATTTGTGAGAGTCCAGGTGTGAGTGCAAGAGGCTTTACTTGGCTTCACCAGAGATCAGGCATGCTCTAGGGCACGTGGTGGCCTTTGCTCCTGACGAGGAAACCAACCATACGACCAGACTCTCTGGCATCTATTCTGTCTGCAGCCTGACTTTAGAAGGAAGCTTTCTGATACAGAAACAAATCTAAACTGGGATGCTTACGACACTGATTTGGATTGCTCTTTCAGTGATCCATCTAATAAGCTCACTAATAAAGGATGTTCATGATTTTTGGCTTTGGGGCAATAATCTACTCAAACCTACTGTAGCTGTCTAGTAGGCTGCTTTAAAGAAAATGACAAAACAGGAGACATTAAACAAAAAAAATCCCCAACATTTTAAATTGCTTTATGTGGGTGAACAGATCACTCTCAAGCTACTGCACTGTAGCTGTTCCAGGGGTTTTGGTTTTAGTATTTTAAGAGGACAAAGGAAGGTCATCTCCTCCATTTAAAAATCAGAAGCAAGTTTTCAGTGTTTGAAATCTAAAGGCACTGGTTTATTAGAAAAGAAGTGAATGTTGTTATGATGTGAATGTGCATCAGTCAACCACTAATGGTGACAAACATGGATTTTTGCACTCCTATATACCAAACATGCCAGATTTGCTGCTCTCACTCTGACTTCATTTGCAACCCTCATTTTTAACATCTGTGTCAGAAGCATCTTTCACACTTTTTTGCATTTGGCTCCTTCTCTCAGCCACAATTAATTTTGTCATAGCTGCTTTTACTCCTGTTTACTTTGTATTTTTCATTTCAATCAGTTTCCTTGCATATTTGTGTGTTCGTTTTTTTTCCCACTTCATGGTATTTTGAACTTTCCCCAATGTAGTTCTGCCTGCTTTGACATTTAAAGGGAGTTTCATTCTTTTTCCCAATACAAATAAAGATGTCACTTTAAAAAAAGTGGATTAAATTCCACAGTACTAACAACATTTATTATATTTCCTTGTTTTCTTTTCATGTCTTTTTGCCCTCATCCAGTTTTTTTCATTACATGATGTTCAGACCAATTTCAACATATTCCAAGCCTTTATGCTGGCACATCCTCAAATCCTGTGCTGAGGCTCCCTTAGATAAGCAAGAATGACAAAACAGTTAGGCTTTATGCTGTATATAGAATTAGAGCAGGTGTTCATCAGCTGTGCCTTGACTGACAGGCTGCTGCATCTTTGAATAGAAAGTCTGTCTCCACTTACAAATATTTTTTAATTTTTAATTAAATTAATTGCAAACATTCACTTGATACAGGATGATACAATTTCTAATTTTTTGTGCGCATTCAGATATGTATCAACGCTTACTTCAGTACACAGCAACTGACATCTTTTAAGGAAAAAAGATGATCATCCATGGGCTTTTACAAACAAAAATGAAACCTGAAAGAAAATTTTCCTTTTGCATGTGATGAAATACTTTTCCAGTTAGGTAAAGCAGTGTTTTCATAAAAAGTCTATCTAAATGTGGCAATTAACTTCAGAAATATTTGCACACAAAAAAATGGTTTTAATTTTTTGAGCATCTCTAGATGAAATAAAGCCAGAGTCTGCATTCAGTAGCCTGAACCTCAAAGTGGCCTTTTGAAAAAGGTAATGCCAACAAGCAGCTGACTGTGCTGTTAATGGAGTTGGTTTGGCTGCCTTTGGGACTGAAGTGACCTTTTCAGAAACTTTCAAGCAAGTACATGAGTGTCTTGTTAACTCCAGCACTATGTGCATGTATGTTACAGTTTACATAGTTACCTTTACTCTTAAAACTTGCTGGAAACAAGGAATCTTGCATATCTTGCCTGAGCAAGAAAGATAGTTCAAGAACTAATATAGATATTGGAGGTTTGGTTCCTTTTCCAATCAAAGGGAGAAAAGAGGCTTGAAGTAGGTGTTGGACAAGTTGAAAAATTAAACTGATGAGTGGTTCATTGGGACTTTTCTTTTAACATAGCACTTTATTTGGAAGAGCCAAGCATGGCAGATCATTAAAGTACAACAGAAGGTATAGAGTAATAAAGAATTTTAAAAAATTGAAGAAATCAAATAATTCAGCAGTTTACACATCAATTACTGAACAGGGGCCATAAACATTGAATAAATGAGTGACATTAATAGCCCTCTTCATGGTCCAAAGTTAATTTGAATAACATTAATTTACAGTTGACAAATTATGTCTTTTTAGCATTGGTAAACCAACCATTTATTAAACTATAAAAGCAATGGCAATTAAGTGTTCCTGTCCAGCAGTGTTACTATGGTTAGTTACATCAGGAATAGGTATGAAATAACTTGCTTTACAACCTTAGCGAGAATGCAAATGTTTGCTCTCCTAGGGAGGAAGGCAGGAGAAGTATGATGTTGCCATGTGGTCCTTGCCAGCTGCAGCATATTCTTTTTTCTATTTTACCTACAGAGTCATTTTTCAGGGAGGTGAGAAAGCTTGGAGAGGGACAGGGTAACAGGATGGGTGTTCTGTCTTCTGATTGCTGCTGACTGGAGCATAAAAAAACTGCTAGTGCTGCTGTCACCCCTTCATCCCTCCAGTGCCAAAGGGTGAGGGAAGCCAGGAGCCCTCTCTGGACATCCTGTCTAGGTCTTCATTCAGCCAGGACTAAAAAGAGGTCAGAAAAAAAGACTGAGTGATGTTTTCTTCCCTTCCTCGTGCTCCTGACTCCAATTATGTTGGCCTCTGACACGTGGCATCCCCATCCAGTGGAGGTAGTCTTGACCAGGCATCCCACACTGCTTTTCTTACACTAGCAAGGGTGTCACCTCTTGCCCACTGCCTCTTTCTATCATGTCACCCTGCATTCCTTGCAAATTCTATCTCCCATATGAAAATGAAGTACTGGGAGCAGTCATGGAGTAAAACCTCCTGCATCTTGAGGAATGGGGAGGTGAAGGGAAGGATTTGCAGACAGATGTCCCTTGTCCTTGCAGACAAATGTGAGCTTTCTGAAGGAGCTGCTATGCCAGGATGCTGCTGACCAAGTAGCAAGCATTGTCTGAGCTGGAAATACTGCAATGAGTCTTCTCAACAAAATACTTGGGCTGAGAACTGTGGTATTTGATAAAGCACTGGATCTGAGCCATATAGTTCACATTTTTTCTAACAGATTCTCAAAAGCACAGTATTACTGTGGTGAGTAGTAACTGTCTTCTTTGGCGTCATCTTTCTGAGGATTATCAGGTCAGGGCTTGGCTGAATGCATGAGTCCCTTGCCTGAGCATGTCTCACATCCCTCACATGCCTTAGCCTCTCTTCTGGCCACTATGGCTGTGGGGAATAGGCATTTATTTTACTATCAAGGAGTGTACCAGCAGGGATGACCATCCTCCTGCTTATTTAAGAAGACTCTTGTTCTCTGAGCCGCTTTTTTGACCACAAGCATTGATTCCATAAATAGAAATAAAAATTCTGATGTCAGCCTGGGTAGTAAAGAAAGTTTTGTAGTGAAGTATGTCTTCCCCTAGGAATTACCCATGGGCTTCATGAGCAGTTTAAAGTGACAGGAATGAGTATTTTAATTTCCATCTCTTTTATGCCAGCACAGAAGCCCCTGTCTCTCATTAAAATTCTGTGCTTGCCTGCTGCATATTTCTTAGGCCCCCACCTGTTATGTCACCCAGACTTCTGATAGAAACTTATTTGGATAATGTCTGCAAGCAAAGAATTTTCCCCGAAAAGGTTGAAGATGGAGACACTCTGTCAGGACCTGACAGGTGTAAATTTCTTAATGTATGAGAAGTATATGAAAATACAAATCATCACTGAGAGCCAGCCTGAAGCAGACTGAGAAGCTGTCATAAGCAATTTTCAGAAAGTGTGAGTTATTTGGTTCTCTTCCAGAAGGAACAACTCCACAGGCATAAATTTGTGAATGGTACTTGACAATTTTAACAAATCCTCCCCCAGCACTGAGCATGTGACAGAGATGTGATACAGACTAGGTGCTCCCCTCTCTCCCCCAGCTGTGGAGGAGCTGCCATGATATTCATGGGATAAATCCCGCTTTCCTGAATGCAAGCCATTCTTCCTTTTGCTTCTTTCTGAAACAAATTTTAAAGAACTGATTAATCTGACAGTTAGGCCATGCTGGAGCTTATTATTTGCCAAAAGAGGTTTCATAGCTTCTCTTATTTTCCATTTACTGATTGCAATGGTAGGAGAAAATAAATAGTAGATGCCTTGTGACAGACACCTTGGCTATTTTGTATGCTCCTTGATTTTGTAGATTTTTACTTTGGGCATGTGGAAAGATCATTGCTAACTGGATGGGCCTATGCACTGGTGTATGGAAATGGACTTTAGGAAGCATCGTGCATGACTGGCAAATCAGTTCTAATTGAATAAATGTCAAGGTCAAAACAAACAAGTGATGAAGATGCGAAAGCCCTGGAGTGGTATCTGCTTCAAATTGTATTAAAGGCTGTTCAGTAGTAAAGTGCTTCAGGGGGACTATGTGAAATTAAAAAACAATGAAGATGCTGCACAGTTTTAAAACTGAAGGATCTGTTTCCTCAACTGAAATTGAAAGCTGGTGCTTAAGAAATATCCTGGTTGAGGTGGCAAAGTTTATTTCTCTCTTGCAGGTGGACTAGAGCAGATGGAGTTGAAGGTTTCTGACAGGTGGGAGGGCATGGGGCATGCCCCTGCTCAGCACTTTGCTCTGGGATACAATGGAGTGCCACAGTGGCCTTGTGTGCCTCGCTCCAATTGCAGTGACCTGCGTACAATTAGCATGATGAACATCATAGCATGGTGATTATGGACACGTATCTAGTACTAAAAACCTGATACAGCATTATAGTAAGTACATCCAGGATCCTAAGGGAGTCCTATGTAAGAACCAAGATTATTTTACTTTAACTCTTTGTGAAACTTGCATGTAAATAGGCTACAGGAAGCATCCAAAGTTTTTTCTAGTTCTTATACATCCTCATCAATCTTGACTTATTGTGGAGGATGCCTTTAATCTAGAAGTGCAGGTGAATATAGAAATGTACAATGAAGAACCTGACAAACTCCCTTTGTCGATGTGACATGCTTTGAATAAAGTTTCATGTGCCATTATGTAACTAAGTGCAGACTGTGAGCTTTTCAGTGTCAAATCTAAATACTGACTCATTGCTGAGAGGCGACAAGAGCAAATAGTATTTGTTTCAAGTAGAATATAAATTGACATTTAAAAGTATTGGAATATTGTTTACTAGGTTACTATTGTATTTTTAAGTAGCTAATTGTTGTGGTCTGATTTCAAAGTTATTGAGATGCTGGGAGATGTTTAAAGTTCAGGAGGAACTGGTCAGGTACTTCAGAAACTGAAAGTATGTTACTGAACTTTTAAGAGCTTAAACATCTTGAAAGATTGTCTTCCTAGTACCCAGAGAACTTTTGGGCTTTTTCTTACCTCTATTCTATAGGTTTTGTGTTGGATTCTGGAGATCAGCTACTAAAAAACACAATACCAAAATAAAATTACTAAAGTATGAATAATATCAGCCAAGTAATGTCTCAGTGGTGGTTGATGTTAAGAGTAAACCATGCTATGGCCTTTGAGACTTTTACAGACCAAGTAGAAGAGCTAGTTTGTTGCAATGGTGGCAGTTATGTGAAAAGACTCTGCTTCAATTAGAATAAATCTGTTATAAATCTGGTTTCTTGTGCTAGTGAAATGACCAGTTCAATCTTGACTTAATTGTTTTTAATTTATTTTTCTAAAGCCAGAAATCATTAATCATTTTGGTACCTGTGTCTATATGAGAAAATGAGTTGAGTTTTCAGGCATCCAATAATCTGACTTTACGGTTTTGTTTGACATTATTTTTTATCTTTACACAAAATGTTGAAGACGAAATCTCATCATTCAATTTCTGTATGGTTCTCAAGGACAGATGAGATGCCACAGGTGATATATTTCTCCCGTTACTACTCCCCAGTCCTGCCCAGCTAGCTCTTATAATGAGGGGGGGAAACGGAGTTATATATTATTAGGAACTTAATAAGACAAGGAGGCCTCTCACCTGATTTTCTCTGGACGTGTTTCAAGTTTATTCATGAAGGTCCAGTGTGAGAAGGCTGAACAAAGAGGCTACAGGGTTATTTAACCCTTTGGGTCAAGGGGAGGGTTTGGCATTCTGCCAAATAGGAAAGGTTTAGGGTTTAGGGTTAAACCAATAGGAAAGAATCAAGGTTCAGATAACAACGATGCAACACACAGGAGTAGAATACATCAGTAATTATGAAAGAATTGAATGTTTTTAGGTGATACTGTAAAATGCAAATTCTTTCACAACAGCATAGTTATCCAGAATATAAGAAATAAAACATGTGTAGGTGGTCTGTTTTAAGGTATTTTTGCTTTGTGCAATCTGTGTGCTGATGCATTGAATGCCAGCTGCCCTGGGATGTCTTCTGAACCAGCTGAGCAACTCCTTATCCATTTGTGAAGGACTAGCAGGGCTTGTTATTGTCGTGCAGCATTTGCCGTTGCACGTTGTAATGCTCTTAGTTTCAAAAATGTACCTGATGACACATATAAACTTGATTTTAAAAAGTCTTCATGTGAACATCCCTGTGTGGCATTGTAGAATGGTGATGGAGAGCTGCTCAAGAGAGTAAGGACTTGTGAGGTTGGTATCTCCCCTTTCATAGTGATATTTGGCCTTTGTTAGTCAAAGGCTACTTGTTGAAATTATGATATGGAGAAAAGATAACCAGGTCATAATAGTTTAGGTGTTATTATTATCATTCAAAGTAGATTTTATTTTTGAAACTAGCTGTAAGCTGTTGCACTTATCTTGTTCTGGTTTTCAGATATTTTAATGCCTAATCTGGTCACAAAGGAAAGCTCAGTTTGTTTTTCAAATGAGTGAAAATGACTGCTGATCCTACTGTATCTTTTGAAAGTATTTTCTACCACTGTAACAAGCCAGAATAAAAATGACTAATCAGTTATAAGCCAGTCCTCATTAACTTGCACTAAATTATTTTCATTTGGCAGATTAAATAGTCACTTTTCCACCCTTAATTAGAATTTGGTCTAATAGGATTGACAAGTCAGTCTGGGGGGAAAATGCCCTTCTTAATTGCTTTTAAAACAGAGTAGTTTTTTTAACAGCAGATTGAATTTGCTATTTATGTTATAGGAAAATTTTGTCTCATGAGAAATTGTATTCTTTTTGTTCTTAAAGCTTGCTGGGACTGCTCATAACAAACTAAGGTTAGCTAGTGTTATGTTTAAACAACTGTATTTATACAGGATTGCACTGTACAAAGACTGTAATAAGGATTTTAAAATTGAAGTGTTTGAGGGAAGCAGCCTTTCACTTTCTTCATTCAGTTTTCAGAGCCATAATCAAATGAGATCACTTCAAGCAACTTTCTGTGAAGCAAAAAAGGGATATTCCTTAGCACCCATTTTCCCGACTTAGCAGTGTAATTTTTTTGCAACTTAACAGCTTCAGGAACACACTAAATTTCTCTTTTGAAAGCCGTTCTCTGTACATTTTTTTCTCTGCTAACTTGGCCATGCACTATCAAATTACTATTTTCTTTCACATCCTTGAAAATCTGACTTCTAAAAACTTAGCCAAGTGGGGATAATTGGTGTGTATCGAGACAGCTCCAGTAACATTCTTTCTGCTTCCTTTGGCCCATGAACGGCCTCAAAATTTCTCATCTTGACAGAAGCAATATGCTCCCTTCTACATGAAGTCAAAGGGCAGATAGTGCTGAGTATATAAGTATTTGGAATGGTTTTCCATCAGGATGCCCTGATGAGCAGCTTGCCACAGTTCTCTTTAACTCTAGCAAAAAATGCTGGAGCTGATCCTCTGCTTTCTGGGACACTGACTATGAGTGCTGCCTGCACTGACTTCAGTTAAGGGTACTAGTTTGGTTGATTTGTTACGTTAAGTTTCATTTCAATGCTGTACTCTCTTATACTATTTTTGTAGCATGAATCAATAAAGCAGCAATTGGTTCTCTGGAGATCCCACAAATAAGAAATATATTTATTTTAAAGCTTCACAGTTTTTCTCTTTTCTATGTTTTTCTTTCTTTAACCACAGCTTGACTCTTCTGTTTTGGCAAACAGCATATAAAGGCAGTAAAAAAGCCAAAATGAATGCCCTCGTCACACCTCCTCCCCCTCCAGAATACTGGTCTTTTTTTTAAAGGGACTT
Organism: Toxostoma redivivum; assembly: GCA_013397375.1. Taxonomy (NCBI): domain Eukaryota; kingdom Metazoa; phylum Chordata; class Aves; order Passeriformes; family Mimidae; genus Toxostoma; species Toxostoma redivivum. Next base: position 254,453 of record VXBI01013320.1, on the reverse strand, counting down.
GCTTCCACCTTGAAGTCTTTCAGATATTTTTTCATTATATGAAAATTCATATGAGATAAGGAATTCTTGATAAGAATTGAAAGATGTAAGAAAGAGTTGGCTGTTTATTATATGGTGGAGAACTGTCTTGTTCCTAGAGCAAGTTCAGTGAAATCAATGATAGCATATGTTTCTCTCTGTTACTCATCACTATACATCAATCCCAAAGTAACCAAAGCTTTTTGATTCTCATTCAGGAGAACATTTGCAGTCCCCAAGTCTACTCCATCCTTGGCCTCTTTGCTGACACTCCCAACAGTGTTATTGAAAAAAGTAGTATGCTTTAATGATGCAAACATCTGCCCAGTAGAAACTTGCCTGAAACTGTCAGGTTGTTTCAGATAGAACATTAAACAGCTGTCTGGTTGTAGTAAAATCTAGTCACTACCAACTAAGGTTGAAGTCAAATTTATGACCTGCAGGTGAGGGGCTTTGTATCCATTACCTGCGCCTTGAACCATCTAGTCATTTAAATGTCTTCAGAAAGGACATGTTTAGACAATTTACTTGAAAAGAGAAAACGGGAAAGGATTTTACAAAAAAACTTATCATTTTTTCATTATAATGAAAATTATAATTAAAATTATCATTCAATTATCATTTTAATTGATAATTACATGCATTTGGTACTGATTTTGTACTTGCATGAGAAATTTGAGAAAAACCAGATGACATCAAATATGTCTATGGGCCAGGCAGGTCCTCCGAGTTACATCATAGTGATATTCAGAGGCAATGCATATTATGCCATTGGATGCAGCCTTTTCAGCTAAGTCTTCACATATTTGAATGTCTCTCTCTGTTTAAAAAGAAGAGTATATTGATGTAGTGTCTTTGTTTTGTATAGATCCTGAATCTGCAATTTTGCAGCAGCTTTCCAGTCCCTACAGAGCATTTAACTTAGATTTGACAGAAACCACAGAATGGTTTTGTAATGGATATTATCTGTGCTCCTGGTCCCTGGAATGCCTTTTAGATGGGCTAATATCAGCAAAATTTTAGTGGGTAGTCAGGGAATTATATAGAAAACATGTAATTGGACTTCATGAGAAATTGTTGACTAATACCCTTCTGATGGTACCTTGGAATCATCTATGGCTGAGTAATCTCTGTAAAGTCATTTGCATCACAGCCGAGTTAGCGTCAAGGGTATACTTTGGACAGAAGGCACACTTTAGAAATTAGGATCTCCATTTTTTTTCTATGTGAAAATACATTACATATGCTCCCTGTTTTTCTCAGGGACTATCACAGAGCCCTAAAACATTTACAGCTTTGCTTATGCTAGAAGGAGGGTATGAAAGGAGAGAAAATATGACAGTGGGGGCTGATGGCAGCATGAAGCTGCAGCTTTCCATGTGCTTTCAGTGCCTTGTTTATTGCTTTGTGCAGCACAGCCTAGATGAGGCTCATCAAGAGCCAACTCTAATTGAAGCTGTCCTATAAAAGTGCTATGAGCAGATGTGGCTGTACCAGGAATATTTTTAATGCTCTTACAAGTGTTTTAAGACCTAAAGTATTTCTAGAGAGAAACAAGATAACTGGCACTGACTGAACATTTAAGCTTCATCGCAGACACATATCTCAGTTTTCCCACTCCATAACTAGTTCTCAGTTTCTCCTGGGAATCTGGTCAGTACTTGTCCCCAATAATACTGTGTACTTTAAAGGTTTTTAGTTGTACTTTTCCATCTTGACAGAAACAACACCATTTGGGATAGATTTTCATTGGAGATTGGAAGAAAAAAACCCACTCATTTGTTAAGGATATCGGGGAATATCTGGGCATATTTTGAACTTATATTTTCACAATGGGGCCTACTTCTGGCTTTTCCAGGTGTACTTTTCCAAGTTCTGCCAAAGTTACTTGATGCCTGTTGAAAATGTACATAGATTTCCTAAATCTTTTCCTACCTACCTGTCACCACTCAAGCAATGGCAGCTAAGATGCTGCTCATGTTCACCCAGCATGGGAAGAAAGTACAGCAAAATTTATTGTGGACTGAGACAGAGTGGAAAAGGGTGATAACTGTGTAGTTACCAACCTGGGCAGCATAGCCCAGGCACATGAACCTTTCTGGCTGCAGCTTTATGGTAGTTTGCTGCAACCAGCCAGAGCTTTTCATGCTGTTCTTCAGTTATACCCTCTCCTGTAATGTCCTTCTGGAAAACTGACCAGTGAATTAAAAGGTGGGTGAGCCCGTTAAAGTGAAATAACCTGTTATTGCATGCAATTTTGGATTTGTGAAGTAGCTTTTTTTGAGAGTCAGAAGCTCAAAAAGAGGCATTTTCTGAAATGATCAGAAAGTTTGAGCAAATATAACAGCACTTGGAGAAGGTGGGTAGCTGGGTTGTATTTTAAAGTGTTCAGACATTGTCCTGCTAGTAGAAAAAGGGCTTTAACAAACAAAAAAAGAGTCATGGCTGGAAGGTGAAAAAATTATATAACATTTAACTCTACAAGGCAAAGGCTGATTTGTGAGCATGATTCCTCCTAGGCTTTCAGTTGTGTGCCCTGATGCAGAATTTGTGTAGCCAGTGGATTCAGGACTGTCAGACTTAATATTTTATCTTAGGAGAATAGACATTATCTTAGGCAAAAGTGTCATGGGCATCATGGGCAGGGTGCCCTCCTGGAGGACTAAAGGCTCGCAACAGTGCCATACCTTGGCAGATGTTGGAGCAGCCAACTGGAGGCACAGGCTGGGGAGGCATTAAGGAGAAGTTGGATAAAACCAGGGAGGATGAGGTAGGAAGAAAGGAGCTCTTTTGTAGCTGAATTCTGAGCAAAGACTTTGTCATAAGCGCTGCCAAACAGCCTCGTTGCCACGGCAACACTGGCTGGATAACCCATTTGGGAAAATACTTGTAGGACCTAGCACTCTATCATCTGTCATTCAATAATTTCATGTTCATAATAACTAGGAAATCAATGGCCATCCTCCGAGACAGTGTGCTGAAAGGGTGAGTGCTCCACGGCCAGCGCGCAGTCCGGGCTGCTCTCACCTTGCTGGGAGGCTCCTGGGGACCTGCCCAGAGACTGAGGTTGGTGATCTAACTAAGCTGTGCTGTTGACACTTATAAGAGAGAGAAGAAAATGGCACATAAAGCAGTTCAAGTAGTGTGAGGAAACAAAGGTTTAGGTAGAATTAGCTTTTCATATTTTAAAATACCAAGGAAAACTATGTACTCAAGTTATCACATGGCCAGCATGAGCAAATTTAACTTAAAGGCATTTTTTTCTTATCATTGCTTTCTAATTAAACTGCTTATCATCATAAAGGCTGTGTTACCTTTATGTTATGTATTGAATATAAAGCAATCGCAGAACAGTAATTAAAATTCTTAAACATGCACCCATTGACTTTACATACAATTAGTTTGCAGCAGTGTGCCATTCATTAATAGCACAAGTTTTCAGAACTGAGACCTTGGTTGGCTTTGCAGCGAAAGATGTGTTTAGTAATTATTTTGGCAGTGTTTATCTGTTTTTAAAAAATGTGCTAATATGTATGTCTGGAAAGTAATTCTGTAAATAAGAAAAACATCTTAAATTGAAGCTTAGGGAGAGAGGGTAAGTCCTTGCTGATAGGAGTATTACAGACATGAATAAAAGGTAATCCTTATCACTCTATTAACAGTATTTGAAGGATTCTCATTCTCATAATTCACAACAGGAGTTTCCTTTTCCTTTTAAAAATTTTTTTGGAGCACAAAGATAAGGTGGCTCTTTTCCAGCTGACTGTTTCAGCACGTCTGTGGTTCAATTAGCAGACAACACAGGGCAGATGCATGCAGGGCCACAGGCTGAATTTATTGGTAGTTTGTGCTGGGGAATGTGGTGAAAATCAGGTCAATTTTTATGGGTTTCTGCAAAAAGCACGACTTTTGATGGGAGATTTGTGGTTCATTTTGCAAATGTAGTACTCAGTATTTATGTGAAGTGATACCTTAGGTATTAGCATGGGAAATGTGAAGGCACACTGTCCTTCTTGTTTTGCACCCAGAGGTTGAACTGTGAGTATTCAGGGTGGTGACTTCAAACTCTTTGTTATTTGATGCCCTACTATGGTTTCTTGAGGTAAGCACTTGCTCTCAGCTTTTGAGAACTTGTTTGATTACAGCATATTGAGTTACAGGCTCAGTGTGTGTTCTCTGCAAGAACATTTTCAGTTCTTCAAGTCATCAGAAATACTTTCAGGTCCTAATTCCTGGCTCTGAGTTGTGCTAATTAACTCTCTGAAATCATCCACTTCCTGTTTAAGTTTAGATTGGCTTGCATTCCAGTAGTATATCAGGTTTGGGAAAAAAATTCCTGGAATAGATCTGTTTGGGAGAAGAGGCCTTTTTCTTTCATGTTCTCCAACACAGTGGGTTCAGAGAGGAAGACAAAGGTTCAGGAGGTTGCTGTTCACTATCTATCTGTTGAGAAACTCTGAACTCAGTTTTAGCAGAGGAGGAGTCAAGATTATATTGTGAAGGACCTGATGAAGAAAGAATCCCCAAAGGAAATAGATTTATGGAGATATGGGAATGAGATCCCACAAGAAGTTTGGCATAGAAAAAAAGAGAATGTTTATGCCCAAGTTAAAGAGCTTCATAAAGAGCAGAAGAGAGATGCAAGGGGAAGAATGTTACGTTCTTATTTTCTAAAAAAAAATAAGTAAAGATGAGTTAAAAAAAAGAAGTCAAGAAAGTTACTGTAAGGGCTATGGAAGCAGGGACAGTGATAGGAAAGAGTGACAGATATGTCTGGGTCTCTGGTGGTGGAGGTGAGCACCTTGAATAGGAAGTGATTGAAAATATGTTATCTCAGCCAAACTCCTCAAAATTGAAATATTCAATCAACAGCCGGCAGGATTGACACTAACCAAGCTGTGATGTGTTTCAACATTTCTTTGACTGCATATGGAAAACCAATCTAGTCTATATGGAGAAGGCACTAAAGGAGTCAGCAATAGACCCACTATTGAATAGAACTGAGAAACTGTCCTTGAGAAAAGCACATCCAGATAACAAGCTAAGAAACAGAGCAGATGGCTGGAGAGCAAACACGTAGGTGCTTGAAGTGGTACAAGTAACTTTTTACACCAGGTTCACATAGGAATCCTTCTAGATGTCATTTTCATATAAGAAGTAATCTTCTCCCCTATGTGACAAGATGATGAAGCCTTATTTCTTCATGAGTGTGTCTGCTGGGTATCTCCAGTGTGGGCACTGCCAGGGCAATGGTCCCACAGCCTCAGTGATTACCTCCCTTCACACCTGGGCATTTGACAAGGGAAATGCTGGCTTGTTCATCAAATGAACACATTCTGCTGTGTCACTAGTTGTCAACTTTTAATCAGATTATTAAAGAAATGAAGGAAGCATCAAGAAAATTCATTTATTTGCCGTTCTGAAAGGAATTGTCAGCTTCCATGACTTCCTATGGGGATTTGTATATTTACCTTGCTTAGACTTGAAGGAGAATGTTACAGATATGGATGCATATAATATTTATTAGTTAGGTCTTGTGCTTTCCCCCAGCATTTGTCAGTAACTGCTATTTTCTGTCACCCTCTGGAAGATGGAAAGGAAAAGAATTTCAAGAGTGCCAAGGGAACATGAACTGTGACTGCCTCTTCCATACTTAACGTGAGTGGATAAATACACGACATTAGTTTCCAGTGCTGGCGCTCACTTTGGCTGTGCAAGTCCTCCTTCCCACTCCTCCTTCCCCTCCTCTCCTAACAGAAGAGGAAACCAGGAGGAAGTTGTAACATGACATTCCTTATGTGTTGCAAAGGATAAATATTTCCTCCTCCAGTGCTGCTTTGATGAATCTGTGTTTAGTCAGAGGTTAGAACAGTAAAGCTTGCATTGGAGAGTGTGAAATAGTATTGATCAGACTGACTTCTGAATCAGGGTGAAAGACAAAAAGAACCAATTAAACCTCTCCTCTCCTCTCCTCTCCTCTCCTCTCCTC
>VXBI01013320.1:199698-242197 GCA_013397375.1 Toxostoma redivivum | reverse complement strand
TTTTTTTTTTTTAATTTTGAAACTGATTAGGACAATAATAAAATGTACTTTTATAGAAATGTTTGAAGTTCAAAGTCATTATGTGATCATTAATGCTGTTGGACTCTATGTTGTATTAGCAGATAACATTAGCTAAGGAATTTTAGTTAAAGAGATATTCTAGTTTTTTGTGCAAGAACTGGTAAATTTGGAGCTTTAGAATTGAAATAGTAAAGGGATCATGTTGCCAATATTAGATTTCTCAAGAGGAAAATAATAAACACGGGCAAGCTACCAGTAAGGGGATGCATGGAGGGAAATCTCAGAGCTGTTCTGTCTCTCATAGTTCCCAGAGTCAGTGAAATATGGGCTTCCTAGGCAGGTAGATGACTGGTGAACAATTATCTGTTGTAAAGTTGTCTAATACCTTTTTGAACTCTTTTCTACTTTTTGCTTCCTTTGAGGTTCAGTAATGAATTCCACTGTCAAATTTCTTGGCAGAAAAATTCCAGGCTTCATTTTGTTGTTTTAAATGTATCATCTTATTATTTTGTTGTGTGAGAAGGAATGTGTTCTGTATCAGGATAATACATATAAAAATGGAAGGTGCAGGGAAAGGAAACTATTATCTGTATTTCTCATTTGTGCTTCACAGCTCTTCCATTTTCTTTAAATGATTTAGAGATGGAAAGACCAGGACTGTTGGCTGTATGGATAAAATATGGATATTTCTGGTGTTTGTGCAGTTTCAATAGTTCCTGCTCCATTGTGAGTCTTTTCCTCAGGCAATTCGAAGAAACTATCCACAACTCCAAATCTATTTTCTTAGTAGATGTAATTACTTTAGAGACCATGACTCTGACTATTTTAGCAATGTTCCCGAAGTACATTATTTAATGTTTATTGACATGGGATTTAACATCTAAATTTATCTATAATTAGAGTTTTTTCCCACAACTTTGTTCATACATTTTAGGTTTGGCTATCCTGATTAATCCTTGTTTCCTTTAAATTGTTTTAAGCTTATTTATGAGTAATTCTACTCTGTGTACTCCATAGCATTAAAATTCTCTAATGCAGTTAAGAGGCATCAGCCTGGTTTCACAAGATCATATGGTTTTTAAAAAGTGAAGTTGTGTGAGATGGTTTCCTTCTAACTAACTGATGAGATAAAGTCAAGAGAAAGTCAAGGTCCTTCTAGAAGATGTCAACCAAGTCCTGACACTAACCTTTATGTATTCCTAAGGCCCTTAAGTTCAGTATTAGGCATCATTTGGTTTTCTGCAACAATTCCCTAATTATCATGGCACCAGTTTAAGGGTGATAAGGAAGCCACATAGAGTAAAAATTATGGGGAAAAATATTCTGGACGACACACTGAGAAAGAAAAGAGGAAAAAGTTTCTGAGCAGTCTGAAGTTTGGCTAGTAGACATGGTAAGGCAATTGTATTTTTTCCAAAGAGTGCTAGCTAGCTCATTCACATTGTATTGATAGATAAATGGGTTAAAACGGGGGCGGGGGGTATATTTCTTTTTTTCCTATATAGAACAAAAAGAACAAGTAGAACTTGTATTGTAAGCAATCGTGGCAGAGAGGATTCCACATGTGCTTGCTTTCCATTTCCCTTTAGACAGGTATTTGCATTTTGGACAAGGAATCCCATAAATCCTGTAGGATCCCATAGATCCTATGTCAATTAAATCACGGATGGGAAAAATAATCAATCAATATCAATAGACTGGACTTGTGTAATATGATGTTATGGGTGCTCCCTGCCTTCCAGGAGGCATTTGAGCCCAATGGAAAGTTCCACTTATGGAGCCCATTTGATTTACAGTCAGGCAGGCCTAAATAGTCTTCAGAGAAATTACAGTCCTCCTGGGAAATACAGAACATGGAAATTCCATGTCCTGCCCCTCCTTTTGCCACTTTTAATTTTGCTGTGACTTTGACCAGTGCACGAAATCTTTGTAGGTGTGGTAAAGGATATGAGATTAAACAAATGTCTTTCCTAAATTAATGTTCCAGAGAATATTGCAGAGAACATACAGCCTTTTTATTTTGAGTAAGACTTTCATGTGTCTTGTAGGGATTGTGGTAAGATTTTCTAGTTTATTATATTTGCAAAAATCCAGTTTATTGAAGCCTAAGCCCATTTCAGTGACTTTGTACTTCCATAGTTTGCACCTTCATTTAGGCTATTGGTTAATATATACATTATGTTATTTTAGAGTTCAAGCTGGCTAGCTTATATGCAAATTCTGAGTCTTTGGTTATATTTACTGAAGGTTTTTAAGTTTTTCTCTGCAATCATAGGTCTGGAAGATTCCTTGTTTTTCTAATATGCAAGCTGACTGATGCATAAGATCACCTGATTCCAGCAGCTGAATGAAAAGTATTTATGAAAAGCATTAAATATGCCAATAGGCTAAAAGATCTACCCAGACTGAGGTTAAACTTTATGAGTTCAAGCCTTTGTTCAGAACAGTGGGGATACGCAAAAGCTTTCTTCTGCTCCATTTTTCTTATGATATTTCTGTTTTACAGCTATGCAGCCCTTAGACTATAAATTGCACTGCCATCTGTTCTATGAGCCAGATTTCTGGGAATTCCTCAAAATTTATATAGTAAATGCTGTGGGGTTGGTACATCAAGAGGACAATGTGAATTCAAGGGCTTGCAAAGAAAACTTGGAATTCCACATATCCTTTCACTGGGTTTCACCACTGAGTTTGGACCAACAGCTTCACTATTCTCACTTAAAATAATGTTATATTTTATTATGTGTCTTTTAGCTCTGTGATAAAGAAAATGTAAAAGAGTGAGTGGTCTTTAATTTGCAATGTCATTGTCTTGAATTTTTTGCAATGATAAATTTTCAAGCATGGGTGCTTATAATGAGACATTGATGTACCTCAATAAGGTTATGTATACCAAATGTAAGTCATCTCTTACATACTTAAAATTAATTAGGGGCTCTAAACAAGGTCCCTAAGGTTGTTTGGAAATGTTAACAATTTTTGTTGTAACTCTCCTAAAATTAAACTCCATCCATTTGCATTATTGATTACTAGTTTGACTGTAAATTATTATTTCATTTTTATGGTAAGCTTTAATTGAAGGCAGTGATTATAGAGAACTCCACAATCTAGAAAAGCATTGAATTACTGAAATATCTATGAATTACATATAAAATAAGAGTAACCTGATCATGTTTTTGTACCTTTTTGATCGTTTCAGCTACAAAAAGTTGGAGGGCAATAAAGATGAGGAAGAGGAAAAGAAAAATTGCTTTCTTACCAATGTCAAATTCAACTTGACTAAAACACATCACGTATTTCCTTTTAATTAATAGTTCCACCAAGTTTTGCCTTGAATGTCGTTCTATGCTGCACAAAGCATATTTCGACCACATGTATGATCAAAGTTGCATATTTAGATGGAGCTCAGGAACCTGGAATTGCACCTTTCCTTCTCTAATGAATCTATTCCGCCCTTTTGACTGTGCCCATTAGTGGTTGCAGAAGCAGAAGACAGAACCTTTTTACTCTGTATGAGCAGAGGGCAGGCATTTGATAAATGAAGCTTATGTTGTCTCCAGAGAAGTAAACAAAAGAACCAGAGAAAGGACAAAATAAAATAGACACTATAAGAGGAAACTGCTGAAAACTTAACTGTAGCTTTCCATTACTTATTTTGTCTATTGTTTTTTGTTGTTGTTGTTTCTTGTATATAACCGGAATCCTGTAATAATGCGTCCTTTCCCCTCGATTTCTTTAAGAACTAATTTTAAGAAACTATAAAAAATATACCAGAATAAATAGCGTTTCCTTGCAAGAATGTAGTTTAGCCTTCAAACTCTGTATGTGTCAGAGGAAGAAGTCATGTCAGTGAAAGAAAACACTTTCATCGAAGGATGGCATGGTTGTCCTTGCATGACTGCTGTCTTGTTCATTGATCTGACTTTCTTAAGTTCAAAATTTACACATCTGAGAATCTTTCTGCACCTCATAATATAGAAACCTTCAAAGATTGAGTTGATGTTTGCTACGTGGATTTAAACTTCTCAGCATGAACAGCATTTCATGTGAGTGTGAAGGAATAGAACAGAGGCTGATTCTTTCTAACAATGATGATCCTGCATCCATGGTTCATCTTTGAAATCTTGGGTTTTGGAGGAAATTCATAACCAAACCTGCCTGCTCAGGTTCTTTCACCAAATGAAAATTAATCTTACTGTTCTATTTCAGAACAGTGCTGGAAGCTGGCATGAGAAGAGATTGCTCTGTTAATGGTCATTATTTGATTCTTCCTGACTCCGCATATTTATTAAAGGAGATGAACTTTAATTAAGATTTAGTCTCAACATATTTTTAATTTACCTGGAGGTTCCAGCAAACTTTACTACTATGCAGAGTTTGCAGCAAGGGTCCGGTTTTTCCTGTAGATTTCTCTGCTTGGCTCTTATCCTGTCTATTAGGTAAAACTAGGGCCCAGAAAATCGGATTATTATATCCCAAGGGGCTGAACTGATAAGCAGCACATGATTGTTGATCTGCTTGCTACCCGGTGTTGCTCGTGTTTGAGGTGCTGCTAGATGCAAAGCCAATTTCTTATCAATTAGTGCTCTCATTAGAATAATTTCCTGTAATCGATTTTAAATGTTTGACAAAGCACTTTTAGGAAACTGCACCCAAAAAAAAATAGTAGCTGTACATGATTTCTTAGTAAATGCAACCCTTTAGGGCCCAGTGTTAATCTTAACTAACTGGTTTCATTGGTTTCCAAGTAATTATTTCTGCTTTGGATCCCACCTGCTATCCTCTCCAGATTAAACAGGTTTTGAAACAAGCACTTGATATGAGCAAAGATGCTGAGAAAGTAAAGATTTAAAAAAATATTTTTAAAAAATCAACTTTTGCTTTTTCTATCCTGGTTTGTTATGGCTTGGGCTTTTTATCTTGCATAACTATCATTGGATTACATGATGTACAATACAAGAATTAATGTCAGCCTTGAATTAAGTGTGATTTCCATTTGCCTTAATATTTAACATGTGGGTTTAGTTTAATTTTGCATGCACCTTTTCCTTTATACACACATTGAGAATTGTGGCACTATTAAAATCCAATTTACAAATTGTAAAATTGGATATCATGACATGTGAAAATAATAGCTTTGATACCTGGGAGGCTGAGAGGGTGTGTCTGTTGATTTTCTGAGAAATTTGGCCTATAATTACTATTAATCTGTTGTACATACAAGAAAGAGACTTGAATGTGAGATTATTTAATAAGCAGTAAAATGTGTGTCTATATGTAAAAGCACCAGGTCAGGCACACCTGCATTTCCACATATCCTATACCTGCATGATGAATTGTTCTGGAATTATGTGTTTTATGAGCACAGTGGAATTTTGGCTAAATTTGGCAGTGTCAGTGTTGGAGCTATCAGTATAGCCATCTGGGTTAATTTTCTCTCCTTCCTTCTTTAGTTTAAATTTTTAGCAACATCAGCTCAGGTTTCACAAGCACTTTCCTAAAATGCTTACAAATATTTTAAATGTATTCTGTAATCCCTGTTGCACAAGGTGGAGACCTAACATAAGACTTGACTCATGCTTTTCCCACCTCCATTAATGAATTAGTCTCACAATTACTGTAAAAATTGAGACGAGTGTGGGTGAAATGCATGCAGCTTAGTCTTTAACCTTAATAAACAGAGTTGGTATTGACTCAAGTGAATTTTGTTTAACCACAGTACATTTGCTTCTTAATTAGTGAATATTCATCTGTCATCAGCAGCAGCTATGACACCCCTCCCTGCTAACACGTTCTGTCATAAATAATCAATGAGACGCTATTAATATTCATGAGTGGGAATCTGTGTAGTCATGTGCACTGATGCAGAGACAGGGGGAGTGTTGCCATGAACTGAGTCGAAACTCTGTGTGTGTATACGTGAGTGTAAGATAGTTAGGGAAAGGGAAGAAGAGCATGCTGCTACGCACTGCCCTGCCTTGTGCTTCCAGCTAACAGTGGCGTGCCTGTGTGTCGGGGCTGGAGTGACTGATGAAAAACAGGAGACAAGTCTGGAGGGTGATTCCCCGTCAGTGCATTTGCCTTTCAGTGCTGGGGAAATTAGAGGTTTTGCTCTTGTGTTGCTTATTAGGATGGGCTGCAATCTGTGCACTTTTCAGAAGAGAGAGGAGCACTACAAACTGCTCTATGAAGTTTCACAGGTGAGTGCAAAGGATATTACTAGCATCTCCAGAGTAAAAATGTGTGTGTTTTATAGACAGTACGTAGAGATGCTTTTGTTTTGCCTTGCCTTTTTTCTTTCCTTTGCAAAATTGCTGGTGAAATTGTTTGGGAGGAGGTTGGTAATTATTAGTATTTTGGGTGCCTGTTGTTTTCTGCTCATATGCCACTCCCCCTTCAGATGACTTCCTGTGGGATTCTTTTAACATTTTTGTGCATCTTCTGCCAAGATGTCAGTCATATAGCAGCAGTCTCATTGAACCATATCGGTGATGTTTTAAGGGAGCCCTTGGCTTGGGCAATAAGACTGATTTCAGATGAATTGCACTGCTGCCTCTGAAAGCCTTAGGTCTGTGATCTCAGGTATTTTTAAGTTAAGGAACAAAGTTTTTATGGCATGTCTGTGATGGCTGGGAAACGTTCAATTTTCAGATTCATTAATTAAAATTGAAATAATTCTGAAACATGTTGTCACCTTTAAACAGGTACTGAATACAACAGGGTTCCATGGGTGAGATATGCTGCTTGTTCATTCATTGTGTGTGTATTATTTCTGTATACTACTAGACAAAGATCATAATCCCATTTAGGTATTTTGGTGTCTCTTTCAGCATCCTAACAGTGTAGTGCATAGCAGAGTAGCAGTCTGCTGCTGCTGTGTTCCCAGCTCTCTCAGAATAAGATGAGAAAAGATGAAACAAGTACTTCCCCATAATAGCCCATGATTTTTTTGCTCAGATCCTATTGAATCAGTATTTGATTTGCAGCTTTTTGTTTGGTTTGTTTTTTTTTCCTCTTGGCATTGCAGACTCACACATACTAAAGTTTAGTGCCTTTCAGCATCTGTTCTCTCCCTCTCTATAATTTGTTCTGGCTTTGACACATTGCCATTGATAGAGGCTGATCACTGGCAGTTTTGGACTGCACTGCTGCTGACAGGCAGTGCAGGGGAGAAAAAACAGCTTATAATGTTGGTGGTCTATTGGCACAGCAGCAGCTAAGTGCCCAGTGCCTACTGGTTCCCTCCAAGTTCCTCCTGACGTGATTCATTTCACAGTGGGCTAGTTACAAAGTGGATTCTCTACACATGAAGCAGCCTCCTCAGTTGTGGTGTTAATGCACATTTTCATGGTAATGTGATCAGAGCCTCATTAGCCAGTTTCCAGAATGATCTTCTGCATTAATTAAATATAAAAATGACTCTTTTTATCACCATAGAGAGGAAGAAGAAGATTAACATTGTTAATTACTACTGGGAGCCATACCTCTGCATCATTTTTTACCACAGAACCAGCAAGTGTATTCAATCCTAAATGAGTGCCCATTTGCAGGTAACATGCCCACCGCCTTGCCTGGTGAAGATGGTCTCTAGGTGGAACACTTCCCTTTAGTTCAATATTTAGTCATAATCCCATCATCATTTTTTCTTACAGCAATAACTGAGGGAAAAGCATAGCAGCAGCACATTTCCCTCTATTCCCTTTCCATCTCCCCAGCTCTGGATTGCCAAACTGATCTGAAAGTGTAAAATGGAGTAGAGTACGTCAATATCTGCATTTCTGTGCCAAAGGAATAAGAAATGCACGTTCTGCTGTGAAAGGAATTAGACATTTCTTAAAGAGCTGTATGTGTGTGTGGGAAAAAGACTGTGTCTGGTTTAGAGAAAATTAATTTTCAAAATATTCCTTGCAGTAATGTTGCATGGCAATAAATGTGATTGAAATTATCAGCAAATCCAAAGGTGAGGTTTTTAAGAGATTTGAGAGAAATTCTTCCCTCTATCTGTTATCTTCTCTGCTATTGAGTTGGAGTGTCTGTGGTTGTGAGCAACCGAGGTGCAAAATTAACTAATGCTTTCACTTTTTACTCTGGTGCTTGCCAGATAAAGGGTTATCCCTGGGAGGATCTCGGGGAGATTCCTTGGGGAGTTGAAAAGCAGTGAGCCTGGTGCTGCATCTTGTGCTGTTAGGGAAATGTCACTGATAAGGTGCAGAAGGAGAGCAGAGAAATGACTTAGTGTGCTCGCTCCCAGATCCTGTGTTCATCTGTAAACTCATCCCTATCTTTGTTTCAGTGTGTGCAGGTCAGAGCCCAAAGGATACTGAGCATATTTTTAACCAGGTGCTGCAGTAAAGATCAGGTAGCATCTCACACCATAACTGCTTTGGTGTACTATTCTGATTTGCTGCTTGGAGGGGGGAGCAGCAGTAGAATATGGTAAATTAAATTAAGCCAAGGCACACATTACTACTTGATTTGCAAATCCCTTTTTAACTCTCCAGTCCTGTAATTCCTATACCACAGGCTTGGCTCTTTCATCTATGTGATTTCTGGAGAGCTTGGGACAAGTTAGCCTGTCATGGACATGAATTGACTGAGGATGAGCTGTGGCTCACTAGCATATGTGGATCAGATAGATTCATTTATATTCATATAAAGAAGCAATCCTAGCCTGATCTGCTACCTTTCCCATGCTAGGCTACCTGATACTGTGGGTGGTCTGTGCACACATATGCTTAAAATATAGTAAACAAAGGAAAGCATGTTTGCAGAAGAAAACCATGCAAAAGCTTGCAGTGGGGCAGGTTTTCTGTAACTGTTTTTAGTGAAGTCAGATTCAGCATAACAGAGATTTTTGTTGTAGAGCTGCTGGAAAATGAAGACATCATTAGAATATGTATAATTCCTCACTCTTCTCCCCATTCCTTTACTTTATACTTGTCTTTTGCTGAGGTAGAAGTGCAGAGACTATGGGGGCCATCTCCAAAGGCATCATTTGCTTGTGTGATTGATATGTTTATTCAAATAACTGTGTTCTGCACATGCAGACTAGGATCAAAATAAAAAGCCAAATAGTCATATTTTAAGAATGAAAGCTTTTGAGATACCACTATGCATTTGTGAAGGACCCTGATGCCTCTGAGTGCCTCTTCACAGGTCCTCAGCATGGCTCAAGTTTATTTCTTGGCTTCACTGTGGGAAGGTATCAGGCATACTACCCCCTCAAGTCCTGATCTCCATATGTCTACCAGTGCAGAAATGAAAGATATCTCAATTTGAAATTTATGGCCCTACATGCTACTTCATGGAGCACTTTAATATTATTTCCTGTTTGCTGTATAAGCAGGATTGAGCTAATGAGTGTGCATCCAGGAAGTCTATGTCAAGTCACTTAGAGAGGGTGGGATCTGGTGTATGCTTATGTCCATTAAGAGAAGACCTCTGCCATTCTCAGCTGATTTTCTCTTCCACTGCAGGAGTTAAAGAAGCCAGTTAAAGTCATTTGTTAGCGGCATGGTGAGGACTCTTCCCATTTAGCAGAAAGGATAAGAGAAATATGGCTGAAGGGAATCAGCAGCAGTCCTCAATAGCCTTGTTTGAGACTCAAGAAAATGCAGGTTTTCTTCAGAATATTGTGGCTGTCATATAACCATTTCTGTTTGCTTGAATTTTTGTGCTTTGTTTTCAAAATGTGCAATTAACCCAGAGAAAAAGAGGGGAAAGCTGGAGAGAAAATGCTGCTTTTAGAGGTAAACCAAGGAATGATCCAAATTTCTATTTTGAGTTACCTGTTAAGAAGCAGATCTAGCTCAGGTGAGCATAGAATTGAAAGGGAGAAAGGAGAAAACCCAGAAAGGAAAAGAGAGGCTATCTCAGATGGCTCGCAAAGTCAGTAGTGGAGCTGGGATTAAAACTGGAAGGTTGCACATTTATGTTTTATATTTGACCTGGGATAATAGTAGAGCTTGCTTGCAGCATTTTTACATCCTCTGAAGACTGATTATGCCATTTGCTTCTCATGTTGGTTTCCACAATTACCATAAAGCTCAAATTTTTACCAGTTTAGAGTTCTGATTTTATGTTCATTTTGATATCCCTTGGGCTACTTGAAGTATTGAGTTTAGTGGTACATCTCTTCAAACTCAAATCTGCTCACAAGAGAGACATCAAGCCTGACTGCTGAAACAACAGAGGCACTTCTGTAAGTTTCAGGAGATGCTGCTTGTAGCTGGCATTGGCATATGGAAGACTGGCTGCTAAGCAATGTTCCTTAGCACTGGGGCCTGCCTTCTCTGGTCTTGATGAAGTCTGAGTTTGTTCCAAAGATTAGTTGATTAACTAGATGATGCGATACTGATTTTCCCCTTGAACCAACCTTCAGCCACTAATATTCTCTTTTGGTAGTTATGCCATGTGAGGTATTTACATGACGACTCCTCAGTGTGGTGGTTGCCATTAACTCTCATTCTTTTCTGTAGATACCTGCCACAACTTCTGTGGATCGTTGTTTGCTGTATATCAATGCCATCTCCAAATGCCCCTCATGAATTTCACCAGCTATGGGAAAGTACTAGCTTGTGTTGCATCAGCACAAACATAGTTTTGGTTTCTATCAAAGCTCTCTTTTTATTAGAAATTCTGTAGTAGCACACTTTTACCTCTGGAGAATATGAAAGAAAAAAAATCTGAATTTAATTGTCTGGAAATTAGCTGAATTATCTGAGTTCAGTTAAATCAGTAGCAAAAGTAGAACTGGTTTGATCTTACTGCATGTCCTTTCTTTTTCTTCTTGCTCCTCTAAATTTTTTAAACAAACAAGTGATAACTCACCGATTCTTATTTTTTTCTAAGTAGCTGTCCTGAACACTCATTTATCTGTTTGAAAAGTTGAAAAATACAAGTTAGCAAACTTGCAGAAGTACTGTTTCAGTTTAACTGAACAATTTTAGAGATTGGCTTTATGTAATTCCCCTCAAAAATACACTGTCTCATATTAGTAATGTATGATTAATATGTAATCAAGTAAAGCTTGTCGTACATTTCTAGCCATGTCCTAAAGACTTCCTTGGCATTTCTTTAAAGAACTCTGCTGACTTGAAAAGACTGAAAAATTAGTTCAAAAATTTGACTTATCTATAAGAGATTATCTTTGTGGTTAGCATGCGCAGCGTTCCTGGTTCTTCTGTTTCCTTGATTACTGCTTCACACCAATAATTAAGCAGCATGAGACAATAGAAATTAAATCATAGAAATAATACCATTGCAATAATGTTTCTGCGGGTTCAAGAAGAGACAGCAGTGTCATGACATTGCTAACAACTAGTTCCTGGTAGAGGAGCTTAATTTCCCTCACTGGATACTGTGCCACAGACCCAGGGATCTTGGCTGCCAGCAGTAACTGTCCCCAGAGCCCTGGGCACCCATTCCTCAGCTCTGTGTTTTGAGTCACCACATGCCAACTGCTTAAAAGAGAAGAGACATCTTTCAGGCCTCCTCTTGTCTGACTTAAGGCTCTTACCACAGAGCTCTGTTTGGGTGTGAGTGCTCCCTGAGGAGTCCTGGAGGATGGGGATTTGGGTCTGGGAACACACAGGCTGCTTGAAATAATCAGCTGTCTGGTTGGATAGTGGCTGCAGAGAGGGCATCCATGTATACAACTATACATGTAAGGAGATTGTCATCTGTTTCTCTGAAAACCTAAACCTGTTAGCAGGAGCTTTTTTTTGATCATTCTTTTGAACATGACACATGAATTACATGCCAAGTACCTAAGCAGTATTTTTGATCTCAAACCAACAAGTGATAAAGCATATTTTTTCTGGTAAAGTCCAGGAAATTCTGAAGTGTTACCACTGACTTCATTGGGGCCTGGCTTTCATTCTCTGTCCTTGTTTACTGTCTGGTAAAAGGCATATAGCTCCTGTGCATAACTCAAGAGGAAAGATAAAGAAAGTCATCCTGAGATAAGAAAGCGGACAATAGCATGTGAGTTAAGAATTCAGGGGATGGGTACAACACAGGCTGCTGTAAAAAGCCATACTGGGATTATATCTGTAATCTGCAGAGATATTCTGTGATTCTACGATTTGATATGCAATGCCATGAAAATTTAAAAAAATAAGTGGTTCAGGTACTGAATAGCATTATTTTCTCTCTCATTTTACTGTTTGTTCCTTGCATCTTGAATTTAATAATGGGGATTAAGGATTCTTCTAATGATCAGATTTCTATACATTTTTATGGAGCCATCCTTTTTTGAGGCTCGCTTCCTGATATGATTTGGTGTGGATATAATCCTTAGGCCTACTGCAAAATGTATCTTTATGTGAGTTCTATACATTAGTGATGTGATGAAGCCAGTCTTGCTACCTTGAGCATTCTGTCAAAAAAAGAAGCATATTTAGATGTTCTGTATTTTTGTTTTGTGGCTCATTGAAGAGGAAGTGCATTAAAATGTCAGCCAAACACTCCACCATGTATGTGGGGTTAACTGACAGAAGATTGTTTCAGTAGTTTTCTCTCAGGATCTGAGAGTTTAATGGAGATTTATATAGCAGGGCTTGGTGATAACTAGCAGTTTGCCACCCCTAGGGATTTGTTGAGGTCTTATAAAAATAATTCTTAAAAAACCTGAGAAATTCTTGGGTCTTTGGCTTTAAGACTATTTAGCCTCAGATAATGTTCAACCTGTTATTTTAAATTGCACAACCTTTTTGTAATAGTGTTTGCTTTTCTGTCAACCCCATAACTTTAAACCCATTGGCTAATTTCAATCACAAAGGCTTTTCTCATCTTTTAGTTTAATGCAAAGTAGTTTGATGATGCTCTTAAGCAGATCTTTTTTTTCAAGTGCAGGAAGATTTCCAAATTTGCTAACATCATCTCAAAATATCAAGACATGAAAGAATTTAAGAATTATTGTGCTGATTACTCTTGATACACTTACTTTGTGGTTGCAGTGAAGATAGTTACTTTTCTATTTTTTGTGTAATAAGCTTGTCTTTTGTTTTACTTTGCTCAATAGCTGTAACAAAAATGAGTCTGTTAAGAGAAGATAATAAATCAGCTACTGTTCAAAGGTTATCTATAATATTATTATAACAAATAGTGGGTCAGAAAGAGAATTTTAAAAATATTTGTATGCCATTTCTAGTACTGGACTTGGAAATTGAACTGCTGTGTCTTTATGTAATGCATTGCAAAGTCTCTTTTATAATCGTTTGTATTTTAGTTTAAAATACTGATGTGGAGAGGCAGAGAACAGGGTGACTATTTGGCCATTTCTGCATAAAAGAATGATGAAGCCTTTCATGACCCTCACTGTTGTGAATTTTTATTGTTTAACTTTGTGGAAGTTAGGACATTTTACATATTTTTCTCTCAGGTGGAAAGAATAATACATTCTTTTCTTCTCCAGTATGAAGGCGGGGGAGGGGGTTGTTTGTTTGGTTGGTTGGTTGTTTGCATGTTCAACTGGAAAAAAACAAACCCTGATAGGCAGCAAAACAGACATTATTTTTTTTTAATTATCATCTGATTTTTTACAGTAATGAAACAACATAAGCACAGCGGAACAAGTAATCTTCCAAACTACCACATCACACATAGAATTCTTGTGCTTCGGGTATATTAATGTCAGAGTTGAACATGAGATGATTCAATCTGGAAAAAGTCTACAAGTATCTTTAATTTGTCTAGATAAAATTTAATTTTTGGGTTCTTCAGCCAGCTGGAGAATTCTTTCTTTTTTGTTTCATATCTTTCAGTATTTTGGGGGGTGTGGGGGAGGGGTGAGATGGGGTTGGTTGGTTGTTTTTTTTTCCCCTAACTCCTGGAATCATGGAGCTAGGAAAAACCTATATTCTTCTTTAATCTGATATGCTTCTGCATATCTGGGGTAGGCAGCATTGCTTGAGAGGTGAGGCTGAGACCCAGCCATGTGGTATTGGCAGTGGTGCATGGCCCTGAGGAGGAGGGTATGGTTTGGCTCTGGACTGCCAGGGCTTGCCCAGGGACATCAGTGCCAGCAGGAGCCAGCCATGGCTGTTTCAGCACACCTCAGGCCCAGGCTGTTTCTGGCGAGGATCTGCAGACATGCCTTCAGGGACCGTCCTGCTTGCAAATGTCAGCGCAGCTTCTGTGCCCATGTGCACCAAACTGCTGGAGCTCCTGGGAAAGAGCCACAAACCTGTTACATGTTCAGTTGCTCTGTCATGTCAGAAATACGTACTGCAGTGCCAGAGCCTGTGTCCTGAGGACCACAGGGGGCAGGGATTGAGTGATTTGATTGGCTAAATCCTTATGAGGACTTAACAACTGAAATAATCAGAGAAAATTATTCTATTTGGTTACCTGTAATATAACAGAGCAATTGACTGAGCTATGTTATATGTTTGATTGTATTTGTAATGTGCTTTTTGCATATTCTAGTGATGAATTTGCAGGGAAAGCTGCTCAGGGAGCAATCATTATTCGGGTCTTTCACTTCCCCATGGCTAGAATGTGAAATATTCAGGTTCCTTATGATATCGGGGGTCATAGGAGCTGCCAGCTCAAAATAAATTTTAATGGAAGAAAAGGTTGATTTTTAGTTAAAGTTAGGCATTTGGAATGCATTCTCTGAAGTCAAGGTTGCTAAAAGTGAGGAAGGCATATTTCATTGCAATATAGTTTTCACTTGAATTTGTCATACTATTACAGTTGGGAAAGACAAAGACACATAAGTTTGTAAATGAGGAATAGAGTAAGTGTGGATGGTATCTACATTGTTTCTCACAAAGGAATACAACTCCATCAAAATCAAAATGCTTCATAAAAATTTAAATATTTCATCAAACATGGACTTACATAAAAAACATAGGGAGAAAATTCCAGAAATGCCTGGATGTTATTTATGTATCATCATAATTGAATATTTAGGTTGATTACTTTTTGAAACTTATTCAGTAGTTTGTGAAACAATGTGTTATTTCATGGAGTATGAAATTTGGAAGCCAAAAGTGAATCAAGTTTTCCCTTATCTAAAATTGTTTTGCTCTTTCCAGAGTTAGGTGTACTGTTTGAGAAATCTCAGAACTTCTTTTAATGTGGAATTTCCATTCTCTCTGGATTTCCCATTCTGAAATATGTCACTTACTGGAGGAAACTCCTGTCTGTGTGCAATTGTATTTACCTGCATACACTTGTAGAGATCTGTTTGAAAGCAGTGTCTGTATTGTGGGAGAGGAGGGAAGTAGCAAGAACAGCTGTAGTAGCTGTGAACAGCTTCCAGTAAGGTACTTGACAGAAAAATAATACACCATCCTGTCAGCAGGGCATGTTGTGATGCCAGAGAGGAATGTTGCCCTGTTTAAGAGAATTTGCCAAAAGCAGTCTTTCTGCTTTCTGGATATTGCACACCATTGGATGGGTGATTAGAGTGTATTGGGGTATAGGGCCTACTTTGTGCAAAGTGGGACTTGGAGGTCTGGCTCTAATTCCTTCTCTTGTGGGTTTCTTTTAAGAGGTTCTAGTTTCTCTTTTCCTCTTCTTGTATAAAGTCCAGTACTTTTTAAAGCTTAAAGATTGCCTGTAGAGATCATGGCAAATGGCTAATGAAGAAACTGAATTAGCATTGCCTAATAATGGTGATAATGATCACAATAACCATCATAAAGTGCTAGATGGAGCCACTTAGCATTTATTGTTAAAGTTATAACACAAGTGGATCATTACAGTAGTGTAGGCCTGCCTGCACTTCCAGTGCTCCCTCAGCATACAGAAAGTTTGATTCAATTTGTTGAATGACTGTTTTTTCCTTCACTGTACATTAAACTTCAGTTTTGATAGGAATTTTCATTACAATTTCCCCAGAACTACTTCACAGGCAGCTAATGGGACATGCTGCTTTTTTATTCATATATTTCGTTGTATTATGCACATCAGAGGCTTTTTGGTGTGAATGAATTTCTAACTGTTAATTTGTTGGTATTGCTTTCTTCAGATCCAAGTAGAAGTAGGATATTTTTGGTATTTTTTCATCAGTAGTGGAGTCCTGTTGCTGTTAGTTCAACATAGACACCAAATCTCCTCACTCCTATAATCCCAATATATTTCATATTTCAGGTGGGAATCTTACGAAACCATTTAAAGCCTTCTTGATGAAATAGTTTGAAGTTCTTAACACAGGAGGTCATTCCAATTTATCTCCAAATGGCCTCCTTGTCCCCAGATTTATGTATTTCCCTGATTTAAAAATGTCATTTGGTCATGTTCAGTAGGAGAATGTCTTTGAAAGCCTGACTTGTAGGAATATGATGAATAGTGACAGGAAAAGGATTTTGCCCAGTGAGAAAATATGAAATTATATAGCACTGTAGTTTCACTTACTAAATACTGTCTAGGCTCTATTGTTGAACCCTATGCTGCCAGTGTCACTTTGTCAGGATGCTTTCTGTCTTGTGACTTGTGGCTTCAAATGTACTCATCCATCTTCTTGTCCCATTACATTTCATGTGACTGATGTTCTGCACCTATTAAAATTGATGGGAAAGAACAAAGAAGAAAAATGTGCCCTTCAACTGATTATGCCTTTGAAAGAGCAAATGAGACTCTACTGCTGTTTAGAGTAAATTGAACAGTTATTTCTAGGTTTATCTATATTACTTTATTTTAATATTAGTAATAGATGCCTTTTTTTTTTCAATATTGAGAACAGTAACTTTGCATCAATATTTTCTCCTTTAATTTTGTGACAATAAGTGAGCATACAAACTCTTAGATTTTTCAACGGCCTCTGGTAATCTTGCCTGTGAGATATTGCTGGCATGCCTGAATTACCCTCTTAGGAAAGGATGGAGGCATGTTTGACTAGCCTAGGCCCTTCCTCTGAGGAAGAACCCGTTGCTTGGCCACAGTTCATGTATGCTGGGAGAGCATTTTTGTGGGATGTCACAAGGTTCTGCTTGGTTGTAAGTGCTTGCTTACCCTAAGTTCTTCAGGGCAATTAATTATAGACTAGAAATTCAAAAGATTTTGTAGTATTAGCTTTATTTCCTGGGTATAGATGGCTTCACAAAGCGCTAGTCCAATGTTTCAGAGTTAGATGAGGGCCATTAGCCAGCTTGATGGAGAGGACAGATGTCATATTTACTGACAACTGAAGACAAAACACTGAGGGAATTCAGAAGGAAAAGCTCCCAAGTTATCTCCCAAGTATGTCTGATTATTTATGTATTTATGACAGCCTTCTCAGCATGGCAGCCAACAGTTCTTTCCCATTTGTGCATAGTAATGATATTGTAATTTCTTTTTTTTTCAAATTTGAAATTTGACTATGGCATTTGCATACCCCCAAAATGCAACATAATGGGCCCCTTTAGGCTCCCTAATTGTAGAGATTTCAGCGAGTGATGTATGCAGCTCTGTTCCCTTACCTAGTGGTACTCAGATGCCTTAAAGTTTATTTCCATGCGTAGTTCAAATATGTTCTGGATTTG
This sequence comes from Toxostoma redivivum, assembly GCA_013397375.1. NCBI lineage: Eukaryota > Metazoa > Chordata > Aves > Passeriformes > Mimidae > Toxostoma > Toxostoma redivivum. Next base: position 224,699 of record VXBI01013320.1, on the reverse strand, counting down.
TATATTTCTGTGCAAGGAATTTGGTTTTCTTAGATTTAGTGTTGATGTTAATCCTTTGTCTTGCTAGTTCAGGCTTAGTAGGTGTTCTGTCTGAACCTCATAAAATGTGTTTGGCTTGTGGGCTGGGAAATGCTTCAGGAAGCTCTGAGCCTTGAAAGACTTTCTTACACCATAATCTGTAATTATTTAACATTCCTGATAGTCTTCAAGGCCTGTTGCTTTGTCTCCAACATTTTTCTCCATCTGGAGATGGTGTATCGTGAAATGGATAATACTTCTACGTCGGGAGTGGATTCACTTGGGTTACTATAAAAACAGTTGTTCCCATCTAGAATTCATGAAGAGGAATTTGATTAAGATTAAAATAGGCAAATAAGACTTTAAGAATCTTAATTTAATAATTTCTCTGTGAGGCCTCTTCTCTTTTTAGTTACTTACTTGACCTCCAGCTGAAAGTAGATTCATGATTTTACAATAACCTTACAGATAATTAACTCCTGAAATGAGTAGAAGTTAAGCAAAAATACAATTGACCTGTAGTGAGATCCTACTTAGTACTCTAATCTTAGCAGAACAGCTCCGGACTATTCAAGCACATTCTCACCCTTAGCATTAGAGGCACTAGAACAAGTAACCACATGGGAATAAACTTCATATTTCCTCTCTTCTAGTCTGTGCTAAAATGACCTATGGAAAAGGGATTGTGGAAGAATGCATCCTGTATTTGATTTAGGGCAAAAGTATGCAGCAGATAGCTGATACTTTGAAATTTGTACACCTGTAACAATAATTATTTCCCATGCATATGTCTTCAGTGGGACATGAAAAAGGTCAGAAGTGGGAGAGAAATTTCAGCTTACCCTTCTGGATTGCAATGACTGCAGCAGCTGCTGGGACTACGTCCCAATGAATTAATTCTGTTGCCAAGGAAAACCAGTTCTTAGCACTTTACAGAAAGGTCATCATACAAATAGTAGTGCTGTTAATTTCTAGTATGACTTGAGAAATAATAGGTCTCAATCTTCTACCTCCCCATACCTTGGGAGATTTTAGTTGGAATGTACTCTAAGCCTGTGGTAATAGTTTTTCAGAGAAGCTGCTGTTCTGGCATTTTTGATTTTAAAGACACAGAGAATTGCTTATCTTTTTATTGTAGTGAGGAAAATCTGAATGCAAGTGGAGGGATGAGACAATTGGATTTCCTTTTATTGCACAGGAACACTGAACAACACTGAGAGAATATTTACTCCTGTCTCCTCCTTCTAATTTGATTCTCTGACTACCATATCAATCTTCGTTCATTGGTGAAACAAAGTTAGAGTATCACCGGTGTCGTTCTTGTGCCTTTGCAACAATTAAAAGATATAAAAGAATTAAAGATATGAGCAATTCCATACGATTTATTTACCAGTTCGTCCACAATGAAATGTGTCAACTGTACAAAATGTTGTGGAAATGCTCCTCAAAGCCATGTCAAGCAAAAGGTTTTTTATGGTTCCTAGTTTTCTTCATCTAGTGAGAAATTTGATATGTTTGGTATGGATGTGTTCACTACTGGTAACTATTGAATTCTGATTGACTAGCTTGCTTTCTACTCCCCAGCACACGTCTAGTCATTTGAATAATATGAATTAAACTGGCATTGCTAGGATGTACAACATTCTGGACAAAAAATGTTACTGTCCTCAGTTAAAGTACTGTGAATATTGTTCCAGGGGTAGGTTGTTTTTTCTTAGTGGGCAGTTAGGTTTTTTACCTTGCTATTAAAGAAGAAAATGCAGCATTGCTTTGCCTCACCCTGCATGATTTTTGTTCAGCCTGTGTGGAAGGAGGACAGGATCACCCTGGCCTCTGCTGAGCAGGATGTGACACTGGTTGCAGTAGTGACAGGGCTCTCTCTTTTTTTCTTGGGGGATCAAAGGATGATCCATAAGCAAGCTAGTCTCATGGTTACCTTTGTTTAATAGGTCTGTATTGGTCATCCCTTTCCAGATATGCAGCTGTAGGCAGAGTAAGATTAAATTTCAGTAGAAAATTATCAAACCATCAGAAAATAAAATTGATCCAGATTCATGACTAGTTCATGACCACTTGCTGTGCAATATTTTTCTCCTTGTTCTTTCTGCTGTCTGTATGATTACAAAAAACAATATGCAGAACTAAACCTTCCAGTAAGGACGCTTCTATAAGTGTAGTGGAGGTCTATGTTTAGATAATGAAAAAGGTTATACTTCTTATAGATTGCCAGGATATTGAATTCATTTGAAGAACACAGTCAGAACTCCAGAGAATATTTTCCTAACATGCTGCTGGAAGCACAAGGTACAATTTGTTTCCACTTCTTAGAAACAGGCTGGTAGTTTTAAATCTGTTTAGCATTCATAGAATACCTCACACACTAATATCTTTGTTAAGTGAAATATAGGCTGTGTAAACTAGGAAGAAAATAATGTATTGGGAATAATCACCTGGCTAAAATTGCAGGGCAGCATTTTTGCTAGGACCTCCCGAGAAGGTAAATTAGTGGGAAATACTTCAAATCTCCCCAGTTCCTATTTCATTCACAAACAGCTTCTAGAAAATACTACTTGACACAGAATAAGATGCTAAAAAAATTCAAAATATGTTTACTGTTGCAAGTGTAACAACTTTCAGAGCTGAGAGTATATTCAGGAATATTGTCCATATGCCTCTATTGGCTGCAAAGTAATGCAGCTTGTGTTACTCCAAGTGAACACTCAGAGATTGGAAACTTGCCGTTGTTTGAGAATTTAGACCTTACTTGCACCTGTTCACACAGTATAAACTTCTGATTGTCCTTTACAGATATTTTAGCTCAAGAAGCATTTTTTAAAATTGATGATACTGTTTTCACATTTGCAGCTAAATAGTTGCAGTAGCTAAGATAGTATGGGCATAGCAGGGTTGATTTTCCTTATTTTTGCAAACTGCTATAAAAAATACTAAATTTGTGAGCTATGGTTGTTTATCAAAGAATATAAATCATTTTACAGAACAGGAAAATTCAATTAAATATTACATTTTTGCCTTACTATATGTAAATGATTGATACTGGGAAGCTGAGAAAACAAGCTCCTTTATCACCTATATCCAGGAATGTGGAGAAAATACTCATTAAATTAACATTAGTTTAAGAAAAATGAAACTTCTGAGCCAATTACAGTTTACTGTTTAGACTGAAACAAAAAATATGACCTTTATTGTAGAATGTGTGACTTGAGCAGGCAGTTCCATATAAAATTGAGAAGCTGCAAATGTTCTGCACTTGAGTGATGGTGAACGTGTGATCTTAGTTCTGCTTCATTAGCCCCTAGTGAATGAGTGGTAAATTTTTCCTATTTATACATTTCTGTCAGGGGATCATAAACATAGCCCGACTAGTGCATGTTTTGAGTGCAGCAATTTCTTTTTTTTTTTTCCCCAGCTTTGATTAATAGTTTATATTCCACTTGAATAAATTTTTCTTCTTTTCAGATATTCAGATAGGTATTAGCACTGGTTAATTATGCACTCAGTACCTTTTCTAATAGAACTATCTGTCATTATGGCAAGCTTTTATGTTGTATTTGATGTAGTCAGTCTTTTCAGTAAAATACTGCTTTTGCAGTATGCATGAGAACGATCAATTTTATTTTCTGCTGATTTGATAATTTTCTACTGAAATTTAATCTTCTGTGCTATGGAGTTTGTGGCCAATTGAATGATTTTTTCCTCTGCTAAGAAAGTATCTAATGCTTCAGGTTTTTACCTCTCATTGCAGAAAGTACACCTTTAGATTTTTCTGCACTATAATACATTTACATCTCCTTTTAAGGGTAAAGTATGTGCAGCTAGATTGTTTTCTGTGTCATTTACTAATTCAGTAAACCAGGGTTATAAATAACTTTTCCTTTTTCCTAGGTGTCTCTCCAGTGGTGATGTTTTGTATAAAAAGTGTAGTTAAAAAAGTCACAAGAGTTGGTACAGACATGATGAATATTGTATAAATTGATAAGTAGTTTGTTCTAGTCAGTGTTTTTTATACAAATGCAAAGTATGTTGTTGGCTTTGTACAGAGTAGGTTTTGTGTGCTTCTATACCTCTATATTACTGCTTTTCCTGTTTTCAGGTATTTTTGTGCAGGATTTTGAAAGACCCTTATCCAGAGTTAGGTATTTATCACAATTGAATTTCAAGCAGTTTCAGCAATTTTCTTAGTGTTCTGTGGACACTTCAGTCTTAAACCCTGTTAGTTGGAGCCAACCAAATTCAATTGGAAAGTGGTATCTTTGAGATACACCTGAGCAATATTTCCCATCCTAGTGCTATCGCAACACAACCAGTTGTAGGGATGAAGCTTGTTACATCTCCAGCTCCTGGCAGCTGACTGAAGGTGACAGAGGGCATTTGACACTTTTTTTCTGATAATGGTCTATATGTCCTAGAGAAAGAGCCTGAAAAAGTGTCCAAGCTTTGGATGGTGTTCTACACGGTGGTGAATTTTACATGATTGGAAAAAGATGAGAGGAAAAGGAAAGCAACTCTGTAAATGATAGTTAATAAAAATACATAGCATAGCTAACACAGGCATGCCTTAAAGGCTATACTTTTTATCATTATTGTAAATCAATTCTCTGCTACCTTAGAACTGCTCTCCTAACCACAAGATCATAAATGGGAACAAACTTAGTAATAACAACAGGTATTATCAAAGTCTAGGAAATGCTTTTAGAAACTGATTGCTGATTCCTTAATACTGACTATTCATAAATTTATAGAATCACTTAGGTTGGAAAAGATCTTTAAGATCATTGAATCCAACTGTAAGCTTAACACTGCCAAGTCCATCGCTAACAATGTCTCCGAATGACATAGCTACATTTCTTTTAAGTACCTCCAGGAGTGGTGACTCCACCACGTTCCTCAGCAGCTTATTCCAGTGTCCAATAACCTTTTCAGTGAAGACATTTTTCTAATATACAATTTAAACCCCCAGGGCAAACGATTACTTGTTACTTGGATGAAGAGACTGACCCTCAGCTCACTACAACCTCCTTTTAGGCAGTTGCAGAGAGCAAGAGGTCCCCCCTCAGCCTCCTTTTCTCCAGGCTAAAAACCCCCAGCTCCCTCAGTCACTCTATGCAGCACTTGTGCTCCAGACCCTTCAACAGCCTTATTGCTCTTCTCTGGAAGAACTCCAGCACCTCAGTGTCTTTCTTGTAGTGAAGGGCCCAAAACTGCTCACAGGATTTGATGTGCATCGCTGAGTACAGGGGGATGGTCACTGCCCTAAGTCCTGCTGGCCACACTGTTGCTGGAAAAGCCAGGATACCACTGGCCTTCTTTACAACCTGGGCACAGAAAATTAAGAGGTAACTTTAAAAGAAGCTAGAATAAACTTAATTTTAGTTACCATTGTTGAAGACTCTTGCTCCATTAGTGCATAACAAATTGAAGATTCACGAAGGTAAGAGGGCTCATGAAAATTTTAGAACAGGTGACCAGAAGCATAAGGGATTCCAGTGAAAGCAATCTGTATCAGGGTATTAAATAGCCCCCATTTTCTTTATCACTGATAAATTCCTAGTATTATGTTCCTGTTTTAGCCTTTAACTTCTATAAATCTTTGTGCACTCTTCTTTTTCCTCAAGAAGATATAGAAACCTTGCACTTGGTTGATAAAGTATCTGTAAGTACATTACGCAGGGCATGTAATAGTAATACTCTAGTCTACTTACCCCAACTGTAATATCAAAGCATCCATCAGCCTAATAGAGTAATCTTGATCTGTGACAAGGAAGTACCAGAGTATAGGGAAGTTTTGCTCAAGATAACATATAATGCCAAGAGCATGAACTTAGTGCTTCTACCTCTTCCCCTCCATACTTCAAAATAAGGAATAACAACTCTGCTGAAGATACAAACACAAAAATAGAATTGGATTTGTTTGGGAACAACTTATTATGCCTTGTGTTGTTACACCTGTTCTTTGGCTAAAAAAATTGTCTCTTACTTAGGTTTTCATGGAAGGGTAGATATACGTAAAAATATTTATGCTGGGATCAGCATCTTCTCAGGTTAACAATCAACTGCTGATTATCTGCTGATTCTTGCAAAACAGAAAATCTGTTCTTATACAAACATTAATTATGGAATATCTGCAGAATCATTCCAAACTAGTTTAATTACACACAGGTTTTTATACCCTGCTTAATTGCATTTTACACTGAAGAAAGGTCCAGATCAGTCCTCTTACTGATCTGGATCTTTCTTTAGTGTAAAATGCAATTTTACACAGAAGCTCTTTTCACATCTTTACTTTGCTTTAGAGGTTAAACTGATTGGATTGTCCCAGATGCTTCACTGTTGTGGTAGACAATTTTTTGAGTGGCTCCCCAACCTCTATTAATTACCATATTGGGATGAGCCTCCTGTACCACATCAAACAGATTGCATCTGTTACATCCAATAAAATTAGTGTGCGGTGGTTATTGATGGGGCCTCAACCATCCCAGTTTTATTAAGATCACTTTTACACCTAGGTTATGAGTTAACAGTGCCATTATCTTTCCCCAGAATCCCTTGGCAGTTAGTACTGCCAGCAGCAGTAGAAATTATAGAGGGATTAATCTCTGGCTCCATCCCCCAAAAGCTTTTCTCTGGAGGTACAGAATGGTATGTTGAACTGTGTTAAGCACTGAAAGATTTAATGAAAAAAAAGCCCCCAGTGTCCGCCTGCATGAGAGTCCGTGTCAGTCCCTTTCCAAACCTGTCAATACCATTTTCCATCTGTGCAAGTCTGTTGAGCTGCCGCAATACACACAGCGGCTTGGGCAGTTTTGTTGCTGTAGCTGTTTTTAAAAGCCTAACCCTGCAGAAAGTTGGTTGGTGCAGTTGATTTCAGAGGAAAATGAGGAGCTGGGGTAAAAGGAGGAAATTACCCATCTCTCTAGAGCCTTTTTGATTGCAAATCATTCTTTCAGCTGTGGGAGAGGGTCTGGCACAGTGATCTGAGCAGGGGGAGACAGATCCCGTGGATGAGGACAAAGAGCAACACTGGGCACAAAAGGGTGAGGGAAGGAGAGGGGACACGGTGACTTGGCAGGTCACTCCGGTGGCACCCTGCTCTGCCTGATAAGGGTGGGTTTTACAGCTGGGATGCTGCTGTAGACACACCTCTGTGCACAATGCAGAAGCACTGGGGTTTGGGAAAGGAATGATAAGGAGCACAATGAATAACTAACAAAGCTCATTTGATGAATGCAGTCATTTGCATTACAGTGCCAAATAGCTTTGCTCCTGGTGGCTGAGTGTCATACTCAGCTACAAATATTAACATTGTTTCAATGACATCTAAGAATGGCAGTAGACTGTATGGGGGGAAAGGTTGTTAGGAACTTTGAAATTGTGCAGAAGAAAAGAAACCCTGAAGAATAGCGAGCTGCCCCTTCCTCGCTTTTATTTTCCTTAGGGAAGTTAATGATGAGATTGCTAAAATAGGCTTCTTTGAGTTTTAAAGGGTGTGAAACCGACATCACAGTATATACATCATGCCTTCCTATTTACATTTTGTGACTTCTTTCAAATGCCAAATGATGGGCATGTTAATTGATGGCTTCTCTGCATAAGTAACGCCTGTAGGTGCAGCATCTACACATCAACAGACCAATCTTTGTGACATTCTTGAAGATGCAGTTTAAAAAGTTAGCCCAAATCAGAGATTTTCTTGTGTCTGTTTTTTGTCTTGTTTTCACTTTCACTCACACTCATAATGTTTTCCAGTGAAATATAAATGAATACACATTGTGCTATGTTTTGTTCCTCAGGCTTCATTCCCCAGGAAAAAAAAATCATTACTTCTAATGTCAGAGAGAGATCATACAGGTAAAGCATATTTCATTCTTTTACCTACCACAAGCAAAGAATATAAAAATCCGTGACCCACAGAAAAATGCAGGCTTCACCTTCCACTGAAGTTATGATCTATAGATTATACTTTTGCAATGGAAAAAAACACAGAACATACAAGAATTGTAGCATATTTCTGAATTTTTGTTCCATTTACAATGCACGATCTTGGTCTTCAGACACAGAAGACAATAGCATCCTAAATTAATAAATAACCTTTGCATTCTTTAGTGTCCTTTTCCCTTCCTAGTGTTTATTTCCCTGGTCGTTTTCCTTGGACATTAAGTTTCCTGAACTCATATGTATGGCACTTTTTATGTGTCTGTGGTTCATATACGTTTATATAGTCTGTATTTCCACTAGCTGATAATAGCTGATGGCAGTACAAAAAATTATGTGGTGTCAAAAGGTGGAAGGGTGGTAAATATTAGTAGAACACCTGTGTAACTGTTATAAGAGGTCCTTGATTTCTTATTCTGTTGGGGGTATTTTGTTTCTGAAATGTTTCTGAAAAATTACAAATAGAAGTTGACAGACAAGAGAATGACATTTGAAGAGAGCTATGAAGTGTTAAGAGCCTTAGGCCTAAGAATTTTGGGGGTTTCATCATTCCTAGGAAAGCTGGTGATAGCAGACTGTTCCCAGCAGCATGTAAGACATGTTTGCACAGTATGACGAAATGGCCAGAATTTGCATTAGTAAGCAGCTCATCAGATTGTGGACAACCTACATCAATGACCAATCCTTCATAGACTTCAGGATCAATACAGTATTTTTACTCTTTTTTTTTTACTTTTCAATTTTTGGTTGGTTTTTTTTTTTTTTAATTGTGTGATCTTGTTTTGTTATTGTTGCTATAAAAGTTAATTATTTTCTCCTCTTCACTTGCAGTTGCAAAATAAAGGTACAGAAGAGCAAGAGGAGTTTGGTTTTTTGGTTGTTTTGAGTTGGATTTTTTCTCGTCATTGGGCATATTGTTTATGGTTTAAATATTTAGTTAATACATGTAAAATAATATCTGAATCCGTATGAAGTCAGTTACAAAATTTGGTGGGTATTTGCTTAGCCTGCAGAAATACTTAGTGGAGGTAGTTGCTGTAAAATTTCAGTACCTGATAAAGGAAATCAGAAGCCTATGTAAGGAAGCAGGATGCATCAAGCCAGTGTTTTGTAGTAATGTTAGGTCTTCAGATTTTTGAAAGTGCATCTTGCATATGTTTTCAGTTCAGTGAGTCTCCCAGTCACAGATGGGAGCACAGTAAGGATAAAATAGCAAAGCAGCCAGAAAAATCTGAATTATCACAATCCTTTAAAAATGCTTTTTCTTTGACATAGTCCAGTAAGAAGTTTGTTCATTAGTAGCACCTCTTTCCTTCCATTGCTGTAACTCATTCACAGGCTTTTGCAGGACTCTCCTAGAGCTTAAAATGCTAAGTGCATGAGCGCAGTTTTTCACTGTGGAAATTTGTTCAGCAATAACTGGTTTACAGTATTTTTCAAACAGAACCTCATTCTTACAGTTTTCCAAGGTCCTCTACTACTGGAGAGTAATCCATTTTCACCTCCTTCAGTTTTCATTCTCACCTCTGTGTCCTTTTGTAGTTTAGTCTACTGCAAGTGTAAAACCAAAATGGAGACATTCTTGGTTATTAATATATTATGAATACAGTGCACCTCCAACAGAGCTTAATCTCTCACACTGACTCCTAGTCATCTTTCAGAAGTATACAGAAAGTGAAAATGGGCCACTTGAAACATTTTAACCTGATTGGAAAAAAAATCTCCTCTCCTTATCCTTGCAGCTCCCTGGTTAAAATTGTACAGACTGCTGAGCTGTATATAGAAGCACAAAGTGTTGTTCAGATGACCACCCGTCACTTTGTGCTTATTGATAGACCTCAAAGGAGAGTGCTGTGTGACTGACAGATGCAAAGCAACACATGCTTCCCTCTAAATTTGGCATTGTCAAAGCAGTGAAGTACTCTTAGAGCAAGCCCATTATTTCTAAGGATATGCAGCATGGCTGCGTGCAAGTGTAAAGCTTCATAATTTATGTGAAGGGAAAAACAGGAGAAGGAGGAAGAATAAATATGCAAATAACTGAGAATTATAGGGTTTAACATATATTTTTGAAAATGCAGCTTTACAGAGTTTGATTTCAAGGTTAACTCTTGTTACTTACTACACAGGTTAAAGCATATAAAGGAAGATCAAATTAGGAGCAATTTACAATGATTTACATGGAAGCTCGAAATGCAGGAGGGGGTAAGGGTGCAAAGGATATGGATGCACAGATAAGGGTGCAAAAGAGTTTAGCAGCACTTAATCACTGAGTGCTTTACCCTTTACAAAGCAGTTCGATAGGGCTAACTACCAATTATAACAGTGTCCTAACTATAGATTTGAGATCATAACATTCATGCCATAATCAATTAATATAGACACAGGTAAAATGATGCATACACCTCTTTCTCTGTATATAAAGACACCTGACAAAAATTTCTCTCAGGTTCAGTGAAATACTCACATCAAATTTCCTTTGCATTTCCCAACAGGCAAGTGTTGCACCTCAAGGAGCGTGGAATTGTGTGTTGGGAGCAGTATTAGCCTAGACTTCATCATCAGTGACAGTTTGAATATCAGAAGCTGGAGGGTTCATGAGCTCTGAGAGGTGTCCCACTCAGAGGGAGGTGCTGGTCCAGCCTGCTGCAGTCCAGGAGAGCTCAAAGGGCCTGACTTAGGACCGCTGTTTATAGGGTTGCAAGATGATTGGATCTGGTCATCAGTAAGTTTCCATTCTGGCCGTAACCCAAGTCAGTAACTACCAGGCTTTTTTCCCAAAGTGCAGTGAGATGATACCATTCCACCTGGGCTACAATTCACAATGGTGCTGCTCCACTTGGACTAGGGTTCAAGTAAATGGTTTACCAAGATTACAAGGCTAATTGCTTATCCTTCCTTTCCCACCTTGATTGGGTAGCTGGTGTTTCTGATTGTTCCCACCTCTACCATGCAAGAGCTCTTGATATGATCAGGCAATGTCCCACAGCTGAAGAGATGCTTCACCACTCAGATGGTTTGATAAAGGCTTATCAGGGAGCTTCTGAGATGATGCCTGAATATGATCTAAGGACAGGGGTAGGGGATGCACCACCACAATCCAAGAGTACCTTTACAAGATTAACAAGGATGGCTGGGAGTTACTAGTAGGCATAATAAACCTCTCTTAGGCAAATCCATGAGACAGGAATGGATTTAGGTGATCTCCAGAGGCCTGTTGTTCCATGACCTTACATCTGAGTGTGTGTGCTGTGCTTGTGTGTGTGTGTGAGGAAAGAGAAAAGGAGAGAGGACAGGTGATTTTTTTTTTACTTCATAGGGAAGTTGTGAAACATCCCTCCATTTCCTAATCCCTTTCTGCAATTGTATATATTCTAGATGCAAAGGAAAGAATGTGCAATTTTAAAAAATTTTAGTGAAAGCCATATCTTCTTTTGGTATTTTATAAAGCAGCATGGAAGTGTGATAAGTGCAGTATAACATCACTCGGAGGTAGGAAGAGAGGTAAAGTAGTAAGTATATGGTTTCACTTATGTGATTATTCTTACTCAACCTGAGCATCAATTCTGATATGGAGAATCAAGCCCCAGGCAGCCCTATGCCATGGTTCATAGGACACCCTGTGATTTCCCATCCAGCAGCATCTAGCTGGGGCAGCGAGCTCCTCAGGCAGGGCCCACTGCCCTGCCCTTGGTGTATGGGTGCAGGGTGCTAGGCTTCCCTTTTTCCTTGCCCAGCAGCACCCACACACCATCTAGGACAGGGAGAAAACATGTTAGCATCTGTATGACCTTGCAAAAGAGAACTGCCTATGTTTCCAGTCTGTAATTTCTCTAAGGGCACCTGGCCCTAGGTTTTCTGTGTTAGGATCATCATCCTGCTCACCAAACCATGAGCAGCATGTTGTTGAAGAGTCAATTTGGCAGAAAAGAAGTATCTTGGTTAATCATTTTGCAGTTGTCATAGTCTATCATGGTCTGCATTACCTTGAGGATAGAGTCCATTAAAAAGGTTATATATTTAAGTAGGAATTTTTTCTCTCCTGGTGGACCTTAGCTGTGACATTCCTGTGATCACTGTGCAGCTGTAAAATGCTAAAAATTTTTAAGTAGCAGCTGACTTAGACTTCTCTTTAAACAAATGGGTCTTCTATTTGCAAAATATTTTATATATAGTGGTTTTGTCCACACCTGATGGGTATCTTTTATTCCTTTGCACAAGTGGGTGTGTTAATGCTGTGGTTTGAAATGAAGACAATGGTCTAATTACTTGTCTTATTATCCCACTGGAAATAATTGAAGACAATAGCATTGAATTGCCATTTAGCTACCATAGCCTTGTGTGTACATGGAGCATGGCATAGCAGAGTTAATTCATTTATTAACTCCTTAATAACATATATTTAATCAGTTTTCTGGTGCTTCAGACCTTGCAATCAATAGGTGCCTTTTACTTTCTTGCCCTTAATTAGAGTATATTTGTCAAGATTGGCTAATTTGTAAGCTGCAAATGGTACATGGTAGTGAATTCTTTACATCATTAAATGAGACAGTTGTGAATTTTTGTCAGGATACCCTTGTAAGATAAAACAAAATGAATCTCACTGCTTGACATTAATCCAGTAGTTGCTGCTCTTTTTTTTTTTTTTTTTCCTACCACCAGTGAGGGAATTATTAAGACTAAAACTGGCAAGGGTCAAATGTCCTATAAGACAGCATTCATGGCTATCACTGTAGTTTTGTTTCCCCATGCTTATAATTAAAAACCTGCTATATTGGTGCAGTCTTCTATTCATACAGCATGCTCTGCACAGTTGTACAGTTTCTTAGGGTTGTGCCCATGTTTGCATCAGAAATGGTGTCCACTGAGGTCTGAAAACTGGTATGGATTAGGCAAAAGCATTTGATAAAACCACACATGAGCAGACAGATCTCTTACCAAGATCTAGTTATACAATTTTAGTCAAATCTGAAACAGATGCCCTTCTGCTTACCTATTGTTGAAGCCATTTGGTACCATTCTAATATTACACTGACACGGGGCAGGAAGGCCCCTTTTATTCCCTGCTGAATCACATGCCTTGGGTGCTAATGTAATAACTTCATAGTCCCAGAAACCAAAGACGTGTTTGCAGGACACACATGTGCAAATCTCCCAACAAGGTGAGCTTGCTGCCATGGGGAGAAAGATGCATTTCTTTATGCCAGTGGTATAGGAGAGGGGAATTGACAAGCAGGAGCACCTTAATGCCTACAAACTACCTGTTAATGATCATGGCTCTGGTGCCTGCCTGGCAGACTCAGTCTCCAATTAAGCATCTGCCCAAGCTGGAAGCCAGTCTCTTAATTGGAAAGAAACAGATTCAAAGCAGGTTGCATCTTCTGCCAAGACAGATTTATCAGCGAGGCCATGCCTTAATCCATTGTAACTCCTTTCCCACCGTCACCTGGCTTTTCTCTCGATATTCTCTACTGCTGCAGGCACAGCCCTAGAGCAGGACAGGTAGCATGGATGGATGCTCAGCACCTTGGGGAGGTTTGGTTTTCTCCTAACCTTTTGCTGACCTGGGGTCCAGTGATGGATGCTGTCCTAATTGCAGACCCTCGACAGCACACATACATCCATTAAGATATATTGCCTAGTACACATTCAAGAGATCTGTTTGCAGCTATCTTTTACATAGAACTGATTGTTTAATTGCAGATTAAAGATTAATGCAAGTATAATGATTCCATGAGGACACTTCAGACAAAAGCATCCTGCATCAGGCAGCCTGCATCCATTTTTCAATTTGGCCATAAATTTGGCTGGGAATTAAATAGTAAGTAGCTGTGATTGCAACACTGGTCTCTGAAGGCACTCACAGGAATGAAAATAAATGAACAGGCTCTCACACAAAGCATGTTTCATTATGGTCATTAGTGGACAGATCCTCAGCAGGGACTGAAGGTAAAATTGTCTACAAGAAATGTTGGCACATGTCTGATGAAATTGAAATAGTGAGGAAGTGAGTATGAAAACGTTCAGGTCACAGAACCTACAGAAAATAAACTTATTTTCCCTGAGCTGTGGGCATAAGCTGCAGGAGGTGCAGCTGTAGGGAGACCTTGGTATGCATTTCAGCATAGCTGTGTCTTCTTTTACACAGTTTCAACATATTGGGGAAAATGTTTGCAATGTTGTGGATGCATAATTGTGTACATTGTTCATGTACAGAGAGTTACTACAATTCATCACCTCGCCAATTTTGATGAATTGTTAACTTTTTGCTTTCTCTTATGTTTTTCAGGTAAGGCCACTTTTTTTTCCCCTTAAAATGTCCAGCTGGCTGGTAAGGTGTTTCCTTCTCTTCATTTCTCTTCCCTTGTGTTACATGCTATGAACAGATTCATGGACTATTTAGGTTAGAGGGGATGGCTAGAGGCCACCAGCTACAGCTCCCTCCCACAGCAGAGCCAGTTTTGTGCAGGTTGCTCAGGGCTTTCTCCAAGGATTGAATCTGCACAGCCCCCCTGTGGAACCTGTCTCAGTGTTCCACCATCTTTGTGGCAAAGCTTTTTACCTGATGTCTGACTGGGATTTCACTTGGTTTGACTTGTGCCTGCTGAGGACTGCCTGGCTCTGTGCTCTGGGTGGCATTGGTAAAATAGCCCTTAGTCTTCTCACAGTGCTGGAACCTGTCTTGAGAGATTGGACTGACTTTACAGCTCTGGATGTGGAACAAAGCACTGAAGTTGCGAATTATTTCAGCTCAGTTTGATTAAAACAGCTTTTGGAGGACTCCCTGATGTCTTGCATAGCTTTTACAAATCTTAGCAGAAGCCACGAATTTTAAGTGATAGAACTTCATATTCCTTTTGTGTAAATAGTGTTCACAGGATAATTTATGCTACTTTGAGACTCACTAGCAATCCTAAAGTTAAAATCATTCTTCTTCTTAAAAACCAATATATTGCTTCCTTTGCTAAGTAAATGAGGAATCCACGGGGTTTAGTGAAATGTAACAAAAGGAATCCATATGGAGATTACTGATGTGTGTTTGACTCAGTTTGACAGTTTCATGAAATTAAA
Organism: Toxostoma redivivum; assembly: GCA_013397375.1. Lineage (NCBI taxonomy): Eukaryota > Metazoa > Chordata > Aves > Passeriformes > Mimidae > Toxostoma > Toxostoma redivivum. The sequence continues at coordinate 209,660 of VXBI01013320.1, read as the reverse complement.
GTCAAAGTGCTGACATCTTCAGAGATATTCAGTATTTGATATTTTGTTTGTTTTCCATTTGCTGAAGAGTCACAAACATTTGTTTGAAAATAAGGTCCAATTTCTTCCAGTGTTTAGAATGTTCTTCCCCTTTTGTTGCATCCTTAAAGTTGCACATAATCCCCTAAATCATTAAAGGGGCCCTAATTGTAGTCTTAAAAAAAGAGGTGTCATTTAACATCGGTAGTAAGTTACAGAAAGAGATGATGGCATAAATAGTATGCTGATATAGAAAATTCCACAGACTCGTCATCAATCTGTGTTCCTCCTTTTAGTTTATTTTTTGCTTGGTTTTGTTTGTTTATTTTGCTTGTTTTCTGATATACAAATTCTTCTAGGCACAGACTGTTTGTTATGCATTCATACATACTTTAGTTTCCTGATAAATCTTCCACATTGTGTAGCTGTTAACAAGTTAACATACATTGATAATAGTAATCTGTGCTTCCTTATGAACATGTCCCTCCCTGTATGTGTATGAGAGGACAAATACTTATGGGCAGTAATGTCTGAGTGGCAGTACAAGCACTTTTGAGTTTTCTGCATTCCCTGAGAATAGGAAAAAATACTGTGTTTGTAGCAACCTGCTATTGTCTTACTATCTATAGCATCAAGTGGAAAGCATTCTTCATGCTCCTTTAACCTATTTCAGTTTTTAAAAGGGACCTCCTTAGCAAGCCCCTGCAGGCCTGCTCTGCCACATGTCTTTTGTCTATCAGACAAATCCTCCCCTTTTAAGTGCCTAAAGGGCCACTTAGCTTAAGCTGCATCTATTTAACCATCCCATACAGATGAACTTGGATAGAGAAGTGATGATCATGACTAGAGTAAGACAAGATAAATTATTACTGCCCAGTGTTTTGTCAAAACCCTCCAAATATTAGGAAATTAGGACTTCTTTCAGCAAGAGAGGATGTCCATTGCATTGTTGGGGAAGGCTTCTGTTGTAGCTTTACTTGTCCTGGTGAAGGCTTTAAGTCTTCTTTTATTTTGATATTCTCAGCAGCATTGGTGTGGTTTTTTCTTGGCACTGGCAGTCACAATATTGACAGCTTTGAGTGTACCTCTTGCATGAGCAATTGCAGAATAAGTTGTGGAAGTCACACTTGCATAATATTTGCTTGGATTACAGCATACATATTTATTCTGAGTTTAAAAATGTTTTAAAGTTCGGGATGAATTATGTTACTTCTGCAAGGGTACAGCCTTGAAGTGTCTAGGAAGTCACTGAAATTAGGGCAGTTTCTGTGCCAGAGGTGTGTAAATACTGTTGTCCTACTACTGTTCTTGTGTAACTGTAGAAGCATCTGTAGCAATGTGGGTGGTGATAACATTTCTATAGTGGGATCCACACTGGCATTTATTTGTAGACTCAGAGGTATGTAGAATAAAGAGAAAGCTATTTTCCATTGAAGAGACTGCAATTTGAGTTGAAAGAATGTGAAGCTTGCTGAGCCTGGGTTATGCTCTGGAGAAAATAAAATAAACAGTAAAATACAATTGGTAATACTCTGTTGAGTTTCTAAGCAACCAACATCATAGTGAAATAAGAGATTTGTGACTTTTGCTAGATTTGATTAATGCTGGTTTCACAGAGCACAAGCTGATGCAGCTTGGGAGGAAATAAGAATGACTGGTCCTTGCGAATTCATGTCAAATTTTTTATTTCAAGTATTTGCCAACTTACTTCCATTCAGCAAGGTTAGACTTATCTTTATAATTGGAAATTAGAAAGCCAGCTATTTCATCTGGGGGATTAACCTTTTTCTTTTATGTTCTACACATTCCTTTTTCCATAGACAATGGCTCTGGTAAAATTTTAGGGACCACCCAGATTTGGTGGCTTATTCACTGAGTAAAATTCAGCTTACCCTTTAGAAGAACAAAGTAGCAGGCAGAGAAAACTGATACATGAAGGAGTTCCCTATGACACAAGCAATAGGGCCTTGATCCAGCAAACTACTTAGGATCTTGAGTATTCTTTAAACTTCACATTTTCTATTTTTTTTTTTTTTTTAAGGCATGGGAAGTCTTTGAACAAGAATCTAAGTGTTTTCCTTCTGAGGAAGGAAAAAGGGGCCTGTTTGATAATTAAGCTACAATGAAGTACAGAAATTCCTTGTGAAATCAGAAACATACTAATGCTGAAATATAGGTTAGCAAAGATAATTTCTCAGGTGCTGACTTACCTTACCTAATTTATTTCTTTTTGTTATTCAGTTGCCTTTGCTGGATTAGAGCACTGTGATTTGTATTGCTAGATAATGTAACTGCATTTTTCAGGAATTCTGTGTTTGTTAAAATTGCTGGAAGAAAATACTTAGAAGGAACAAAAAAGCAATTTGTCACCATATTTGCCAATTATTTATGATGAGTTTTTTTCAGAGGCAGAGATATTGTAGGGTAAACTTATTAGAAGTGTCTATTTTGTCAGCTGAGATAATAAAGCCTGAGGAAGTGGTCTTACTTGAAAAGACCACCAGCTTTTTAAATATTGACTTTGGACTTCAAGAGGGTAGCCTTACTATGAATAGGTTAGTGCCATGCTTCTTGTAGTGCATTCAGAAAAAGGAAGAGGGAAAGAAGATTATTCACCCTAGGCATGTTTTATTCATCCACATGATTTATTATAAGGTTTTAACTATTCAGAGTTGTTAGTAATCTGTTTGTAATTGATCAATAATTCAAGCAGCATAGGGCACAGGCTCTTCCAGTAAATGTCCATACCATTAAAGCAGTCACCTTGTATAGATGTGCAAATACAATTCTGATAAGGGATGTATGCATGGAAGTGCTGATACTTCATGTACAGTGATGCTGCACTTGGTGACAACTCTGGTGATGCATATATAGGGTTAGTTGTTAGCGCTGTGAGCAGGCAGAGGAAGGCATCTATCTTGTTTCATAGAGAACACAAGACTCACTGAACTACTTTCAGGGATATCAGTCTCTCTTCTATCCTTTTATTTCTTCAAGAAGCTGGTTTGAATATCCAGGGTGAGCTTTCTGTAATTGGTAGGGTATTTCTTTTGTGCTGAGCCAAGAGCAAGATTTTATAGAGAGACCCATCAATCATAGTCCAGCATTGCTTCAAGATAATTTACTTAAAATGGATTATTAAAGAAAGATTAAGGATGTGTTAAAATAGTTTATTTGATACTAATAGCACACCTGAAATATGTGTGGTCATTCCAAGGTGCTCCCATAGTCCATTTGTATGAAACAAATGTGCTCTCTGTAGTGCATCCATTACAATCGAACGTCTGGAGATACAGAGGTCATGGAGGGAGTTCCTTGGACAAGAGATGGTGTGTTAGCTTGGGAGAAGGGGATGGATTTTGGACAAAAAGGGGGATAAAAGGAAATGTGAAAAAGGTGTGCAACAGAAACATCTGTAGTTATTCTGGTTCTTGCAATCAGTATGTGGAAGGGAAAAATCTTCATTGTGAGAATACTGAGAGAAATTGTAATTTTTCAGCAGGAGACAAAACATTAGCAGTCCTGCTCTGGGTGGATTTTGCTGAGTGGGAGGAATTAAGAACAGTGTAGCCCAACAAGGTACTTGCTTTGCTATTGATCCCAAACAGGATATCAGCAGCAACCTTCCCAGTCTGCAGGAACCAAAGGAAATGCTCCGTTTTCCATTGGTGGCATCAAGAACTAATAGATGAGTGAATTGAAGGGTAAGTGTACCTAGATTAGCTGTCCTAGGGCACCAAAGTGTCAATGTGTAAACATTTAAATGGGATAGTTTTCACTATCTAGAAACTACTTTCTATGATTTTTCTCCCAGATACATTTCTTTACTGCTCTAAATCAACTCCTCTGGGCACAGGAAGGAAGACATGACTCCAGTCTTGAATCACTGCTGCTCAGGGGCTTCTGAGAGTGAACTCCCTCCTCATATATAAGTTTCCTGTGACCTCTGAGTCCACTGATTCCCCTTGTGGTGCATGTGATCTGAGAGAGAGATACACAGGAAGCAGTTACTAGCTCCAGGAATGCCTTCATGAAACTTCTGGCAGTTTTTAATTTATCATGTGCTGTGTGTAATCAAAACAGAAATTGCTCAGATGCTGAAAGATTGGTAGGTACAAATTTAATTTGTGACAGGAAATTCTTCTAGCTCTGATCTGGTGTTTGCAATATGTGAGGAAGAGAAATCTGTTCTTGTGGGGTCTTTCATTCATTCTGTTTTCAAGAGCTGGAACAATCTGTCTCTGTGCTTATTTAATTAATGTGATGTCAACAGCAATAATGTGTTAAATAATATAGAATGAGTTGTAAACAAAGCAGGATTTGAATCTTCCAAATCAACCAAAAGTAATTGGCCAACCTCAGGGGATATTGTAATGCTGAACCTTCTTCTAGAGCTTTGTTTCCTTTTTTATGAAGAGTGAATTAGTTTCCATTTTGAAGCATCCTGAAATAATACCAGTTTTGTTGTTTCACTTTGAAAAATAGCTCACACTCATTCTCAAAAAAGAAAAGGGGAAAGAAAAGGAAAAACAAAAACCCCTTTTACTGAGGCATAGAGCCAGATCCTGAGTTCAATATCTGTCTGAAGCAAGACTGGAAGTGGTCCTGTGTAACAGTGACAGTATTTATATTAAGCCATTAAAACACTGAAAGGTGATCTTAATTAGCAAACATCTGCATTTAGTTAGCAAAATGGAAGTGGAAGTAAGACTACCTGAATGAAAACTTCTGGTAGATTGTTAGTTAAGCTATTTTTATTTAATTATACACTTGGTGGTTTTTTTAATTGTGTATGTTCCTCTCCATGGAGGCTGATGCCCATTTGCTCAATAGATGAACTAGTTACTCATTGAGGTCAACAGCCAAGCTGTTAAGAAATAAGTGATGCTTGAAGAAGATTCATCTTCCTTATTTCTACCATGTGTCTGGACTTGGGAAAAACAGGGTGAGAAACAAGCACCATGAGAGAGCAGCTAAACTCTTCCTTAGCAGAACTTAAATAGATCCGATGCACTGGCTTGAAGCTGCCCTCTTCCTCACGGACTTCAAAGGAAGCTTGCGGCCACTTCAGATACAGCTTCAGATATCTGAAAGGCAGGTGAGGTGGATGCTATCTTGTGTTTTTATGATAGTGTAAGTCTGTAGTTGAATAAACCTGCCAGTCCTTCAGGCACGAGGGACATAGTGGCCTGAGGGAACCTTCTTTGCCTCCATGCCTTTCTTATGCTTATTTATTTGACCCTGCTGTTGCCTTAATAATGAGAACTGAGACCTGTGTTCATGTTAAATTTTTCCTCTGCTTTGTGCCTGCCTGGGCACATTTAGCCTCTGTTTATGCTGCCATGTTTCTGTTTTACTGCTCTGAAGCAACTGTGGATGAGAAATAAAGGAGAATAATGTAAAATTAAACAGAAAATTTACCAATCTGGGGTCCATCCATTCTGACTGTCATTGGAGAAAAAAAAAATTATCTTACCTTCTAGAACTCCTGAAAACTTCAGAGAAAGAAGACACCTTCGCTTTTATTTTTTTTCTTTTTACTGTGAAAGAGTAGTCAATCTGTAAGATTAGTCCCAAAGGTACAAAGGAAATATGAAATCCATCTGTGAGTTGGGCCTTTTCGTGGGATTCTTTTTATATTTCTACTGTACGACAGGCTTGCAAAAGAGTGCAGAAACCCTAACACCTCAATGTCTTAGGTAACACTGGAGACAACAAAAAGACTATTTTTCCTTTAGAGAGTTTATGTGTAATACACAGAACAGATATATGACATGTTGTTCCTTTGTGAAAGTACTAAGAATATTAAAATACTCCCATCATCAGTGCTTAGCCCCAAGCTTCCTTTAATGATCCTACACATCTTGTAAGAACTAGAACTAAATTGAGTATGTGACTTCAGAAGGAAGCTACACAGTGACAATTAATTGTTCTTGTCAAAGTCCTGCACAATCAGTATCCATGAATTATGACATCTAACTACTAGCCCTTTTAATCTTGACTAAAGGTTTTCGTATTCCTTATTAAAGTATCAATCTGTGGCTCTGATGTGTTCCCTCAAAAGGAAAAATAAACAACTAATCAAGTAGACAGTGTTCTTTGTGGTTTAATTCAAAGGCTGCTGTTGTACATATATTGCATTTATATGCTAATATCAGTTCATCAGACATTTAGGCATGTATTCTTTTCATCTATATTTTGTGTCCTCATTATTATGTCAGTCTGCTGTTGAACTTTCCCCCATTCTCCATTCGGGAAAGTGGCTAATACAGTCAGCTAGGCAGATGAAAGGGTTACACAGAGAGGAGTTGGATCCTGCTGTTCTTGTTTTACTCACCAATAGAAGTCATGCAACTTAAAAAAAAAAAAGAAAAATTAAATAACTCTTAACAAAGATGTGAACACCAAAAAAAGACCTTATAAGTGGTCCATAACAAGAATGAACAAGCTTTGCCTTTCTCTACAGGATTTCTTTTTTAATGTACTGTATCTGATCCTGGTGCCTTATCTAATTTAGAGAGTAACTACAGATGTGCTTTAAACTCGTGAGAGTTAAAAGCTGAAACACATTTATTCCTGGATTTGGTTTGAAGAAGAAAATCTAAGAGTTTGCTTCCCATTGCTCTCCATTACCCTGCCTATGTACCAGCCAGGACATAGTTACCAGGGCAGCTGGTAGCAGGAGGAAAGTCGATCTTTTTGTAACATGTGGTATGCCCTGCATTTTAAGTATTACTCTGTCTTGATTAAATCCCAGTCATAGCAGGTTTGAAGTTTGGGATGCTTAGCCTGGTTTTTCAAGTGTGACTTAATGTAAAACTGATGCAGCAAATCCCTTGTCTTTTCTCTTTGACCAAGAAAGGGGCTCACTGTGGCCCTGAGGGACAGATAAAATTGACTTGAAACCTTTTCCCTGGTGCAAGTCTGTCATGAAGCTGTAGAAGATACTTTGGTTGTTTTCATCTCTTTCCTTTCTGTTTCTCTTCACACTAATCCTTCTCCAGCAATATGATGGTACTTCTAGCCTTGACTCACATTACAGGATCTACTGGTGATTAATTCTAGATGATTTCATGGCCTGGGTCTGCAGTTGATTATTTTTGAAACTTTTTTTTAAGAATGACAAAAGACTGATTATGCCCAGTAATTTCAATAGTGAACTTCTGTCTTTGGCAGAAGACATCTAAGTATGGGACGCAAGCTTCCATGAGCAAGATTTCTGAATAATAACTGGTGCCAAAAAGCTAATGCTTCCTGAGCAGAAAATGTGTAAAGGGTTAGATTTTCAGACATATCCTAAAAAGCCTTAAATTCCTCATAAGTTCAGGAAACTCAGTTCAGCACTAAATCCAAAGAATGTTCATTATGTGTTTTCTTCTCCAGTTTATCTGAGTGGGTACATTCCTAAACTAATATAGGAAATTTCTCAAAATCAGGTATACACATGTGATTTACAGTCTTTGTCATATACCTGTGGAAAAAAATGCATTGATAAACCAGAACTGAAAAGATGAATAATTTCTTAAAAAGTAAAAGATGGAAATTCTTCTGCATAGATAAGTGAAGATTAAAGCGTTTCACCCTTCAATTCCTAATCTAATTTTAGCATCCTAATTAGAGGATTAATTATCTCTGTATACTTTGTTCAAGTTTTGCTGTTATCTTTTCTCTTCTTAATTGATGATGTGGTTTGACATTACGTTGTGCCAATGTAGTCAATATTATTTTAGAACTTGTTAAATCCAGCTTTAGTTGGTATTGTGCTGTAATAGCAACAGATTCTTTTTTTCCCATTGCTTTTACACAGAAACTTCATTTTTAGACTCTTAGAGGAACAGCATCTAATTTTTGTTCCATTTTAATGATGGATCCAATCTCCATCAAATAATAAAAAACAACTACTATGATAACTTGTTCTGCAAATGTAATAAAATCTCTTGTGTAACTAGATCTGGAAAACAGGAAGCTCTGCATGGGAGACAGACACATGTCATCAAACCCCAAATCATGAACTAGCTAGAGACATTTGATCATACTATATTATATCTCATAATCTACAGCAGACTAAGGTAGCCCTTCACTGTTCCTGCCTTGTTCTTCTCTCTGGCTTCTTCTTCCTTTCTTACATCACCTCTTGCTCTACACGTGCTAACTACACTTTTGTTTGCCTTTGTATAATTAATACAGCTGCATTAAAAATCAGAGCAACTGCTCCAGTCCTCCTTCCATTTAAGGTTGCTGTGGCTGTTTTGGATGAGGAGAAAGGCTTTCCTGGCTAAATTCCATATATATTCCCTATCTCTCTTGGGCTGACATTCAGTGATGCAGTAAATGCTGCTCCAAGGTTCATAAATACTAGAGAGCAAATTCTGTGACTGCATCTCACATACCATTGACTATGTTAAAATTCATCTTTCAGTTTTGTGGAAAAAAATGTGGATTAGCTAATTTCCTAACAGCAGGCTTATGCTTAATACCAAATCAGATATCATCTGTCTGCACCATCCTAAATTTATACTGGTTCAACTTTTGTCTATTCTCCCACAATGTCATGTAATCGGCACTGTACCATAAACTTGCTATCATGCACTCTGGCAATATGTCAAAAATGTGATTATAATGCAGAGTGATACAACTGTACACATATTTAGGATCAGCAAATTGTGGAACTGCGGCATGACCTTTGCTTGTACAAGATACATTATTGCATTCTATGTACTTTGCTCTGATGTCTTTAGATAATAGTAGCAATAACACCATGACTAGCACTGTGTTGTGTTACTGAAACAGAAAAATGCTTTGTTATTAGATCATTTATTGAAAACAGTAGAGATGAGATCAAGTACGACTTACTTTCTTACAGTAGAAATCAGACATATTCCATATTTTGACATACTGTGTATACATGTTTTGTTTTGATTTTTTTTCTAATCTTCAGTTGCTCTGGTATCTTCTTAAAGTAGATCCTGAAGGTATGTATCAGCAAAAGGACCTATAAAGCAGCATTTTGATTAGTTTTGTCATCAATCAGATTACCATTTTACTGTCTTGATGCACTTGTATTTTTACTAAGACTTAGGTGCAGAATTTACTCAGATCAGAATAGATGAATGATATCTGCTGCAATAATGCCTATGAAAGCAAAAGCAATCCAATCTTTTTAATGGTTCCATTTATTAAGCACTCCTCTTTCCAGCCTCCTTCCCATGAAATAGCCAGAGAGAAACAATTGTCTAAAGCAAACGAAGGCAAAGCTCAAGGACATACATAGTAAGTGTTACAGATAGGAAGATTTCTATTATTTCAGGATGTGCTATATGAAATGTTATTGGTATGTTACTGGTATGCTCACCATGCCTAGGTGAACATACCGCCTCATATGTCTTTATTGCTCTTCTTAAATGCGCAGTTGTTGATCAATACAGCTAATTTTGACAACTTTAAAATATCATTCTTATCTTCTCATCAGTTCTAAGGTATTACACCTGAGCATAAGTGTCTTGCTCTGGAAGATTCACTGATGGAAATTAAGGGGTTTATACCTCAAATTCTGTGGTTATGATTTGACTGATTCTTCTTCAACATCTGTCTTTTCTACAAAGACATTCCTGGCCTTGTCTTGGTTTGAAAGATAGGTATTTGCTAAAGGAGACAGGGGTCTCTTTTTTGAAAAGGAGAGTATAAACCCCCTCTCCCTTCACTTTACTATGATTTTGAAATTATAGGGCTCTCAGGTGAAGATATGGGGGTAGGAATAACAGTTCTTTACTTACACATATATATAAAACAAGGGAAACAAAACACAGCAACAATAACTGCGAGATCCACAGCAACAGAGTAGAAAACCCGGTAAACAGTTCTCCCGGTGGTGGACACCTTTCCTCTGTGGTGCAGTTCCCGTTCTGGCGCTGCCTGCCAGCTCTCGGTGAGCAGGGAGGAGATGC